>PPJE01000029.1:0-165057 GCA_003707475.1 Geotrichum albidum
CCCCGTTTAAAATGGAACTAAAGCGTACCACAGCGAAAAAAGTGATAAGAGTGAGATATGGACTAAATATCACAAACCCAATTAGGCAAATGCCATAATTTTATGAAACTGAATCATCGATACACAAAGCATATACAAATACTACCAATGATAACAAAATTTAAACCAGACCAGACGCGATTGATGTCGGAATACAACCCTCATAGGCGGATGAAGATGAAAGAACCAAATTTCTGAATTCCGTTACTAAATTTTAGAAACTTGCTCACCAAACTTCAACTTCAATCAATGTTGGACAATTGATAACGTCAGTACAATAATGGAAACAAATGTCAGTGATATTGGAACCTAGTTCCAAATGCCAAATGAAAAAAAAGTCCCTTTGCTTGTCACCAAAAATGTACTAAGACTCAAGCCATCATGAGCAAGATCACCCAATACTAAGCTGGTCATGGCCAAATAAGTGAATACTACAAAAGGTGTAATATCAAACAAGATACATATGAATGCAAATGTGGCAATCTGGAGGAGACCGTCACACACATCATTAAGGAATGATCAGTCTATGATAGACAACAGGTAATTGTTAAAGAAATATCACCTAGTTCGAACTTGTCTAAGCTACTCAATGCTTGGAACTGCTAAACGTTTAAGAGGGTCTGTCACCGAGGGTCTTCCATTATGGTTTTTAACGCTGTACCTTTCACTAAAATAGGTTGTAAAAGGCGGGACTCCAAAGCACTACTTTACGTTTACTTAAAGAAATTAAAATGATCCAGCAAAAGCTGTTGTATTAAGCAACAAATGGGAAATCGTTATAATTATAGATGTTGTAGTTTAATATATAAAGTAAATTTCGTTATGTAAAACGATAAGTATTTGAATAGTTAGAATGAAAACCCCCTTTCCCAAAGAAGAAGAAAGACGTAATTAACGATTTGATTGCTAAAATGAATGAAGAAACTATCCGCCAAATATTTAATTAAAATTTGAACAAATAATGTGACTTAGCAAATTGAAGGAAAGATAAACTTACTTCTTTCAAAAATTAATCAAACTGTTGCTATTTCAGTTTAGGGATAAACACATCAGAAGTAATTCAAATTAAGACTTCAACTACAATAATGATGGAACACAATTAATAAATAAAAAATTGAAAATCAAATTATTAAAAATTTCCCACACAAGTAAACTTATGAATTATAAGTTGAATAAAAATTTTAGAGTAATCATATTCAAGCCAATAAAAAGTTTAGATCATTTGGTATTCCAACTATAAAAGACGGATATATTCAAAACTCAATTCAATTAACTATGGATCCATATCTTGAATCTTGTGGAGACTCAAATTCATGAAGTTTCAGATCTAGCAGACGTACTAGTTAAGTCACAAGTAAATCATGATGGATATTAGCTTTAACAAATATTTTACAAAATTCATATAAATTTAAATTAAAAGATTCTATGAGAAAAGATAACAAACAGATCGATCAAGGTACAAGTTCCTACAAAAATATTAATCGCTAGTAGAAAGAAGACATCTAGTATCACTAAACATCTTGTTGATGCTAAATGTCAACTCCAAAACACTCTCACTTGTCTATACTAGTTTTGTGACTGTAAAATTTGTTACTCTAAATTTTTTAAAATGGCCATTAAATCAAAGATATAACTAGAAAGCCATTTATAAATTACATGTTTGTGAACTATATTCAGCAAAATGAGATTTTTATTTTAAAGTTTAAAATAACGAATGAAACAAAGATGAAAGTGAAAGAAAAGATGTAGAAATGTTGGTACAGAAGAAAAGAAGCATTCTTTTGTTAACACAAAAAGTTGAATGCTGAGAGAAAACTAGAAGGAGCTTCAGGCAAAATTTTAGATTTGACAATCAATTTTTGATTACCGTCTCCATGATACCAAGTCAAAACTCTTAAAGAATCATCAAACTCCCAACTTGGCTGGTTGAAATCCAAATCAGGAGCCTCAACCTCGAAATCATGATTAGGAAAATTGAAAGCTGGTATTGATATTATAGTTCCTTCCTTGCTAAAATCACCCACAATTTCTAGTGAGAAAATTCGGTTTTTCATATCAAATGAGTATTCAACCAGATCACCAGCTACAGCTAAAGGATAAGGGCGAGAAATGGCTTGCTCGGCACGATTAACATGTTCATGACCTGAGAGTTCTGTTTCTATTACTTCATTTTCAGCAAGTTCCGTATTTGTATTGATGCTCAATAAGCTTTCAGATAATGATTTGGTGTATCCAGGAGCTGAGGGTTGCTGAAACCCTGATAGTTCCTGCTGCCCATTGGCACAAAAAATACTAAAATCTTCACCGTTCCAATGATCTCCCCGTTTTTGAGAATTCAAAGCACAGTATGTCCAAAGAGTATGATGAATTTGAGAGCCTTCCAAAGCATAGCCAAGTGCATCCCAAGAGCTGATTTGATTAGAGTAATCACCAGTTTTATAAGCATCTTTGTTATCCAGATCAAACGGCATTCCTGTTTCTGACATTAAACAAGGTACGTTTCCCATGTTTTCAAATCCTTCTTTTTTAATTGAAACGAATTGCTCTTTGAGACAGTTTCTTATAGAACCCTCTCCTAGTTTGATGGCAAAGGCAGGAGAAGAATACCTTCCTCTAAGAATCCCCAAAACATCCACATTCCACCACTTGTTCCAATGCTTGTGGATTAAAGTGAGACCATCATAAAAGTGGGGTGAGTATATGACATTTTTATCCATAAATGCAGAACATTTCAAAGTAGGAGGTATACTTAAAACTGGAGGTTGACACAAAAGAAACATTGTCTTGTCAACTTCTCTCATTGCCATGAAAAATTTATTCCAATATTGAGTGAAATAGATATTGTTGAAGAGTTCCAAATCTAAAGGTTCTCCATCTTCACTGTATTTAAAATATTCAGTATTAAGGACTTCATTTGTATCATCATCCCATACTTTATGCTGTGCCCAAATACATCTTCCTAATTTCCAATTTGGATCTCTCTTCCAGCCATACTTTGAATCATCATGATCCTCTGGTAACCATGCGCTAATGCCTTCAGGATCCACAACCCGAGTTCCTATTTTTGTTGGTCCTAACGCTCTAAATTCAAATACGTCAACTTCCTGAGGGATTCCTGAACCCAAAAGAATGGATTGAAATGCAGTAGGTGTTGTTCCTAACTTTAGTTTACTCTCTAGAGGATGGGCAGTAATGTCTTCAATCCCAACTAGCCCGTTATTCATCTCATTTAAAGTTTCAACACCAATTATTGTTCTGTGAGCAAGGTCCGTTTCCCTGAAAATTCTCTTGTAAAAGTGCATCAGAGCTCTTAAAAGATGATCCTGTAGGTATTCTTGAATATTGACGCCATCTATGATAGCTTTTGGAGCAAAATGCATTCCAGCTGAGAACAAAGTGAAGGCAACCTGGCATGCCATTCTACTATAATTTGTAGGCCAAATCATCTTTGGAAAGTCTTCAGGGTTATCGTAAGTATTTTGGACAAGAGCTGCTTCAGTAGCTTGGAATGCTTTTGGGTTTAAGCCCATGGCGTACAGGGTCCATAACGGAGCACCACTACCTCCGCTAAATCTTGACCAACAGTCCTGGTGAGGATCTAAAAAAACGTAAAAGTCGTACTGGTCAATGATCTTGAGAAGGTCAATAGTGAAGCTGATGAACTCTTCGTCGTATTTACCGGGTCTTTCATGTTCAAGAGCTTCCCAAGTGAAGAGATATCTAATTGTATTGAACCCAAAACTCTTTAATCTTTGCAAATGAGCAGGAGCTTCTTCTAATGAAAATGGACGATTGACGAAGGAGACATTGTCACCATCCCAAAATGTATCGTCAGCAGGATTATATGTACCAGGAACAGATGAAGGGCACTTTGCACCGCCGTCCAAGTTAATTCCTCTCAAGAGTACTGATCTATCATTTTCGTCTCTGATTACGCCCAATCTATCAATTTCTAATGCGAAAGATGGCATTTTTCCACAGTTGAAGGTATCTAATGATATCAAACAATAAATAGGTGGCGGAAATTTTGAGAGGTTTTAAAGTATATTGTTGAAAAAGGCTGTTTAAGACACAAAAAAAAGCTTAAAAAGAAAACTATACAGGATTATTTCAAGTCATGATTCCATGGTACTCAGATCCAGGATATTTTTGAGCTAGTTGCGGCCATTGTACTATAAATCGATTGGCAATTGGACGTATTAGTCGGCCAGAAAGTGAGAGATCTTCAACTCTTGCCAGAGACTCCACGTATATGATTCGCGTAGAAACTAGACCAAAAAACTATTTTGATTTTGATTAGTGAAAGTTGCTTTGACTGGTGAAAGTTTCTTATTGATACATACCTTGAAAATAAAAGCAATAGCACAAATAATGACAGAAGTTCCTGGACCGTTAGTCAGAATCTTTCGACATTGTTAGCATGTTTTACTTAAAGAAGTGAATGTTCTTACCAGATCAGGATCAGACACAATTAGTCCAACACAAGAAATCATGCAAATGAAACTAGATTTGATTGTAGAAAATAATCCTTCACCAACTTTTCGTGCACGAGGAACTTGTTCAAGCTTGTAGGTTCCTTCTTTACCAGACTCGTACATGCGTGCCTTTTCAATTGACATGGTGTCTCCACTAGTATATACCCAGATTCTAGTTGAAAATTTATTCAAATCAATTTTGCTCACCATCCTTATCATTTCTCCAGTATGACCACCTGTCACCAGTCAGTCTTAATGAAGTCAGTAGTTAATGAATTTTACATACCTGATCCCAGTAGCACCATCAAAGTACTAGGAGACTTTTTTCTGACCACCTTTGAATTGCATATTTGCTTGTAACGGAAATATGCACATGGAATCAGGAGAATCAAAAGCATGAAAAAAACCATTCTTGTAGCAGAATAATGCAAAAGTGTCTAGTTAAGAGTGAATGGTAAGAGAATTGGGAGAAAACCACTGATGGCCGCTCCATCAGAATTCAAACAGTTCAACAATACTTGCTATCATGAGAAATGGCCCAGACGTAACTTTTTTTACTATACTATTTTTATAAAATCAATCAAGAATACAATTATAGTCAAAAATTTCAACCAACAAGTCAGCTTATCATCAGCTAAATATCAGCTAAATATTAGCTGAATGCCAGCTAAACTTCAACTTAACCATTCTTGTTCATCGTCATAAGCATTTTCCACAATTCTCACGTAAAAAGATAAATAGTACTACGAATCTTGGATAACTTTGCCAAAAGCCCTTGAAAAAACGCGAAATTCTTTCAAATCAATTGAAATTAATAATAATTGTTTCACGTGATAAATGTATCAATTTGGAAACGCGACTTAAAATCACCAAAGAAGGAAACCAGTCTACATTATGATAATTGATGATGAAGATTGGCTGAATAAGTGGAATTAGATTCTTCATTAACATTGAATTCATCATAAAGCTGTTGGTATTATGTCAACAGAAAGGTCTTTTTCTAGTAAATGCAGGCTCTCAAACTTGAAAGAGACGCGTAAATCAACCAAATCTACAAAATTCCAAAATAATCTAATAGACCACACAGGAAGCAATGGTGATTTAATATCCGACAGAAATGATTTCTCAGAAAGTTCTGGTGATTCAAATTCCATTAAAAATAAATTTTCAGAAAGTTTTGATGATTTGAAAACTGACAGAAATGTTTTTAATGGATCCAAACCTGAAGCTTATCGAAACTTATCAGATAAACAGAGAAAATTATCGACAAGCGACAAGATCAGATTTCAAGAAAAATTTCTAGAACAAAGATCAGAGCTTGCGAAATGCAAGGTTGAAAATAAATCACCGGTTAGATTTAAAGAGGGCGATTTGAGTCTGAGGATTGGCCCAACTGAAATTAAAAAGCATTCTAACAGGCAGAATTCCTTCGACAAGGAAAAGATTAGTACAGAGCCTGCAAAAAAGAGAATAAGGGTAGCTAAAGATCCATCAAGATTACGTTCACTTGAAAAGAATTTAAGAAAGGATTTCTTACCAGCAAAACCCACTCTTACAGCTTATGGAGTAAAGTCAGGGAAATGCAATTTGAAAATGCTTAAGAAATTGCCGCCAGTAGAAACATTATCAGTTAAACATCAGCATATCACTCTCAATACAGAAACAAATTCTTCCCCAGAAGAAGCAAATGGTGCTGCAAATGCTAAAAGTTGCAAGAAATTTCCGACCAACCTTCAAGAAAACTCTCAGAAGCTGCTTTATGCAAATGGAGCTGCTGAGTCTAAGACTGGGGCTGCTGACACAAATTTAAAGACTGGATCTCGCTCAAAGAAACAAAATTACAGTACATTGAAGAGGTTCAGAGCAGATTTTAATAAAGCTCAACGTTCTCCCTTTCAGTCTGTCGACAAGAAACATACGAGAGCAGTTAAAAATCCTTCGTTTAAACCAGGAAATGAAATTTCCAATTCAGAGCCTGTTTCAATCACAAAACATACCAACACACCATCATTTGTCGAAGCTACCAAATCTTTTAAACTTAACTCAATATCTTTCAAGTCCAAAACTGATAAATTGAACAACATTGATAATTCAACCATTGAATTAGATTCAAGTGACGAGTCTGAGACTAAATTGAATTCAAAATTAATCTTAAAAAGCAAAGATGCTTCAAATGATGAAATTGATTCAGGTCACGAATCAACTGATCCGAGATTGAGATATTATCCTGAGCTTGTGTCAAAAATGAGATTCACACCTAAAAGTCAAGATTCTGGAAATGAAGATTCTACTATTAAGGGAGAAATCACCAACGAAATTTCCAGTATTATCACTGAGGGAAAACAGAATACTCGAGAAGACAATGTTTCAAATCTCCAATTGAATACTAAATCTGGGCTATCAAATATTCCAAAAACTCAACTTCCAGCTGAAAATATCAAAATGCTTGAAAATGCTAATGCTAAAGAAATAAAGAGACTGCATGAACGTGAAATATTGATTTCCAGAATCAAAAAGAGATCCGTAGCAGAAACAGGTAAGAGCATTTCATCTAATTCACACCTCGCTGTGGAGCCATTGAACTTGAAAGATTTATCTGGGGAAAATATTTCCGAATCTATTCTTGAATCTCAAACTTCTTTAGTACTAGAAGCATCTCAAACTTCTTCAGTACTAGATAAATCTCAAACTTCTTTAGTACTGGAAGAATCTCAAACTCCTATACTAAAAGAAAAGCTCACCTATTTTAAAAATATCGCCCACAATTGTGACTCAATCGAAATAGACGTGCAGAAACTCCAAAATAATGGTCATAATACCGGATCATACATTCCAGATATTCATCTAGAGACATTTTCTGCAAAGCTCATTTGGATGTCGGATTTTTATCATCAGTCTATGGAACTGGTTTTGAAAGCTGTCAAGAGTACAAGTTTTGATTTTGAGCTAGCCAGTGTAGTCTTGTCCAACTTTGCAGACCATAATTCATATCCTCAAAATCCTGGTGTCTGGCCTCCTAAAGACGATGAGATTCTACTACATAGCGACAATTCTGATGAAATTTCATGGCTGAAATCCAAGCATGGTAACTTACACTGCAGGAAACGATTAAGATTTTTAAAAAAATTCAGTTCACAATGATTCACGAGTGTTTCGCGCTTAACTCAACAAACTACTACCTCTATTTGCATTAAATATATATATCTATGTTTGTCAAGATGGTAATATTTCAATCCATTTTGAGAAATGTTTAGTTATGAGCCCGTACCCTGTAGAATTCTTGGGTTAACGATTTCAAGGGCTCCTTCTCATCTTCATTATACCTTCTTCTCACTTAACGAGGAATAAAATTTGTACCAGCTGCTGTTGAAGATGGCCATGTCCATATCTTCTCTTCTTGGGGGCGGGTCTTCCAAAGATAACAAGGCTAACTCAACTGCTCAACGCAATGTTCAAAAAGAAGTTAAAGCTCTTTCCATGACACCTCCAATAGACAGTGGTCTGAACCAGCAGGATTCAACTGATTCATTGTATGACATGATTGATTTCCATCCACAGAAATTAATCGATGTTCTTATTTACAATCCTCATTCCAAGCCATTGTTACCCAGATATACTAATAGAGAGAACTGTATTGTGAAGATAAGGATAGCAAAATGGCATTTAAACCAATTTTTAAGTACTGGTATTCTTAAGAGAAGCCTATGGGGAACAGGCGTATACACAGATGATAGTGATATTGTTGCAGTTCTTTACCATACTGGATATCTTTTGGCACCTAAAAGACCGCATGATTCTGCATCTTTCAACTTTTCAGATTTAAAATTGCTGCCAGAGAACGGAAAAGCTTTTGAAACTCATTTCAATCTTGAAGTAGACGTAATTCTACTTCCCCGACTGCAGCAGTATAAAGGCTCATATCGAAATGGAATTGTTTCTCGAAGTTGGATATCTAAACACGACGGTATCAGCATTGCCATTAAGTCCGTTAAATCCATTCCTACAAGAGACCTATCCATAGGGAATAGTTTAACAAGGAAGCGAGTGTCAGGATGGTTAGAAGCGCGCGATAATACTAAACGATTAGCATTGTACTAAACTGCAAGCCATTACTGGTGGGCTCATCCAAGTAGAGGCATAGTTGGGAGTTCCAAAATAGGAAATAATTATTGATGGCACTAAAATTTTCATGGGTTTTATCAGATCAAAAGCAGGCAGCTGCAACTTGGTCAGGGAAAAGTTCAAATTGTATGGGGAAAAGGGAAAAATTTCAAAACTTAACTGCCAACTTTCTACACTACTCAACATTACAATAGCTATTTTACTCATTCAAAAATGTCAGCATCAATAGCAGAACAGCCAGCAATTCTAAATGATCCACAATCGCGGATACGCAAACCAATTAATATCAACGACGACAATGACGAAGATATTCAAAGTATTATGGACTCAGAAGACGAATTAGATCTGGAAGAAGAAGAAGCCAATCCGGCGTATAAAGAATGGAAAATTAGACGAAAAGCTTGGACAGAAGATAAAAAAGTGGCGGTACCTCAAAAGAGCTTGATTAAAGAACTGCAGCAGCCTGCGTTACTTATGGTTTACCAAAATTTGGTTGTTAAACGAAGGAAAGTCAAGAATAACATGCCATTAGAAGATGTTGTAGCTGTTTTAAAAGCTGGATGGATTGCTAGTGGGCAGTGGCCTTCACAATAAGAATGATTCAAGCACTCTTTACTATTCACCTGTACATTGTTGATAAATATGTGGTCCGATTTAAACATTCTCTCTAGTACCTTTTCGTCGTTTTATCTAATACATTCACTTTCATTCTGACGTTTTAACTAATCCATTTTATTCTGTGTCTGATGTGCCTTCAATACATTTCATTCTGTCGAAGTATATTAACTGTCTCTTCAAGAACTCTTAAATCTTGATCTATTATCTCAGCCCAGTTTTGAACATCTCCATATTCCTACAAAGTAAATTAGCACCATTTTTCCTCCAAATTGAAAACGGACAGCTCTATACTTTTACTTTGTTCCTTGTAGTTGTCGCCAGAATATCCCATTTATTTGCTTGTTTATTAAGCTGGCTAATATCATATTCTAACTTTGTGACTTGCTGATGTACCAACTTTTTATTTCTGTGGACCTCAACCATCCTTATATTCAATTAGTACCAGAAACAACAGGCATCATAATTAACATACTTGTCCATCAAGGGCTTTTCGACTAGAGGACCTATAGCAGCCAAGTCTGTTGTTAACTGTTGGGCCATTTTTTCTTATCTTTGAGTTAGCTCTCTGCAAACTAGCTTGAAATTGAAATCATCCCATACTTGCAATTGCAACTCGTTCTGCTTGAGAAATTGCTGCTTGCTTAAATAGTCTTCGAGCACTTATATCGTCTTTTGGTGATTCCATCTTGTCTACTGAATTTCAAAAAGTTGTATATCTTACCAGTCTCTTAAAAACTGAAAACGTCAAGTTAGTTTCATGGTTTTATTAAAATTACCCTAACCTTATGCAATATTTGTGTCTAGCAAACACAAACTCATTTGAATCTTAAAGAGTATATTACATTTAATAAATAGTTGAAATTATTGATCTTCTTCATCCGAAGAATAATTGATTTCGACTTCCAAACTGGCACTAGGGAACAATCTTTTGTCATTCCCAATTGTAATTGTTTTGTCAGATTGAATGATTTCTCGAGGAAATGTAGTAGCCAGGTGAAAGTCATATTCATGTTTGTAGTTTTCAGGAACAGAGCTTATATTTAACTCAGTTTCTGCAGATTTAATAAGAGGGAGACAATCAACAAAAGCGTAAATATCGTCAATAGTTTGATCAGGTCCAAAATTGCGGACAATACGGTCTCCACTGGCTGTTCGAATACTAATTCTAGCTGGGCGTTCTGAAGCCGCAGTTTTAATATACTCAGGCCCAAGCTGTTGAAGTCTCCATCTACGCCATTGACTAATTGTTTCCTCCAGTTTTTTTTTTTCTACTACTTGCTGTTCTGCTCTTTGTTTTTCTTGTAGTACAGCTTCTTCTTTTGCTTGTTCCTCTAACATTCTTTTTTCTTCGTCTCTGCGTAATTGATTATCTCTTTCCCGATCTGCTGCTAAACTTTTCTCATAAGCTGATTCTTGTTCCTCTCTGAGCCTTTTTTCAAAATTACGCTCATTTTGATCACTTTTGATGGTGATTCTTAATGGATCATGATGATTGATTTTTTCAAGAATCTCTTCCACGAAATTGACAGCCCCATCAAAATTATCGGCACTTTGCGTCTTCGAAGACCAAATCAGTTTCATAGTCAAATTAAAAGCTGAATTAAACTTGGGTGTAGGTGCGAATAATTGAACAACAGGGAATGAAGCTGGTCTCAAAAAACTAGCTACTGGAGGATAGTGGTCAATAGTTCCCATCCAGACAATCATTTTAGCCTTATTTCGAATAAAAAATTCGACAACTCTGGGATCAGTCAAAATTTGACGATTGAAATTGGACTCTAAATCATTTGAATCCTTTTGCACAATAAGAACCAAATACTTGAGTTCAGTCTTTGCCAAGTCATAAGCAGATTTAACGTTCCCATTTCTGTAAAAATCAATTCCAATGTGCCCATATTTCTCTTTAAATATATCCAAAAACCCGTACGGTCCTAATTTCAATGGTGGCGGCTGTGGACTGAACGTATTTAATAAGAACTGAGGGAAAAATGGCAATTTCGAAAGAGCAAAAAAGATTCCACTGAGCAATCTGTTACACAAACTGTAAGGAAGTTTCAAAACGGTTTGAATGAAAGAAAAAAGGCCAATTGAAGGTTGAGGAACCTCCTCTTCTGTGTGCTTTGGCTCTGAAGAGCTTTCGTAAGAGTTTCTAATAAAAGTTTCAGCACTTGATGATTCTTCATTATCTAGAATAGGAGTTTCTGTATAAGATTTGGCTTTTAGCATGGCAGCATCTGGATTGTCAAAATGCATTGCAATTGCTTCTTCCATATTCCAGTTAACGGAATGCAGTAGATTTCTAGCCAAATCACTCTCATCTTCATTCCAGCTAGTGAAATCTTTGAACTGCTGAAGTTTACTCAGCTGGATTTCGTCCAAACTACCAGTCATTACTGAGGTGCAAATTTAAGACAAATATAGTACTGTCCGTGAAATATTAGTCCTACTCCGATTATAGTAGTTGTTTGTGTCTATGGTGAATAACGGTTTGTCGGGCCTAGAGTCCGTTCTGTGGTGCAGGTAGGAACAGTGGTTGAACCGTGAATACCCAATTCCAAGTTACCCGGGATTTATCACCTAATTTATGCGTTCTTGACGCAAATTTAAGGCTGATGTTTTTAATTTTTGCGGCCCACGTTGCACATATTATGAGACAGAAAGACTTGACGTAAAGTAAATTTCCTGTTTTAGAAGTGAGGCTCATAGAGTGCATTATCTTATTGCTTCTTATATTCATCTTAAAGCTTCCTATATTTGCCTGTTTAACTTTGTTCAATTTCTTTTCTAGACCTTCCTACAAGCAGATCTACTCAATTATAGAGTTTTCTGCATCTTTGATAGAAGCTTGTTTTTAAACTCTTTGGATTATCTGTGAGAAGCAATGACCCGGTCTCCTCATGTAGCAGTAGCTGCGTGCTTTTTTACCAGTTTAGCTAGCGGTACACTCTATGTTTATTCAGCTTACTCTACTCAGCTTGCTCAGCAGCTTTCTCTGACTGCCACTCAAACTTCTCTGATTGGCATGATGGGTACTATGGGTGTGTCACTTCTAGGTGCTATAGCCGGTATTGTAACTGATAGATATGGTCCTTCAATTCCTATTCTTTTTGGCGCGGTTTGTCTATGTTTTGGATACATGACCATCTATACCACTTACATGAACGGCAAGCTGTGGGACTTTAAGGTGCCTATTCTTGCTTTTGGTAGTTGTCTGGCAGGTTTTGGAAGCTCTCTCTCATTTTCTGCATCCATAAAGACTGCTGCAGTGAACTTTCCTAGCTCTAGAGGTACAGCTGTGGGCTTTCCTGTAGCTGGCTTTGGGCTTTCTGCACTGTTTTTCACTGCTGCAGGAAAACTTCTGGTTAATAATGAAACTGGTGGACTTTTGGCTCTATTGGCAGGACTAACTTCTGGACTATGTCTTATCAATGTGCCCTTTGTTAAACTGCCTTCTAAAACAAAAATACTTGTAAATATTTCTGAATCGTCCAGATCAGAATCTACAATGTACGAAGATGAAAATGGAACTTATGGGACTGTTGCAGATGCTACCAGGTCACGAAATCATTCAGATGTCACTGCCAATGAAGTTAATCAGTCATTTAAATCCTCCACTGTGGAAGAATCACTTGAAAATGATATGCATCATAGTTACACTATCTGGGAAATGTTTAGAACTACGGAATTTTGGGCACAGTTTGCTGTACTCGGATTTCTTGCTGGAATCAGTCAAATGTATATCTATTGCTGTGGTTATATTGTCAGAGCTTTAGTTATATATAATGCTGAACCTGGTTCTGAACATCTTGGTCAAAAAATTCAAACCACACAAGCTCTTCAAGTTGCGTTAATTTCAATTGCTAGTTTTTCTGGTAGACTAGTTAGTGGTTCAGTCTCTGATCTCTTGTCTAGACACTTGAAGCTTCAACGTTTATGGATGGTTTTATTTGCAACTCTTGCTTCGTTAATCTCAAATATCTCCATGATTTACTTTGTGAAATCTGCGACAGATTTATGGATTGTTTCAATTTTAATGGGATCAGCATATGGACTGATGTTTGGAGTTTATCCCACTATTGTTTGTGATACCTTCGGCATTGGTCACTTTTCTAAAAATTGGGGATTCGTCGGCATGTCTCCAGTGTTCACTGTCTACGTTTTCAGCAAAGTTTTTGGAACAATTTATGATGAAAACTCAGTTTCAAGCACTTTGCAGCTATTCACGTCACAATCAAATAAAACTACTGCAGAACATTTGATTTGTCTCAAAGGTGCACAGTGCTATACAACTTCATTTAAAATTACTACCATTGCTACTATTATTACTTTGATATTGATCACTTGGATGATTTATACTGGAAAACATCAACCCAAATTGAAACAAGACTCATTTATCCAAGATGAAGAGCAAAGGGATCCTCTTTTAAATTATGATGCCAATCTGAGATAACTTATCTGCGATTTTTAAACTGATATTTATTAATATTTTCAAGTATTACCATCTCATATCATTTTGAGATCTATGTTTGAATGGCTTTCTTGATGGAGACCGTCGCCGAACAGCACTTGTAGATCTCTTTTTTTGCCACTCTCTGGATCTTCCTGGAGACTCTGATCGGTCTCTACGATATTTCCGCTTTTCTTCCATACCCGAGTCATCAGAGGATCTTCTACTATGAATAGGAGAGTGTCTTCTTTTAATATCCCTTTCATTTTCTTCTCGTTCTTTTGACTCTTTTCTGTGGGGAGATCTCATTCTTCTGTGACTTTGATCCTTTTTATCCATTGGAGATTTGGATCTACTTCTAGATGGAGATCTGTATTGAACTCCAGAAACTTTTCTTGCTGAGTGCGCCCGATTGTAAGGATATCTTCTTCCTCTTCTTAGTCTCTCTTTATCCCTGAAATGGTCTCTAGAGCGACGTTGATCCATGAATTTGTTCAACGTTTTTTCAACAATCTTCTACAAAACGATTGTTAACTTCAGTTTGACTCAAAGACAACTAACAGTATAAAAAATCAAAAAATCAGTTTCTTACTATTCCAAGAAATCTAATTTTTTCGTCTTTCATAAAAGATATTTCTTTTTTGTCCATGACCTTGTTTGCCATTTCCTCCGTAGATACTTCAACAAAACTATGAAGGTCAGATTTAATTGTAATCCTTATCCTTTGTAGCAAAAACTCACCCTTTAGAATTATTAGCGCGACTGATATCGCAATATGCGACCTCAACTCCAAAGGATTTTAAATGATCTTTCAAGTCCTAAAAAACTGATTAGCACAGTTTTTTTCATGTAATTTTTTTTATACTCACCTGCCAGCTACAGTTATAAGGAAGCTCTTCAAAATCAATTCTGTAACTTGTGATTCTCTTATTTCCCTCGGCACTGGGTTTTGAAAATGCTTCTTCGACAGATAAGATTCTACCATGAAATTTATGTCTATCTTGAAGAAATATTAGCCGATTGCTTTACCCTTACTGAGAATTTTCCAACTCACCTAACTCTTTCAATCGAATGTTAATTTTTGCTTCATGAATAATGAAAAACACAATAGCATACCTTTTATAGCTTTTTCACCTTCAGCAGTATCATCAAAGTTGATAAACCCCTTGACATTCGACAGTTAGTCTTAATGAACACTTTAATAGCCAAATAAAATAGCGTACATAAGTTCCTTTAAGTGAGACATTGCTAATAGACTTGTAGTTTTTAAACAAATCTAGAATGTCTGCTTTGCTAACTAAACCCGCTCAGTTAGAGTCCAATTGAAGAATAAAAGTTGTTAACTCAATCTTCACTTACTAGTGCGATCAATATTTCTAATATGTACGCTAAATCCTGAATTCATTGTTAGTGATGAAAATTTTATAAAGGAAGATTGAAAACTGTTAATTGATATCATTATAGAATATATATACTTTTCATGACTTTCTGTGATGAACTTCATGTGCCACAGCCTGTTGGTGTTGAAACTCTATTTATGAAAACTTCGTCCTCTGACTGTGAAATCAGTTCGTGATTCTTCAATCTGACTTGGCTATGAATACGATTAAAATCAAATGGACATTATTAGCAAACCATTTAGAAATTTAGTTGAAAAGATTCACAAAATCCCAAATAAGAATAGACTTTAAGACTTGCTTGGGAGTTTGAGAATGAAAAAATAATTTCATGAACTACTATCGATCACCAATTCTATTTAAACCTGTTGAAAAACAAGACTTGGAAGAATTAATTGATGTATCGATTTTGGCTACCAAATCTCACTAAAATCAGTTCTTCAAACAGTTTTTTCAATATTCAGACTAGATTTGCAGCTAAGAATAACAGTAAAATGGTAGCTCAAAAACGAACTTACGAGTCTGCAAGTGACAAGCACCCCAGCTTTCTTCCACCTGTGGATAGAACTATGACAGTTCTAAACAAGAGCTTTTTCAAGAAAAATATTCCTTTAGTTGCAGTGAAACTTGGAAATCCTGCTTTTATTTCTAAATTTTCAAGACAGTATCAAAAGTACATTTTACAACAACCAGGTGTTGGCCATGTCATTTTTTTGGAAGATAAACTCGAAGGTGAAGTTAATAAATCTAAAGATGGTTCTAAAGCTATTTTACTTAATGAAGATTATAGCGATTACCAAAAAGCTAAGGAAGATCTTTCCATTACTTTCAAGGATATTCTGGATCAGACTACTATTGAGTTTGTTCCATACACTCTGAAATTGACCTACGATTATTGGAAATCAGAAGAAATTTTGGCTTCCGTTCTTCCTGAAGAACTTCTCAGTGAGATTCCTTGTGGTTTCACTATTGTTGGACATGTTGCACATTTAAATATTAGAGATCAGTATCTTCCTTACAAAAAAATGATTGGAGAAACAGTTCTGGATAAAAACCCCAAAATCAGAACAGTTGTTAACAAACTGGATGCAATTGACACTGTTTTCCGTACGTTTTCAATGGAGGTATTAGCTGGAGAAGAAGACTTTATGGTTGAACAAAGTGAATCCAATTGCAGATTTCAGTTTGACTTTTCAAAAGTTTACTGGAATTCTCGTTTACACACTGAACATGAGAGATTGATCAAGAGATTTAAAAGAAGTGAGGCTGTTTGTGATGTTTTTGCTGGTGTTGGACCTTTTGCTGTTCCCGCTGGTAAAAATGAAGTTATCGTTCTTGCCAATGATTTGAATCCTGAAAGTCATAAATCTCTTGTTGGTAACATCAAGCTCAACAAAGTAGGTGTATTTGTTAAACCATTTAATGAAGATGGCCGTAAATTTATTCACGAAGGTGTTAAGCAATTACTTCAATTCCAGTCAACAAATCCCACACTCCCTGCTTTTACCAAAGGTCGGGTATCACGGTCTAAACCAACCCCTGCACCAGAATCTATTCAAGTGCCCAAGCATTTTAGCCATTATGTTATGAATTTGCCTGATTCTGCAACCGATTTCTTGGACAGCTTTATTGGACTCTATAGCAATGAGGATCTACGCACAGAAATATTTGGATCTTCTAAAACTTCTGACATCAAACTACCTGAAATCCACGTTCATTGTTTCCACAAGCATGATCCTCATCAACCTGAGCCTACTGAAGAGGTTGTTTCTGAAAACTTACGAAAGCGTGTTAGTGACAAAATCAAATATGATCTTTCTTTGAACGATCTTTATATTCATACTGTTAGAAAAGTTGCTCCTACCAAAGTTATGTACTGCATCACATTTACTTTACCCCTAGATGTTGCTCTTGCCAAATAATTATAGATTAATGATTACTATTTAGATGAAATCAATTCATGTTTATTTAGCCTTTGACAGTTCTTAACTTTTTTACTGTTAACTTGACCATTTTAAGTATACATAACCAAAAAAAAACTAAGCTAAATTGATAAAACAAAAAGAGGTTTATATTAACTTGGAAAAAACCTTGGAAAAAACCGTTGAGAGTATAATTGCATTAAAAAATAACAGCTTTAAAAATCTCTTTTTTTTTAATTCAGAAGCATCATAACCCAGAATTGAAACGTTTGTGTATAAGCAGGGAAAGATAATAACTCGTTTAAATCCAGAACCGTTGGAACGGATTTCTGAGGACCACCGACATTAACTCATGCCAACATTACCATTCTACAAGTAAAAAATATGGAGTAATTTATAATGCAAATTGCGTTCAGAACATTTTCTTCAATCGCAGTATTTTTAATATCATTTTTATAATTTTAAAGCAAATAAGCGGGTTTCTTGAGAAATAGAAACTGAAATTTCCTATAACTGGAAGTGTCAAATGAAATTATCGATGGCTACAAAATAAATTAAAAACTAACAAAAATTTAAAAAAAAATCTAACAAACATATTTTTATAGTGTCTATGGTATTAATGGTATTATGATGGTTGTGAATCTAAGGAAACTATTCAGAAAAGAGCGTTGAGAATGCGATCTAATTTAGTGTAGTTTCGACTCTTTTCAATGGCATCCCAGTCCACAACATCCACTTCTCTTCTACCAGAGTCAATATCCAAAACTTCAATGGGATGTTGAAATCTCCATCCATCTTTAAAAATAAAGAACTGGAACAAAATCCAAGCAAAAACAAACAAGAAAACAGAGATATAGGCAGTAAGGAACTTACTTGCAGAGAAATGGAAAAATGCAGTAAAACCTTGGATCAAAGTAATGATAATGTTGGCAATAAGAGCGTACCAAGCATAGCCTTTACCAAGTTTTGCTTTAAAGGGAAGAGTACGACGGTCAATTCCATTGTATTCTAAAGCATCCATGAATCTAATGTGAGAGTAAGAAACAGCAGCCCAAGAAAGAAGTCCACCAACAGAAGAAATGTTGACAAGCCATACGAAAACAGTATTTGCACCTTGATCAACAACCATGAAAGCAAGTAAACCAATAGATGAGGTGGCTATAACACCAAAAATGGGGACACCAGCTTGCGTTGTACGAAGGAAAATTTTTGGAGCAACACCACTACTAGCCAAAGCATACATGAGACGAGAACCAATATAAATATTTGAGTTACCGGCTGCAATAATAGTAGTGAGAATGACTGCGTTGAAAATGTGAGGAAGAATCTTTGTACCACTGTTTATCATTGCAATGACGAAAGGAGAAGCTGAAGCATCTTTAGCAGAGTTAATCAGTTTGCTGTCATTGTAGGGAACAAGCAATCCAATGAAAAATAAAGACATGATGTAGAAAATAACGATACGGTAAAACACTTTGTTAATAGCCTTGGGGATAGTTTTTCTAGGGTTTTCAGATTCACCAGCTGCAATTCCTACAAGTTCAGTACCTTGATAAGTGAAAGCAGCACTAACTAAACATGAAAGCCAGCCCAAAAACCTACCAGTAGGTTTACTCGCTACCAAGATACCATCACCCCAGGCACCAGGATTTCTCCAATAACGAAAGCCAACAGGACCAGTTTTACCGGCACCACAAACCATACAGAGAGCGTAAATCAACCAGCCAAAGATGGCAATAACTTTTACAGAGGCAGTCCAAAATTCAATTTCACCATACAATCTAACAGGGAAAAAATTGAGAATTGTGAAAATGACAAAAAAGATACCAATCCAGGCAGGAATAGGGACTTTGTCAGTCCAAAATTCTACTACTTGACCAATAACTGACAATTCAATAGCAAAAGTAATTGCCCATGCAAACCAGTACATCCAACCGATGGAAGCAGCTATAGCAGGACTAATAAATCTGGCGCAGAAAACTGTGAAGGAACCAGTAACTGGGATATAAGAAGCCATTTCACCAATGGAGTTTGCGACAGAAAATACAATAGATGCCATAAAGATATATGCGATTAAAGAGCCCACAGGGCCAGAATTTGTTAAAGCGGAACCAATACCAATGAATAAACCTGTACCGATAGTACCACCCAGGGCAATCATAGAAATATGTCGCTGTTGGAGTTGACGTTTAACTTGGCCGTCTTCAACTGAGCTTGGGCCAAATCTTTCGGTTGATTCTGTGTTGGAGTGGACTGGAGTTGCTAAGTCATGATTATGCTGGGGAGATTCTGTCATCTCTTTTTCGAGGTCGTATTCCAGTGAGCCTTTATGCATTTTGTAATATAGTGAAAAAGTTTACTGAGATGAGCAACTGGAAATGAGTCTGAAGATAATAAGATGCAGAGATGAATAGACTGAATAAAAACAAAGAAATGACAAAGAAAAGTGAACCCGTCGGCGAAATTTTTCCAGACCTAAGAGCAGAACAAGACATTTATATTTCGTCTTTAGGTCTGTCAAAGCATAAAAGCTGTTCTATTCTGAAATAAGCAAGAGTAAGATGGGTATATACTTAAATGTCTGTCGAAGTTTCATAGGATTTCTGTAGCCCAAATCAGTAATTTTCATGACTCAACTGCTAACAATAAGAACTCTGGCGTAAACGGCATTCAAGACCGGTTCTAGCCTTAGGTTGAGTACCTGGCACTCATTTTTTTTTCATTGAGATTATGGATGGCTAAAGCTTGTATTGCGACAGACGGTTACTCGTAGCAATAAAAAAAGAACAATAGCGATGGGTTGAACGAAAGTTTTCCAGGACAAACGGTTTTTTTGTCACTGAAGGACTGTGAGCCGTTTAAATTTAGACCGTTTTCTCAAACCGTTTTTTTGTCGATTGTAACCAATTTTTAACCCAATATATCTTGCATGTAGAACGCTTCTAAGCTTTTTTTGAACTGCGTACAAACCTCATATTTTAAATTTTTCCGCGCTAGTGCAGCTTTCAATGCAAAACGTATTGGCACAGATGTGGTGTTCAAGCACTTGGCTATAATTTATCTTTATGTAGCAAACATGGAAAGTTTGTGTTGTTAATTTTCAGTACAGAAGTATCTTGGAGAAGTTTAATTCCAGGGTCTCTGACTTTTTTCTTACTAGGAGAGTGTAGACATTGCACATTGGGTAAATGCAACATCGCATAGATACTTAACTGGTCTAGTTTATATGTTTTCTTTCAAAATTCACTGCGGAATTCTGCCCCGCTGGACTTCAAAAACTATTGAATTTCCAAATGCAACTATATCCCGTGTGATTTCGATTGATGGTTTTGTGATCGTGGTAATTATTTATGCGGTAATAGAGGACTGCTTTCGCGTTATTTGACCGGTTATTTGGACGCTTATTACCAAATGAAGCCGGTTTTTCTTTTCATGATCGAACATTACAATAATTGTGCGGCAGACTAGATATAATGGACAACTCTTGTGTAAGGGGGATTTAAGAGTAGAGTTTGAGTTTAATAATTTTGGAAATTCAGTGAATTTGTGTAGTTTGATATAATCAGTGAATTTGTGTAGTTTGATATAATCAGTGAATTTGTGTAGTTGAATAAATCTGTGTAGTTGGATATAATCAGTGAAGATTTGAATAAATTTTTGTCAATAAAATATAAATTTGTATCGATTTAAATTTGTATCAATAACATATATATTTGTAGTATAAAATACTAGTTCATGTATGTTTTTAGATCATGTCCTTTAGATTTATTTGTTTTCTTTGACTGGTAAAGTCAAATATGCGCATCATCTAAAAAACGATAGTTTTCATTTTTAGTACAAAAATATAAGCTTTACTAAAAAACATGTCAGATACATGAAATCATTCAAAGATTCATGAAATCATTCAATTTTAAGGTTCATAAAACCATTCAATTTTAAAGGTTCATAAAACCATTCAACTTTGAAGGTTCATGAAAAGCTAACTAGTCAGATTGAATAAAACCATCGTCAAATTGAATAAAACCATCGTCAAATTGAATAAAACCATCGTCAAATTGAATAAAACCATCATCAAATTGAATAAAACCATCTTGTCAAACTCATAAAAAACTTGTCAAATTAATTAAAACCATCTTGTCAAAATGAATAAAACCATCTTGTTGAACTCATAAAAAACTTAGCAAATTAATTAAAACCATCTTGTCAGATTGAATAAAACCACCATCAAATTGAATAAAACCATCTTGTCAAACTCATAAAAAACTTGTCAAATTAATTAAAATCCAACCTGTCGAACTCATTCCACTTGTCAAATTAATTGAAACCTGTCAAACTCAAAAACTTGTCAAATCTAACACTTGAAAACTATTCAACTTGTCAGATTCATTAAACATATAAAAACATTATTCATTCTACATCTTAACAACTAGTTTCGTTGAAACTTATTGTCTAGAGTTGATGATATTAACAACTAATTCCGTTGAAACTTATTGTCTAGAGTTGATGATATCAACAAACTCAGGCTTCAAACTAGCACCACCAACAAGGAAACCATCAACATCAGCCTTGTCCTTGAAAGTAGGAGCATTCTTGCCATTGGCAGAACCACCGTAAATGATTCTAACAGAATTAGCAGCATCTTGACCAATTTTACTAGCAAGATGTTCACGAATCTTCTTGTGAATCTCTTGAGCATCTTCAGGAGTGGCAGCAAGACCAGTACCAATGGCCCAAACAGGCTCGTAAGCAACAACAATGTTGGTCCAATCAGAAACCTTAGCAACAACAGCATCAACTTGTCTGTTGACAACGGTAAGAGTTTCACCAGCTTGTTTCTCTTCAAAGGTTTCACCAATACAAAGAATGACGGCAAGGTCATTGTCAAGAGCAAACTTAGTCTTGTCAGCAATGAATTCATCGGACTCTTTGATAATGGTACGACGTTCAGAATGACCCAAAATGACCCACTTGGAACCAACATCCTTGATTTGGTCTACAGAAATTTCACCAGTGAAGGCACCGTTGGCCTTGTTAAAAGCGTTTTGAGCAGCAACAGAGACAGTAGAAGCCTTGAGGTGGTCTTTAGCCCACAAAAGGTAAGGAGCAGGAGGAGAGATTACGACCTCTAATTTACCATGTCAGGAATGGGTTTTAAATGTTTCAGAGTATACATACCAACTTTGGGGTCCAATTGAGCGTTGTTAAGGCCTTCAACAATGGATTTAATGGAATCCAAAGAACCATTCATTTTGAAGTTACCGCCGACGAAGAAAGTACGAGACTAATTGATGTTAGCACCAATGCAGCATGGCACTTAAATCACTTACCATGATGTTAATTTAAGTTTAGTGGTTTAGTAATTTTAGAGAAAGAGAGGAAACTGGGAAAACGGGCTGGTTTTATATTGTAACGTGTGCAAAGTGGGATGAGAGAGGGTCTAATAAGGAAATTCACGGTAAAGGCTAGGGTTTTCACGATGAAAATATTACTGGGCAACAGCGAGTTACCGTGAAGTTGAGTATGGTGATTGTGATTGTGGAGATGATAAAGTGAAGATGATTGTTTGTGGTGGTGTTGGCTGTTGGTTGGTGACTTTTGTGATTTTTGTGATTTTGACGTTTGTGATTTTGACGTTTTTCATGATTACTACGGTGATATGACAATGGCAGTTGTCATGTTGAACGTTGATGGATATAATGGACGTTGGACGTTGGTTCTACATTCATTGTTAATGATTCACGATTTAAATCAAAACCTCCCAAAAACCTTTTCACCCACATATTTTAAGGACAACGCAATATGGGAGGATTAGAAAGTAACTATATTGATTATGAAGTGTATCTGGAAGAATCCTTCAACCCTATAGCCTTTGCAAATACTCTGGTGCAAGCTACAAATAACATTCACGATTTGGACGTGGACCTTTTAACTCCTGGTAAACGATTGAAATATGACTTGGAAGAGGTAGAACAACGAATCTCAGGCCTCACTTCTGCTAATTATAAAGAACTTATTGATCAAGCTTCGAATGCTGGAACTGTTGCTCAAAATTTGTTTCCTCTTAGAACATCTCTGGATCATGTCAATTCGTCCTACGCAAAACTGCAGCGTGATATTCTGGCTCCATACTACAAAGCTGAAAATATCTATACTGCTCTTAAACGTCTGCACACAACTTCAGGTCTGCTTAGATCTTTAACTTGGTATCTTTATTTAGCAAGACAGCTAGCAACCCTATTGATTGCTATAAAAGGGCCCGTGCCAGAGAACCCGCGAAATGCTAGAATGGCTAACTTGGATGCTGTCGATCCAAAAAATTTACTTCAGGCCGCCAGAACAGTTTTGGAAATAAAAGCTCAGCTCACAACAGATCCTGGTTTAAGGTCGTTGCAAGTTATAAGAACTCACGAAGCGTCTTTGAGTAAAATAGAAAATAAACTGGTCTTGCATTGTCAATCCATTATAAAGTTTTACACTTCAACCTCGCCTTTTGGTGATCCTATATCAAGAACTTCTTCACCATCGCTATCTACTTCTACAAACTTTTCTGATATTCCACCAGGCTTGGATTACGACACTTTGATTTCACATGCTTGCTATTCTTTATTTCTTTTAAAACCTGATTATTTGGCCAATTCAATTCAAAAGTATCATGTTTCACAGGTAGCAGCTGCAGTCCATGGTATTTCTCGGTCCTTGTCTTCTCTTAATGTCTCTTTCAGCAAATTCCATCTTTCAGTAGTCAACGCGTCAGAGAGAGGATACACTATCTCGAAACTGAGTAACATTTTACAATCAGCTTCTTCCAACAGTGATGAAACTGATATTAGTTTGTGGAACTATATTAGTTTATCGCTTGATGTTCAATCGCTAAC
This sequence comes from Geotrichum albidum, assembly GCA_003707475.1. NCBI lineage: Eukaryota > Fungi > Ascomycota > Dipodascomycetes > Dipodascales > Dipodascaceae > Geotrichum > Geotrichum albidum. Next base: position 23,896 of record PPJE01000029.1, read on the forward strand.
AGATGTTTATTGGAAGGATTTAGCTCGAAATTTAGAAAAAGTTCTTCGTGATTTTATACATTCCAATCCAACCATGGCAAAGACTATTCGAAATAAAAACTACAATTCAGCCTCTGAAATTGTCAAAAAGTTGGCTGTAACACCATTCCAAGATTCCAAGTTTGAAGAAGCTGTTGCTAAACAACCAGAAATAAAGCATTTGGAATATTCTTTTGGTCTTCTTTTCAAGTAGATTTCTACAAGTCTCAAGATGTCTATAATTCTCAAGATATCTACAATTCTCAAGATATCTTCACGTCTCAGTAGATTTCAATATGTTCTTATCTACAAGTTTTTAACTAATGATTGTGTTTTGGTTGTTTTCGAGGGTAGCCTGTCCCATAAGACTTTGAACGATTTCTAAATTCTTTCTGTCGCTGTCTTTGGAACTCTTTTTTCTTTTGTAATTCTTGTGCATGTTTCAATTTCTTTGCTTCTCGAAATTTTTTGCCTGGACGTTTGCGATTTCGTAGTTTTTGATAGTCTTTTTTGGCTTGTTCTTGTAGAAGGCTATAATCGATAACTTTTGGTTGACGGCTTGACCCCCAAAAACGTGAGCTAGGAACTGCTTGGTTTAAAACATCTAAACCAGATACTGCGGAAGTTGCAAAGTTATCTTTATCTTGTTTAGTTGGATGAGAGAAGTAGTAACTATCTGGACGAAACCTTTCTACATACAAGACACCTTCTTGAATGACTTTTTCAGGTTCAGTTGGTTGTACCAGCACAACTTTACTTTCTGTTTCTGTTGAACCAGAGAATAAGTTGAATTCAAATGTTTCTTCTTCTAGCTCATTGTTTTGTTCTTCTTCTTGCTCATTGTTTTGTTCTTCAGTAGTGCCTTCTTCATTTACATTTTCAAACACGAGATCAGGAATGTAAGCAGGAGCGTCATTAACCTGTTTTATTTCCGCATCACTATCATTTGCATATAAATCTTTTCTTGATACTCTTTATTTTTAAAATTAGAATCATCATGGTAGTTTAGAGAGTACTTACTTGAATCCACTCATAGTTCTGGTGTGTTTGACTTGGGATGATAATAGTGAAGAAAAAATCTAACCACTCCCAAACAGGAGAATTAGAGTTTACAAAATTGAATTTTGGCAATGAGTAAGAAATATAGTAAAGCAGAGTATGAGTTATAACAATTTTCAAGTTTACAGTGTCAAGTATGATATGTTGAGAATAATCAAAAAGTTAAGAATTTTCAGATATAAATTATTAAGGGATTTCAAGCATATATCTTTGAGAGTTGTCTAGTATGAACAGTTAAGAGATTTCAAGTATGAATTGTCAACTACTGAGAGAGTTCAAGTGAAAATTGTCTTCATATATAGTTAAAAATTGTCAAAAATGGTCTATTAGATTTCAGGCATAAATAGTTGAAAATTGTCATATATAGAGAATATATATAAAGTTTGTGAAATATCTGGAATTGTTAGAGGTGGACTATCAATAATTGTTAAATATATTCGAGAAGAAATATTTATAATTCACATTTTTAGAACAGTTTTAAATATGAAAATAAAATTTGTAAATAATAATATTTGAGTTCGTAATTCTTGGTTTATACAAAAACTTTTTTGTTACAGTGATATACTTGTGAAATCATACTTTTCCCAGAAAATCACCATATTTTGTTCCATTAAAAAGAATGTTTCACTGGAACAAAGTGCGTAATAGGAATTGATAAATGCAAAAAAATTCAATTATATTGAACGCAGTAAATAGAAAGAAGATCTAAAACTTACCAATATCTCAAGATAACATGAAAAAAACTGAAAAAAATTCATAAAAATGAAAGAGTAGAAACACTCATAAATCTTAATAAAAAATGCTATAAAATGCTAATGTGATTGACAAGATAAATCAATCGAGACCTGTTTCGAACAAATAAAACAATCATTTTATTGCTCCATATAATGCATTTAGTGTTTAGGCGTCATTGAAAACTAATGCTCCAAATTTATTCAATTCTAGCCACCCGCTTGAATATATTCTGATATTCAAGCGAGCTACAAACATCGCTCATCCACTCCATAGACCCATTGCCAGCTTTGTTACCTCCATGATCAAATCTTGCAACCATTTTTGCGATATCCACAAACTTCTTTGTATCGCTACAAACCCCCAGCTTTTGTAATTCAAGTATTTCAAACGCCTCTTCTCGATATAAATCAGTCAATTTCTGATTCACCGCTGTATCATGGAACAAAGACACTTTAGCTGGGTCAGGGCGCTCCCATGAAGGAATTACCTTCCTCCGCGTTTTGGCAGAACGACTTCCTGGAGAATGCGTTAACAAAAAAATGTGGCCGTTTTTCAGCAATTCAGAATTTAGTGATTCAGGACTGATTACAGATTGACCCGATGAAGTCACTCTAGGAGTAAATGAGATTGAAGAAGGAATCAACAAGAATGCGTTGATAATCTCAGTCATATAGAACGAAATGGTGTAAACTGTACAAGAAGACATGCTGAAAATTGTCAAAAAATATTTAAATGTACAGAAGAAAATCCAAGAAAGTTAACGAACAAACAATCCATTATATATATTATTTGATTTTTGTAAATTAAATATTCAGTTAGGGCAAAAACCAATTCGGAATATCGGCGGCTTGGGTATCTCATCTTAAACCTGGCATGGAACACAAAAAGCTTAGAGTGTACACAAGCCGTGCCTACACTGTGTTGAGTCAGCTCATGTCACATGTTCATTAGCCCAGCCTTGTGAAGGCTTACTCAGTGGAGACCAACACTTTGTTGGGGTCATCTCTACGTCATTAATAATTCGGTGTTCGGGTAATGATCAGGTTAATTTTGGGTCTAAATTTGGTATTTTTACTGTGCAGACGTCTAGAATGAGAGTCACTATGAGAATCACTGAGAATTATAGATTATTCAGATTAGAAACTAGTTGGCAACTGATTAATATACCTCCAGTTACTTGTTTTCTCGGCAGGACTTGAATATTTCCAGGCTTAGCTTGGACAAGACACTAACAGAGATACCAACCTTGTCAGTACTATTTATTAAAGGAGCAAGTTTGAAGGCTTGATATATAATCGTAAACCCTATTACTTTGTAGAAATCAGTAAAGATATAATTATTGAGATTAATCATAACGTTAGAAAAAGTCGAAATATGAACACAATAATTCAGAGTGTAATCAGTAAATCTCTGTAAATTAAGATCAGAGATTCTTAGTAATTCTTGAAAATCATTAATTATTAACGGTAATCCCCAGTAATTCTTAAAAATCAATCCTCAGTAATTCTTAGAAACCAGTCTTCAGTAATTCTTAGAAACCAGTCTTCAGTAATTCTTAGATATCAGTCTTCAGTAATTCTTAAAGATCAGTCATTCTTGAATATCAGTCATTCTTAAATATCAGTAACTCTTAAATATCAGTAACTCTTAAATATCAGTAACTTTTAAATATCAGTAACTCTTAAATATCAGTAACTTTTAGTAACTCCTAAATATCAGTAACTTTTATCAACTCCTAAATATCAGTAACTTTTAGTAACTCCTAAATATCAGTAACTTTTATCAACTCCTAAATATCAGTAACTTTTAGTAACTCCAAATGATCAGTCACTCTTAAAGATCAGTAACTCTTAAATATCAGTAACTTTTAGTAACTCCTAAATATCAGTAACTTTTATCAACTCCTAAATATCAGTAACTTTTAGTAACTCCTAAATATCAGTAACTTTTATCAACTCCTAAATATCAGTAACTTTTAGTAACTCCTAAAGATCAGTAACTCTTAAATCAGCTAAGAATTACCGATTTTTCCAGTAATCAATAACTCGTCTTCAATCTAATTATATTTCTATTGAATTTGTAATAATAAATTAAAATAATAAAATGCAAATAATCTACCGTTTAAACTCATCTTACTCATCTTACTCATCTCCAATACTGGTATTGATAGAATCGCCTTCTTCCTCATCATCATCATCATCATCATCCTCAGATCCTGCTTGATAGTCTTCATCTTCATCATCATCACTATCAAACTCAAGTTCAACCAACTTTTGAGTCTCTTTAGAACTGACCTCTTTATTACCAAATAGGTTTTTTAGCACAAAAGACCCAATCTTGCTAATCACAAACATCAACACTACAGTCAGCAACGCCAGTACCAAGTTCTCAATTTTTAGAATCTCATAGTTTAACTTGTATACAAGTGACTCTAATTTAATTTGAAAGCTTGAATCTTGACCACCTACTCTTCTTTGGAATTTTCGAAGCTGCTTTAAACGTGCTTCTTGCTTTTCCATATTCTTTTCATGTTGTTTTAATGGCTTTTTAGCTTCACCTAAATTTCCCAAAAACTGAGTTTCACCATTTTGCTCATCATTGTGCAAGTGCTGTTTGTACAAGTTCTCATTCACTTTACTCATTTTTAAAATTTCTTCCATGAAATAGTAACCTTCATCATTTTGATCAATAAAAGGATCTTGTTCGTTTTCTTGATCCGCCGATGAATCAACAAATCCATCAGTATTCGTGTAAACAATACCATAAAACGGCGTAGGTAAACCGTTTAAAACTTCATTCAATATAAGATCATTCTGGAAAAATAAGTCACTTTTAGTTTCACCATCTAGACTATCTTCAAAGTCGGGGAAATCAACTTTAAGAACTCGTTTTCTAATATCAATAAAACTATCGTATAATCTCTTTTCCGCGTTCTTCTTTTCCAAATCAACTTGAATTACCTCAGCATTGCAGTTGCGCACGAATCTAAGTCCAAGTTCATTTAGATCCAGTTTCAAATCTGTATTAAGATAAGGCATAACCGTTGAAAATCTGCTAAAGTACCTGCTGAATTGTGTCCATAGCGATAAAGTATTCATTTTCATTTTAAAATCACTGGATTCCAACTTTGGTTGGTTTATGAGGATCAAAACGTCAAAAGGACACTGATCAATCATGCTGTTCAAGTTCTCTTGAACAGTTGCAGCCGCTACTGGCGTACTCAACCGTGATTCAGGACTTGGAAGGCCATTAACATGCTTGTAAGATCCAAAAACTATAGGATATTGCAACACTTGGTCTGCTGCAGCCAATGTTAAGCAGGATAGTAGAGCGATTGTATACTTCATCTTTACCTATATACCAGATAAATTTGATGATGACAAAGTGTAAAGGTTTGAACAGCGAAGTAATCAAACCATCATGAGACCCTTACCCAAGCATAAATAGTTTTTTGTGTCTCCAGACTTGGACAGTGTGAGTGAGAGTAGAAGGTATTTCTTTGACCGAGACAGTATATTAGACAAATGACATGGGGAAATGACATGAAAATTATTTAATATTGTTTGGTTGGTATAGTTGTTTAGTAACAATTATTTTGGAGACTAAATTATACTGAATATATTAGTTATTCATCATTTGAAGTTTAGTAATTTAGGTATTTAGTATTTTGTGTTTAGTTATTAGTTATTTAATAACTTAGTGACTTGGTGTCTTAGTATCTTAGTAACTTAGTAACTTGGTGTCTTGGTATCTTAGTATTTACTATAACTTGGTGACTTAGTTTTTACCATGACTAAGTATTTACTATAACTAAGTATTTACTATAGCTAAGTTATTCAGTTTAGTATTCGGTATAACGGGTGTTTGGTGTTTGGTATTTGGTATCTAGTAATTGATATCTGGTATTTGATATATGGTGTTTGATATATGGTGTTTGATATATGGTGTTTGATATATGGTATTTGATATATGGTTTTTGATATATGGTTTTTGATATTTGATATTTGATATTTGATATTTGATATTTGATATTTGATATTTGATATTTGATATTTGATATTTGATATTTGATATTTGATATTTGATATTTGATATTCACTATTCACTATTCACCATCCACTATTCACATCTCACTGATATTCACCATCTAATATTTGATCATCATGCCTGCCAACCACAGAACTTTCTAGAAAACCCCCAGAAACCAACGGCCAACATCCCATGATCCTGGCACAGCCTATTGGGATTCACGTGATTTAATTTCCATGAAACGGGATTCAAACCTATTTCGTAAAGCTTCTAGAACGTAAAAAAATATATTGCTTGGAGCTAATTTACATAATAAATAATGCATCAATGTTGGTAGTGTCTCTTAAATGAATGAAACAAAAATGCTTTGAATAAATATAGTGTCAGGTTTATCTGTCATGTTTCACTCGCAAATGTCTGGTAAGAGCATCTAATCTACTGAATAACTTGTCTTCACGACATATCTCACACTTGTACTTGACCTTATTCTTATCATGAATAGTATTCAAGTGTCGTATTAAATCATATGATCTGCTAAATGACTTGCTGCATTGAGGACAAACACTAGCACCGCTGTGTTTTGTTCGATGGACAGCTGTGCTGTTACTCAGAGCAGTGTGCTGGAGAGACTTTTCTCTAGAACGAGTCATGGGGTGATGTGGAACGGGTTGAATTGTTTCGGTCTGGATAGATTCCTCAAAGTCCAGAACGGGCTGGTTGATTGGGTCTGAATATCCACCGGTGCTGCTGCTACCAGTGGTTTCAATATAGACTGGGTTTTCCATGAACTCTTCATGGGTCAAAAAGTCTTGCTGATGAACCATATCAAAGTACTCATCATCTTCATCTTCTGAAATTGTTTCATTCAGATTGTCAAAGTGTATAAAGTCGTCTATACTCGATACAGAACTTTGTTGACGGTGATGATATTGTCTTTGTTGTTGTTGTTGCTGACTAGTCATTCCAAACAAGTCTTCTTCACCAGTAGGATCTATTAAGTAGTATTCGTTGTCAAATCTTATAGGCTTTGTTGATGCAGGCTTCATGCTTTGTTCGTCAAATAGATTGAGACTGTTATCAAATGAAGGTCGGTTTTGTAATGAGAAAGAATCAAGTTGCTGACTATATAAGTAAATGTTATCAAGATTGTTAATGTACGGTCTTGCGTAAGAAGAATCCATTTTTTTTTGAAGAGCGATATATTGGTAATTAATAGTGTTTGCAATTAATAATAGTTCGGATATTTTTGAGAGAAATAATGAAATAATCATGGATCCATTTGAATATTTATATCTTTTTGGCCGGACCATCCCAATGCATGTTCATGTGACTATGACACTCAAAACCTTATTTCCGGCTTCAAGCTGACTCAGAACGACTTGCTTCGGTGAGACCGGTGAGACCGGCACCAGCCCGCCCGCACGCTTAGCGTATTCTAGAATGCGCATGACTGTTCCATCGGCTAATCCCGTTATTGTGGTTGCCATGACTAATGCAATGCTATGACGTTACTCATCTTTCTGTGCATTCATGTGAAAATGTATCACGTGAACCTTAAAAACTCCGGTTTCAGCAAGGCTGAGTTTCCGCCCGAGCCAAGTTTGCTTTTTGGAGGAAATTGAGTTTGTGAGTAAGTGAGACGACGGTGTTACAGATGTGCAAGGATCCGAGGAGGGACGCCTGTTTTGTCACGGATCATTGGGTCGGGTCCGACCTCGGGTATCTGCGGTTTTTTTTGGCGATGGATCTGGGCCCTGAAAATACGAGGAAATCAGTGTAGCTTTAGGCGGAGTTAACATGTTTGTGCTTAGTCCTGTGATGCGTCACTGCGCAAACAACTCAATTTAACGTTAAGCCTGGAGTTGACCAAGCCTGCTGAGAAATTGTAATTTTGGCATTGGGAGGTTTATTATCAATGCCGACCCGGAATTCGTTTGAGACTGGTTTGCATTGTTTGCTCTTGATTTCTTGCTCAATGCCGATTTTCAGAGTGACTCTTTTGATCTTAGTTTTGGACTAAAAGGGAATGTTGGGGAATTGTAATATTGTTCAAAGGGATTTTTTAGAGGGATTTTTTAAGGGTTTGTTAAGAGGGATTGTTAAGAGGGTTTGTTGAGAGGGTTTGTTAAGAGGGTTTGTTAAGAGGGTTTGTTGAGAGGGTTTGTTAAGAGGGTTTGTTAAGAGGGATTTTTTAAAGGGTTTGTTAAGAGGAATTGTTCAAAAGGATTGTTAAGAGGAATTGTTCAAAAGGATTGTTAAGAGGAATTGTTCAAAAAGATTGTTAAGAGGAATTGTTCAAAAGAATTGTTAAGAGGAATTGTTCAAAGGAATTGTTAAGAGGAATTGTTCAAAGGGATTGTAAAGAGGAATTGTTCAATATAAGAAATCAGTTCAAGAATTGTTCAATATAAGGAACTGTAAATTGGAATATCTCGAATTTTGTGTTGATCAAGAATTTCAACAAGTGATTCTAACATTTGGTGATTCAATCTAAACTTACATGATCCTTAGTTTTGTTTCTATCTTGATTCCCAGTTTTGTTAATACTTTAATTCCCAGTTATCCTACCATGGCTCCCAGTCTTACTATAATTATTGAGTCTAAAATTTTCATCAATCGTGGTTTGATACATTTGTCATGAATCTTTAAAAGAAACCAAAATACATCTGTAACCACCTTATAACCCTATACTATGCAATGTCAATTGACTCCCATCCCAACATACCATTCAGACTTTAACCAATATCCTGCCCACTTTGACCCTACTTCTCGTTGCACTAAACACCCTTGAGTCTCAAGCCATTCAAGCAAAATTAATAATTCTCCCCGTGAAAGAATATACTGAATTCGCCCATAAAGTGACTCCAACGTTACTCCAGGCCGTGATTCAATGAAAAATAAAGCCCATTGAACCAATCGTCTAAATATTGGCTCAGATAACTTTCCAGTTATATCTGTCCATATCGTACTGCAAGGCTCTCCAAGAGGTATCGGTCGATCTTGCAGACGTGTAATTGTATTAAATTCAGACTCTGGGTGCATTCTGGTCCTAACAACAATGTCACATTCCCACATATTCTTATCAATCTTTCGTGAATTATGAATAAACTTACTATTGCTAGCCATATTCACCCTGACCAAATCAACCTTTTCAAATGCAATCCAATCTAGCAATGCAATCATATTCACATCCTCTGCAACTCGACTAACTATCATCCCCTTAGACTCATTCAAAATCTCTGCAGTCTCCCTGTAAAACCTGTTTAAATCAAAAAATATACAAGACCCGAGTCGATGATACAATCTAGACATGAACTTTTCAGAAAATACAAAATTCCTATCAGCTGCAATCATATCTTCTCCAGATATAAAACTAATCACCTTCTCGCTATCCAACTCTTGTGTAGCCTTGGCACAGTTCTGGGCTCCAAATTCTTCTAACTTCTTAGAAACTAATTGTTTGTCGTAATTCTCATTACCTGTAGCTACAATTGATTTAATTCCAATTTTAACTTTTTCATACTCTGATACAGATATCACAGGCGTATGTCTTGGAATAACCAGTGGCATATCAATAGACATTGATTCAAGTTTAATCATGGATGGTGTCGTAAAAAACGGATGTGCAGGAACTGCAGGTAACTCTTGCTCCGCAAATGAAAAATGCTTTCTGCAATCCTCAATATCTTCAAACAGGTAGGGTATATCAGACTGTTCATGAATCTTTGGGTATTTTCTAATCCAAAACTTTGCCAAAAATGAAAAATCACACTCGTCAGCATTATAAATAATAGGCAGCTCACCATCCTCATAAGCTTGTAAAAATATCCTTTCCCAAGTTTTTTGAATCAATCCAATCTTTCGGTAATCCTTAAAAGTGGTTCTTATTCTGATCCAGTTAGCTTTCACTTGCTCAGCTGTAAATCCAGGAACACTTTTTGCTACTTGAGCCCAATCAATAATAGAATGTGCATCATTACTAAATGATCTAGCAATAAGAACAATTCTAAAAAACATATCGTTGCTAATTGGCAATGGAACTTTGTTTCGAGTACTTCTAGTGTAATTGCGTGATGCTTGCTGTTCCAAGTATTTAGCAGAATTGACTCGCTTACTATTCCGAATGTGCTTCTCTTCAAGTGGAAGTGAAAGCATTGGATCTTCACCTTTAGTTCTGCGCAACTTGCGAACAACTCCATGACCCTCAGTCACTCCTTGTTGTTCTCTCACCACTGTGCGTTTATTAGAAACTCGCTTTCGTCTCTCAGTTCTCTTTAATTGTGCTCGACGTTCATGATCATTTGCAGCTAACCTGGACTGAGCCTTGTCTTTTTTGTTTCGCCCCTCTAGGGCTTTTTGCTCTCTTAAAACTCTGCGCTCTTCCTGTAGTGCAATTAACTGTCTAGCATACACCTTGAAGTCAAATTCTGCAACTGGTAAAGGAGCATTTGGAACCATAATTCTTCCCTCATGAATGATCTCCTGTCTTTTTTTCTCAACCAATTCTTCTGTCCTTGAAATACTTTTGTGAAACAGAATAGATTTATTGTTGACAAAGTCTGAATTGGCATTGCTGTAACTAAACTCAACTCGCCATAATTCACCATGCTTAACCAGATGCTCTACTGAGTTTCTCACTGTTTTCCTGTCCATCGTACCGTTGTTATCTTTTCCGAACTTCTTATTCAATGCATGCACTAATTTCATTCCTCCCTGAAATATCCCATTATTTTCTCGTAGAATACTCAAAATTTGATTGATACGCTTTATCATGATAATGGACATTGATTTTGAGGTATCTTGTTTCAAAGCATAGCTAGAAGGGTCTTCCAATTTAATATTGGGAAATTCAGAATTGTTCACAACATCCAGCTCTAGTATATAATCTTTCTCAAATTCACTTTTGGTTGTAAGATTGTCGACAGTCAAACTAGAAACAGATTTTTTAATAGGGATTGACTCCATTGAATTGATCTCAGATGATGAATTTTTTTCAACTGTTACAGTTGCTTTTTCTGCTTGATAAAGTGCATTTGGTTGAGATGTATCTTGTAATAAGTTTTTCATGTCAGAATCTCTTACAGAACTGATATTTCCATCCACATCTGAAGTTTTTCGCCCAGTAAAAAAAGAAGATAATGTAGTCTGCTTCTTTTTTTGTTTAAGTCCCGGAGAATCTTCAACCAAAACAGCATTTGATTTAATTCTTTTAGCAGATGCAGAGTCGGGAGTTGCAGGACGTTTTAATGTATCTTGACTAGAATTTTCTGTATTTTGAATATGATTTCGCAACATTGGCGCAATATTTGGCTCAGCTAATTGAGTGGAAACTATCCTTTGAGGAGTCATTACTGTTGGATTCAAAGTGTTAATTTCGACGTCTGTAATTTCAGTCGAGGAGTTACCATGTGGAGTTGTAGCAATGGCTTGATCCGAAGTCACTATTTCAATATTCTCAACTTTCACTTTCGCACTTTTCCTTCCTCTCTTAGAGGAGGGTTTTGTAGGTGTACTATTTTGTGAAACATCCTTTCTAGGTCTCCCAAGTTTCTTTCCACTAGCACTAACACCTTTCGTAGTGTTACGAACTGAATTTCTGGGCACATGAACTAAATATTCCTTCAAGTCATTGGGAATTTTACCGGAAATAACTGAAAAAAGCTCCATTTCAATTTCTTGCAATGAAGGTGGCTTCACGTCACTACCATTGTGAACTGTAAACGACCCCCAAAGAGGATTCTTCAATCCATTTGTGAATTCAGTGTAATACATGTTCCAAAAGTACCTATAAAATTTGATACGAGCAGAAAAGTCGTAACCTCTAATGATGGTCATATATCCATTTGGCTTGTCGGTATAACTTTTCAGCTTTGACTGTGATATTGTTCCATTTCCAGTCATACTACCAAGAGTTTGAGAAACAATTCGATCATAGCTTGCGCCTGTGAGTTTCTGAATTATTTCTACTCCTGGTATTCCCTGCACTCCCGAGACTCCAATCAAGTAGACAATCTGTGCTTCAATAGAAAAATAAAGATTAAAAAGGATTCTTGCTCGAAAATTGGCAGTATTCGCTGTTACAATGTCCATTGTTGAAATATCTTGTTGATTGGCTGATTTTGATGCATCAGCATCTTCTGCTTCACTGAAATCACTTTCTTCATCTTCATAATCTGTTTCGTCGTCATTTAAAGGCAAATCTTTTAAGTATCTCACACAATAATACCTGCGATCAGGATCATCAGGCTTGCTAACGTATATTCTCTCTAAATAGCCCTGACTTGATAACTTTCTAACAGCTGAAGTAAAATTGACTTTTTCTCTGTAGGTATTAGTAAATCCAAGCTCAACTCTGAGATCATGAAGTAATCGGATTCTGTTCTGTGCTTCTTTAACTTTTTCCATTACTTTCCTTCTAATAGCAGTCAAATCATATCGATTACCGTCTAATCTCATTTCAGTGTTTTCACGAGAAGGGTCAATATATTTCCAATACACGTTCAAATATGTCCAAGCACCTTTTTCAACAATCGGATACTTTTTTACCAATCCCATATTTTGAAGAGTATTAATTCTACCTGTCAAAGATCTCTGATCTTGACCAGTAATTCCATGAAGATCAATATTAGAGGCACCTTTTTCGCGATGTCGAGCAATAGCACAAAGAAGCTGAAAAGGATTTGCTCCTAATACAGATGCAGATTGGGTATGACCTGTTAATTTGACCCATAGTAAATCGTTTGTTGCTTTGACACCTAGTTTTGAATACTTTTCTAAAACACTGTCATAGCTCAGTTTGTAATCTTCTTCTGGTATCTGAGTAACAGTTAATCTCAATTCTTAAATATCACTTCTATACTTACCACTGTGCCTACTTGAATATCCAGGATTTCAAAATCAGAAGGTCTATTGGCTAACCATCCCCATACTACACTTTTGTAAAACTCGTCTAAAGTAGGAACATACTCCTTGACGATATCCCATAGTTCATTCAACGAAGTAGCTATTCAAAGTTAGTTAAAAATGAAAGAGTATTGGAAAACAGCAGTCTGTAGGATCGAACCCAGGAACTTCTATGAATGAAATTTTTCAAGCATTACGAATTAAAAAAAAACATACCAGTTTCGCCATTGTAAGCCAGTTCTTCAAGAGTATACTCAATGACTTCGTGGGGAGTATAAGAAGGCATGATTACTGGATGTTTCGCGAAAGCAATCTCAATTAAACCGGGCCCCAGCTGTCAATTGGTATGATTGTATGTATAGCAGTATGTAGGTAGGAATAAGCGTTAGAGAAAAATATTTGGGAGGACAAAAGTTTGGCTTCAACGTACATGAGCTTAAATTTATCTACACAATCTCCAGTATCGGTATTAACGAGTTTTCCTCTATTTTATTTCACACAATATTCACTGATTACCAATCTAGGAAAGGCTGATATATCTAGGATTATATCAGGGTAAACTTTTGTTTGTGTTTCTTCCTTCTACAAATCATCTCTGTTCATCATGAACATTAATAAGAATCCAACAAAACCAGTAAGAAATACTATTTTGAACAGATCTGGCCCGTATTCGAGACCTCGAGATCCAAGCACTCCTGTTCGATCGTTTCTGGTGAACCGAAATATTCCTTCTGTATGTTGACTTCACATTTTGAATTGATCCAATCTAATACTTCATTAGTCTCCGTTAGCAATCTTTTCACGCGTTAAAGATATTCTTACTCCTTCAAAATGGCGACCTAATTGCTCAGTACTGGAAACTCCCCAAATACCTGAAGAAACTGGATCTTCTGATAAAGAATTCACTCCAGCAGCTCTAAATGCTACAAAACGACGTTTGAGTGCCAGTAATGTGTTTGCATTTCAACAACCAACTAGCAAGAATCACATTTTTCCAGCAGCAGCTATAAATCATACCAATACATCTTTAGCATCTAGTCCTCCAAGTTCTCCAAATCAAATTCTAGCTGATTTCTTCGAACAAAAGGGCACGCAACCTTTAACTAAAATTGAAACTGCTGGTGTTTATACTCTCATGTCTCAAGCTGTTAAATCACCAGTGATTTCTGGATCCTTCTTTCCTCAAACTCCTTCAACTGAACAGAATCATCAACTCTCGCCTGTTCAAGAAAACAACTTTAAAAGAATCAAAACAGATGTTTCCCTCTACAACTCACAAAGAACTCTTGAAACGTTTACTGAATTACCACACAAGAAGCCATTTGAAAACTACAGTGAAGAAAATGATTTTAACAACTTTCCTGAAATCAGAATACCTCCAACAAAGCGTGATAAACTCAATCAATCTACTCTTTTATTTCCAAGAACCAATCCAGATAGAATATCATCATTAGAAACTCCAACTCCCCTAATTTTTCAAAATCCAGCTACAAAAGAAGACTATGAAAGCACTCCTGTCAAAAGATCTATTCATTCTCCTGTCAAAAAGAGAGTACCTTCATCATCCAATTTTCATTTGCCCCATCCTGTTTCTCAAATTTCTTTAACAGATATTGAATCTACAAATTATCGTCCACGTAGATCTTCTAAACTACGGCAATCACTTTCGCGTGAATATTCTGACGGTGAAGACCGTATCGAATTACCAATCGTTGATGTCAACATTCCAAAAGATTACAATACAATTTTTGTTTCTAGAACTACGTCTCAAGTCGATTTTGAATTAGAAGACGCAACTGGAACTGACGATGAAGAAATTCAATGCATTTTTCCCGTTGAAAATTACGATTCTGTTTTAATTTCACCTGCCAAACCACTTTATCCTGTTATTAAACCTAGAAAGCCTTTACCAGCTCCTCCAGCTTTTCGTTTTGGTGTTACTGCTGATAAGACACAAGAGCCTTTCAGCAATTCAATTTCTTCTCTTTATCCCAAGTTAGAACCATTCGATAACAGCAAATTTCCAGCTACCAAAGCCAGAAATAGTTTTTTTAAGTCGGAATTCTTATTTCCCTCTATTCAGGTAATTGAAGCACCTGAAGGATTCACTGAAGAACGTCTAAAAAACTACAAATCATCGTTTCATTTTTAAGATTGATTCATAGTTCAAATCCAACTGTTTATAGTCATAGTAAATTAGTTATTTACATCATAAACTCAACTGTTAATTGTTTCAAAAAATTTATTCATTAAATGTAATTCAAGTACAGTATGAAAACACTTGGTTAATTCATCATCACTCTAAGTTTACATAATTTTAAGCAGTAGTACCTACAAGTTCTGGTAAAAAGACTTTGACATATGTAGTAGCAATACCGGCAAGGATAAAGAAGGCAACAGGAGATGGATCAAGGAATGACATGATGGAAAAGATGACCATCAATGGGACCCAACAGGCAGCCATGCTAGTGGCACCAGAGGTAGCAGCAGCAACTTGGATGAATTTCAAGTCTTCACCTTCAGCAGCAGGCTTCCATTTCTTGGACAAAGGAGTGACTGGAATAGAAACCTCAAACGGCTCAAGGTTATCGGAGTATGCAAGAAACTCATCATTCATAGCCATTTGGTCTCTCTTACTCATTCCTTTGCCTTTACCTTTACCTTTACGGAATTTTCCTTTTAACTTGTCCATAAGCTTTTGTTTCCAAGATCTAGAACCTTGAGGAGTATCATTGGAGTCATCGAATTCTTCTTCTTCAGTTTCATCAGTAGATTGTTCCTCCTCGGTGTCTTCTGTAGCATAATTAGAATCCTTAGAGTCTTCCTCTTCTGTATCATCTGTAGCATATTTAGAATCATCTTTGATGGTATCTTCAGCTTCCTCGTTTTCATCAACAACGTTATAATTAGGGGTTTTAACATCAGGAGTTTCTTCGAGGGAGTCAGGTTGCTCCACCTCTTCAGCAAAATCTTCAGGAGAATTATCTGTCTCGTCAACATTTTCAGGTTCATTAGCTTTGAAAGAATCGTCAATAGAGTCAGGTTGCTCGATTTGTTCAACAGAATCTTCAGGAACGGTTTCTTCATTACTTTCATTTTCATTCTCAAATTGTTCATTTTCATCAGTAACGTTCTCTGTTGGTAGCTCACTTTGAACTTCATCTACTGATTCGGTAGAATCGTCAGCAGCTTTATTTGAGTCTTCAATTTCTTCAACAAGATTTGAAGATTCGTCAACGTTTTCAGGATCATTAGATTCTTCAACATTCTCAATAGCATCAGTAGATTCTTCAACATTGTGAACATTATCAGTAGATTCTTCAACATTGTTAACATTATCAGTAGACTCCTCAACGTTTTCAACAGTATCAGTAGATTCTTCGACATTCTTAATAGCATCAGTAGATTCTTCAACATTGTTAACATTATCGGTAGACTCCTCAACGTTTTCAATGGTATCAGTGGACTCTTCAACATTGTTAACATTATCGGTAGACTCCTCAACGTTCTCAACAGCATCGGTTGACTCTTCTACATTTTCAATGGCATCAGTAGATTCTTCAACATTTTCAGTTTCATTGGTAGACTCGTCAATGTTTTCAACAGAATCAGTAGATTCTTCGACGTTATCGATAGCATCAATCGAATTCTCTACATTTTCAGCAACATCTTCCTCAGTGGTGTTATCAAGAGACTCAGATTCTTCAGGGCTAACCTCATCTAGAGACATCTCTTCTTCGGAGAGTTCTTCAGTGTTGTCAACATTCTTCATCTGTTCGTCTTCCATCAAGCTCTCATCCATTTCAGTTTCAGAGTTTCCCATGGAGGCATCAGCTTCGTTGGAGTCAGAGACATTACCCATTGAATTGTCTAAACTATCAGTAACTTCTTCTGATTGTTCATTTTCAGAAGACCCTTCAGTGTTTTCAGCAATCTCATCTGCGCTAGATTGATCACTAGAAAATCTTTGTTCAGATTCCTCAGTTTCAGAAATCTGATCAGCTGAAGAGCCTGATTCATTCATTTCACTCTCTAAAGTTGAATCAGACATTTTTTCGTCTTCAAGAACATCGTCAGTTTGGTTCTCAGAACTTTCAGGTTCAGTAGCTTCAATTTCACCTGAAGTCATATCATCCAATGATTGCTCGTTGTCCATGGCGTCATTCTCCATCTCATTTTCCATTTCATTATCCATAGCGTCATTCTCCATAGTATCATTCTCCATGGTATCATTCTCCATGGTATCATTCTCCATGGTATCATTCTCCATGGTATCATTCTCCATAGTATCATTCTCCATGGCATCGTTATCCATAGTATCATTCGTCATCTCATTATCCTTTTCCTTGTCTTCTGATATCTTGTCCTTGTTAACATTTTCGTCAATGTCATACATTACAGTCTCCTCAACGGGGGATTGTTTTACAGGACTGGAAGTCTTTGAAGCTTGAGGATTCAAGGTTTTATTAGGAACAGAATTGGGAATTTTACCTTCAACGTCATTTTCCATAGATTGATCTTCTGAAGTAGTATATCTATTGGCAATGAGTTGTTCATTGAAATAACGTTCTGGGCTGTCAAAATAATAAACAGCTTCACGTTCATAATTTTCTATGAAAGATTCTTCAGACCTTCAAATAAGTTAGAATTATCCAAAATCATATTTAGACAATAAAGTACTTACTCTTCAACTTCAAGCTCTTCTCCTTGTTCTTGACGTCTAAAACGGTTTGCATCTTGATTCTGAGATCCAACATTATTAGCCCAGAGGTAGTGAGGATGAACTCTAGGGCCAGTGTTACCATCTTGGTCTGTTTGACATTCACTATTGACAAAAGCTTTGATCAAAACAACATTGGCCTATATATATGTTAGTTTGACTATCAAAAAATATAACATTTCTACTCACCAAGGTAGGGCACTTCTGGTAACAGCTATTTGCAACTTCACTAACTGAATTGCATCTGCAATTAATATCTCCCTCGGTACAAACTGAATTTCCACGATAGGCAGCCGTTAAACAACTCTCTAAAACTTGAGTGTTCTACAATATATATTAGTGATATTCAGCTAAGCAAATTAGATAAAACAACATACACATTGGCCATCAGCCCCAGGTTCAGATCCCAAAATTTGTTGGCTGCTGGCTAGAGCAACCGTAGCAAAGCCCAAAATTTGCTTTTTCAAAAACATGATGTCTTTTTATGTTTCCTTTTATATGTTCTTGTAGGTGCCAAAAAATGTTTTTGATTAAGGATGAGGAATAGCAAATGGCATGGGATTTTTAGAGATATATATACTGATTTTGCTCTCGTTCTTACTACCAAAACACACTACAAATGTTAACAACACAGAGCATCAGATGTTTCATAGTAGTTAAACTCATTACAATTATTTGGATGTTTTGCACTGTCAATAAGCTAGTAGCTAGATCACGAAAGTTGTGGCTTCCAACGATAGGCGTGTACACAAACTACCTTTATTGTTAGTTTAAATTGAAAGATTCATTGTCTATTTCCTAGAGATCAAAAATTGTACAGCATTATATAACAGTTTTACTTTTAGCAAAGCCCATTATGGCGGTGAGTCTGTGTGGCTTATATTGGGAATTACAAACTGTTACAGACGTTACACTTTTTTTTCTCTGGGAGGTAGTAAAAATCGAAATTTTTCTTATATGCAAACAAGATATATGGTTCATAACATTTTTACCATGTATTGGCTTCTAGTAATAGTAGTTACAATTTATTTCTTTATTTATTTGTTTTTTGTTATTTATTTTTCATGAAGTGTGTTTAAGAATTGAGTTTATCTCTAATAGCGGTTAACATATTGTAATATGCTGGAGCATCATCAGCTCTATCTTCAATAAACATTGTAGAAGCCCAGAATCTTAATGCAGGGTCACCACTTTCCTTGATGAAAAATACAAATGGCCAAGTAATAGCGTCATTCTTTTCTCTAATTTTGCCAATGAGATTTCTGATACGGATATTAAGTGAGGTATCACTTTCAGGGAACTCTGCTTTACCATTCGGAATTCCATCCAATGTTGTGCCAAAAGCGTCAAGACATAATTGAGGAACAACGTCTCGTCCAATCCAGATAAAAATAATTTGACCATCATTAATTAAGTATAATCCATGAGAAACCAATCTTTCATAAGAAAGATTGACTTTAAGAGGAAGAACAATTTCACCATTTTCTTCATTAGGTAAACCAGCTTCTTCAGGCATATCAAACAGACTAAACATATCTGGATGAATGTATTTGACCAAGTACTTGATTGGTAAAGTGCTCAAAAGACATAGTGCAGCAGATCTCATATCAGTAGGAACACGAGAAGATTTGCATAATCCCACGTTCTTTAACAGTGAGTTGATTAAAAGAGGCAGCATACGTAAGTTTGCACTTAATTGAAGAGGAGAAGAAGAGCCAGTGTTTGCCTTGATCAAATCCTTTTTGTAAGTTTGGAAAATTTCTTGAAGTCTGTTTTGAAGGTAATCGCGAGCTGGTTGTAGACCACTTGACAATGCGCTTTCAACAGCTTTATGAGTGTAATAGGAGGTGATGGCTAATTGGTCTGCAGAAGCATAAATGTCACTGAGGTTAGAGCTGGTTGGTAATGCAAATGTAATAACTCTGATTCTTCTATCACCATGAGAACTTGTATGCAAAACAGCAACTTGGAAAGTAACAAAAGGTTTAGTTATTTGCTCATCAATACTAGCTTCCACAACGTAACTTTGATCCCTAGGGAAAGAAGGAAACGATGAAAGATCTGAAGATCTGCTAAAAAAGTTACCGTAATAAGCATTCAAATTGATTTCACTAGAGGCTCTAACTCTCATGACAGCTTCCAAACCAACTTCCATTGACAAATGTTGGCCAAATTCATGAGCAAACTTAATAGCATCTTCTGCACGACTCGCAGTCCATCCAGGGTAAAAGTATGTTTGACCAGCAGTGAATCTGGGTAAATTGCTTAATGAAGCAACATCTTGGTACTGATCAGAAAACAAAAACATATCGACACTGACTTGAGATTTGTTACAGTCAATGGCAAAACTCTTGTAAAAAGAATTTGCGGTTTGAAGAAGGGCATTTTCCTTACTAGTGCCCATGATCTTTGGATCAGCACGAACTTCAAGTTTAGCGATACCAGCATTAGGTAAAGTAGAAGAAAGACAGATAATTTTACCTCCAATTTTGGATAAAAGTTTGTATGCAGCAGTTAAACCAGATCCCAGAGCACTTTTTGGATCAGTACTTGAACCAAAAATGTCACTAATTTTATTGAGGAGGGATTCGATAGAGCTTCTAGCGGTTGTAACGTTTCCAAGGATTCCAACTGGGGTGGGTAAGAATGGATCATCTAAATCCGAAACGACAAAGATAGAAGGCTCAGCATCTTCAGCTTCTGGAAGAGTAAAGTAGTGAATCTTTGAGTCTACAGCGACGAAAGCAACTTGAGTTTTTTGACAGTCATTAGGAAGTCTATCGAGGGATTCTAGAATAGTGCGAGCGGCAGTAGCCAACAAACCATTTTTAATGGATTGAATACTGACGTCCAAAACAAAGACATAAGTAGGAGGTTGAGGATCTCTGCTTTGATATTGTGTAGGAGCCAAAAATTCCACGACAGCGTGTTTAAGTTCAGGTCGATCTTCAATGGAATATGTTACTCTTTTGACTTCATCGTAAAACATTTTTTGAGGGAGATCGTTGTTGAGACCACAAATATTACATTTCCAAATGTTGTTGTTCAAAGTGACAAAAGGATTAATATAGACTCTACATCTTTTGCATCGCGAGACCATTGAATCAGGAGTGGTAGGAACTGGGATCGAGGAGTCTAGCAAAGAAATGAAAGGTCTGATATTGATTGCGAAAGGGATTTTACTTTTTTTCAGCAAGGAATTAGAAGTTGGAATGACGTTCAAAGTCGAACGAATGTAATCCGGGCTGACTTGAGCTTCTGGGTTGCCAAAAATTGAGATTGTAGGAGGTAGGATTACTGGAGGAGGTGGAAGGGCAAGGTCGGTGATGGGAGGAGGTAACGATTCAAACAAGTCTACTGTGTAGAGTTGGTTTAAAGGCAAAGCGCCGACACCCTGGGCATGGCCACCATAGGCTGGAGGATGTTGTACGTTACTGCCAATGTTCATTTGGCTGAATTGGCCTGCCAAAGGATCTTGTTGAGCTCCGTACGGGTTACCTCCAGCAGGAGCTTGAGCTGCAGGCGTGAAGATAGCATTTGGAGCTCCGTTGTCTGCCGGGACGCCGTAACCAGGAGCGCCAGGGTAACCGGCGCCTGCTGCTGGAGGAGCTGGACGGGACGAAAAGTCGTACTGTTGTTGAGGGTAAAGTCTTCTTTTAGAGTGGTGAGAATGGCCTTCTTGAGGGACTGGAGAGCCAGCAGCTGGTTGCTGCTGCTGTTGATAATAGCCTTCGTTACCACCGTATTGCGACATGATTATTTATCTTGGGAAGGTTAGTAGGACGATTAGACAACCATATGAGATAGCATACCTGAATGTATAATCACCCAATTGGAGTCTGTTGTATTGCTACTCCTTTGGAGGATATTTAAATGGTGCTATGAGGGAGGATCACAAATAGAAATCTGGTGAATTTTCGATGTGCCATCAATTTTCCAGGAAGCCATTTAGGACACGAATACGTTCTGATAAATACTCGGTTTGAAACTTACTTATGAATGAATTTCAGTTTAAGAGAGTGATTGATGGTGGATGGTGGATGGTGGGTGGTGGATGGGTTGATGGGTTGATGAGTTGATGGGTTGATGAGTTGATGGGTTGATGGGTGAGTGGTTGATTGTATGATTGTATGGTTGTGTGAATGTATGGTTGTATGGTTGTATGGTTGTGTGATAACATGATTACATGATTATATGAATGTACGATTGTAAACTATATTTGGTAAACAAATTTAACGAAACATGTTAAATATCATTGATATTAAATTAAATTTACTAAACTATTGTAGTTATATGAATATGATGAGTTTGAATATCTGTAGACAATGTGGTTGAAAGGGATTTCTGAAATTCGAACTTTTTGTGATTTTTTATATTTTGAAAATATAATATATTTATAACAAATTGATAACAGAGAATATTTGTTAAATCATAAGAGTAATGATTAAAAATTGTAAAACATATTGTATAAGAGTAAACAAGATATTTAAATATTATCTATGAATAAAAAATATAAATATCATTTAATATATAAAATTAATACCATTTAATATATAATATATGATATATATAATATATATACCATTTGATAAAAAATATCATCTAATATATAATATATGATATATCTAAATATATCATACAAAATATAAAATACAAAATCTTCAACATAAAACATCATCTAATATATAATATAAATACCGTCTAATATAAAACATCATCTAATATATAATATATCTAAATATATCATACAAAATATAAAATACAAAATCTTCAACATAAAACATCATCTAATATATAATATAAATACCGTCTAATATAAAACATCATCTAATATATAATATATCTAAATATATCATACAAAATATAAAATACAAAATCTTCAACATAAAACATCATCTAATATATAATATAAATACTATCTAATATATAATATAAATACCATCTAATATAAAACATCATCTAATATATAATATATCTAAATATATCATACAAAATATAAAATACAAAATCTTCAACATAAAACATCATCTAATATATAATATAAATACCATCTAATATAAAACATCACCTAATATATAATATAAATACCATCTAATATATAATATATGATATATATCATACAAAATATAAAATGCAAAATCTTCAACATAAAATATCATACTAAATACAAAATACAAATAAAAATTACAAAACCTTCAACTTAAATCTTCATTTATAATACAATTATTCTAACCTCATACCAATGGAAATAAAACACTATATAATTCTAAAAAATCCTTACCTACTCCTCGCCATCTGCAACAAACGTATTTTTGGCCAATAACTTGTTCAACTCGTTCTTAATAAACTCAACCTTGCTCTCCTCAACAATCAAATGCGTATCATCAAGCTCATCAATTATAATTCCATGAATCTTTGAATCAATGTTCAATACTAATGCCCTAATCGACGGATCGCTGATACGTTAAAATAATGCCTTAAACCATCCAATCTAGTAATTACCATTCAATAAGTACACCTAATCTCAAGTCAGTTAACGCATCAAACTCAAATACACTCACTCACCTTTGATAGCACTAGGCATCCTGTCTATTCATACACTCGAGAAATTTACAAAATTGCAAGCCTTAAATACTTCACTCTCAAATTTGTATTCTCACGTGATCAAATATTCATTTCTAGTAAATAAGCTGCCTTGTGAATCATCTTTCTCAAACAAACTGATAGAGCTATTCTTTAGTATTCATACTCTGCTATTTGGTCCTTCATACGCTCAGCTCAATTCACTTGCAGGCTTAAATCGCACTCAAAAAGTTGAATATAATTTATGCCCTTACCCTGTATGCAAAATTCATGATCAAAACTTGCAGTCTTGGTTCTTTTCCTTCTCTTCTAGTGATTGAGCTAAACACTTGGAAAGTTTGAATTAGATTACAATAATGGAGCATTCAGATCAAAGGCCAGGTTCTCCGGCAGGTTCCAAGCCTGCGACTCCCAAGCCTTCGGCACCTTCTAGTGCTAGAGTTTCGCCATCGCCTGCACCTGTCCAAACCTCTTCATGGAAGTTCTACGGATGTACTCAAGTGTCTAAAGACTATAAAATGCTGGAAAAACTGGGCGAAGGAACTTTTGGTGAAGTTCATAAAGCATTACATTTGCCTACAAAATCTCTTGTCGCGCTAAAGAGAATCTTTTTGCACAATGAAAAAGAAGGATTCCCGTTGACTGCTTTAAGAGAAATCAAGATTTTAAAGGCATTGGACCATCCAAACATTCTTGCGTTAGTTGATATGGCATTGCATAGAGATGTTAACAGGAGGATCAGGTCAGAGGTTTATATGGTATCACCTTATATGGATCACGATCTAGCCGGGTTACTAGCGAATCCCAAAGTTCATTTAAGTCTTGCACACGTAAAATGCTTGATGCAGCAGTTATTAAGAGGAATTTCTTATCTACATGGCCGTCAGTTTTTGCATCGTGATATAAAAACAGCCAATATTCTTTTATCCAATTCTGGGCAGCTAGCAATTGCAGATTTTGGCCTAGCAAGGCCATATCACGAACCTCCGCCTAAACCAGGAAAACATGGTGCTGGACCTGGCTCAACTGCATATACTAGTATGGTGGTTACGCGATGGTATCGTGCTCCTGAACTGATTCTTGGAGAATCAAAATACACAACTGCCATTGATATGTGGGGAATCGGATGTGTTTTTGGTGAAATGTTTAGGAAAACTCCAATATTACAAGGTAACTCAGATAGTGATCAAGGCCATAAAATTTTTCAGTTACTAGGTTCACCAACACAAGATAGCATGCCAGGATTCGATCAACTTCCCGGCGGGCCTGCTGCTGCTGCTTTTGGCCCTTACAAACGTACATTTGAAGGTGTTTTCAATGATCTTGATCCAGAGGCCGTAAAACTATTGGACGGGCTAATGAGATTAGATTCACTCAGAAGAATGACTGCCCTCGAAGCTCTAGACAGTAGCTTTTTTTTCAAAGATCCTAAGCCTTGCAATCCTGAAGATCTACCCAAACATGAAGCATCACACGAACTCAATACCCGAAACAGACACATACAACAGGAAGAAATCCAGATACCTCAGGACTCTGACCATGAATCTAACGGATATGCTCACAATTCTTTACGAAATGGAGAGTATCCCAATAGATATCACAAGAATAACAACTATCATAACCGTCGACACAATCGTCAACGAGACAGATATCAAAATAACAGTAACCATGGAAATAATAGAAATCATGGCTATAACAATACTTCTAACGGAGGGAACGACAAAGGCCAAAGACACCAAACTTTTTCAGCACCAAATCTTCCAGCTAGGCCTGATCGTGCCGCTCCACCTTACCGACAATCCCCTTCTCAGCCACCTTACAGAAACAATCATCATGAAAACCCACCTTTTCGCAACAGCAACGAATCTCAGCCTCCTTACCGCACAAACAATGACCATCCACCTCATCGGGCAAGTGAACTTCAACCACCATATCGAAATAACAATGATTCACGACCACCATACAGAAAACATGGCGGCGGAAATACTGGTCAGGAAGAAATGCCATACTGATGAATATTGTTGTTTTCATTGTAGACTTTACACTATTTATTTTATTATCAATCTTCGTAACATAGATTTTGGAATGTATTCAAAATGGATATATTGGCTCTTTCACAAAACTTTTGGTACGCACAAAAAATTACCGTAAACTGGTACTTTTTTGAGAAAAGTACAGAAAGTAGATGAATCTGCAAGACTTGATCATGAAAGTCTCTACCGCAGAGTATCGGATCTGTAATGTTTCAAAGTTGTTTCTAAACGATTTGTGAAAGTAGTTTAATTCATTAGAGATTGGTCATTGACACAAATCTCAGGAAAGAGAAGCAACGGAGGTTGATACAACTTTTGAATCCAAGATATTACAAAATTAGCAGTGAGTCAGTTCGAATTCAAAAAGATCTGATCTGTCTACGATTTTATACACCAGTCTGCACTATTAGGAATGTGGAGGACGGTATCCGAATCGAAGCTTTTGCGTATCATTTTGTGAAAACGAAAGCTGGAGGAGCAGGGCATTTTTTCATAAACTATTAACGGTACAGTTTTGAGAGTTGTGCTTAAGCAGGTACATTTATTTATAATTACAGGGCTTTTTAAACGATAGACACAAGTGTTCAACGGCTAGATTTCCCTGTTGACAATAAACTGAGGTATTAAGCAGTGAATGATTGAAAGATTCACTCTTTCCGATGGTAGATCGAGACACCTTTTGGAATGGTAGTCTACAAGTTTAAATGGTGACTGTTGGGATAAAAAAGTCTACATTTCAATCGAAAGCCAATCGGCACTCCCTTTAAATGAAATTTGAATCAATCATGTTCCTGATTACCATTGCATTTCCATCACTTTTATTATTTATATGGGGTCAATATTGGACCTTGTATGTTTGTAAATATGGTTGTCCAACTTATTTTGAATTTTTTAAAAATCAAGACAATTCAAATTTCAAATAGACGATAAAAGTAAAATGAGCCAATTCACTTTAGAAAACTACAGTATTACTGATCTAGCGTGTTCAATGCACATGTAATGAAAAACTCGCCCTGAAGGCTTCAAATGTATAGACAGTTGTTGTCAACGTCTACTTTGCAAAAATGATACAAACTGTCTGATTTAAAAAACCGCTTGAAATAGTTGACTTTGAAAGTTGGCTCAATGTGCAACCATCGTATTCTTCGTAACTTGTTACTCTGCACTAGCTCAGGTTACTGAGCTATTATCTTCAAAATAGCACTCATCTACTAGACAATTCACGCCTCGACAAGCTATCTTAAGAAATTGGAAAGAAATTTCCTAATTGGGAAAATGTCCTATCATACGGATAAGAAGAACTGCTAATTTAAGACCAAGAGCTTATATTTGAAAGCAGTTAACGGTTCCTAAAGAGTATTTGAAAAACCCAAATTCAAAGCAAGTTTTTCTCCGCCAAAAAACCATTTGAGAGCATGAAAATAAGATAAACGTATCTTTACTGTTTCAACCAATGCCTAACTGAACTTAAGCCTTATTTTCCTGGCACGCTTCCTTGATCCAAGTCCTTACTTATCTTTTTGCTATCAAATCGCTTATGACATCTTTAACAAGTCTTCTCGAGTTACTTAAATAGCATATAATGTCTAACAGTTACTTCTATCCTCCATAACCAATTCACTTCAACCCTTTTATCTTATACTCAAATGGACCGCTTAAATATCATTGCAAACCACACTACTGCATCAGTCCCTAACCCTCCTGCACATCCTCTAGACCCTCTTTCCCCATTTGAAATTGAGTATGTCGTGAGCTTAATTCGTGCAAGTAGCGGCTTCAAGGACAAAACCGTCTCATTCAACACCATTACCCTCAAAGAGCCTACAAAGGTCGACTACAAGAAATGGATTTCTTCTAAAATTGTGCCCAAAAGAGAGGCTTTCTTCACCATTCTGGAAACCGACCGTAATGGTATCCACGAAGGCCAAGTCTCCTTGACTGACGCTGTTGTCAGCGAAGTCAAGTTTGTAACTGGATATCAACCCATTCTTACCGTGGAAGACTTGCAAGCTACTGAGGCTGTTGTTAGAGCTGATGAAAACGTCATCAAACAATGCATCTTGTCGGGTATTCCTAGAGATGAGATGCACAAGGTGTACTGTGACCCATGGACTATTGGTTACGATGAACGTTGGGGGACTGAGAGAAGACTACAACAGGCTCTCATGTACTACAGATCGGACGAAGATGACTCTCAATATTCTCATCCTTTGGACTTTTGCCCTATTGTTGACACTGAAAAGAAGGAAGTTGTGTACATTGATATTCCTGATATCAGACGCCCTGTTTCCAAGGTTAAGCACTCTAACTTCAATCCCAAAGACATTATTGCTACTACTGGATTCCGTGATACCATTAAGCCCATTAATGTTACTCAACCTGAAGGTGTCTCTTTCAAGATGGATGGAAACATTATGGAATGGCAAAACTTCAAGTTTCATATTGGGTTCAACTACAGAGAAGGTATTGTTCTTTCTGATATTTCATTCAATGAACATGGTGAAAACAAACCTATTTTTTACAGACTTTCTTTGGCTGAAATGGTTGTTCCTTATGGCTGCCCTGACTTTCCTCATCAACGTAAACATGCCTTTGATTTGGGTGAGTATGGTGCTGGCCTCATGACCAATCCTCTTGCTTTGGGCTGCGATTGCAAAGGTGTTATTCACTATCTCGATGGTCACTTTGTTGATCGTAAGGGTAGTGCACTCACTGTCAAAAACGCTATTTGCATTCATGAAGAAGATGACGGAGTTTTATTCAAGCATTCTGATTTCCGTGATGGATTTGCTACCTCTATTGTTACTCGTTCTGTTAAATTGATTGTTTCTCAGATTTTTACTGCTGCGAACTATGAGTACATGGTTTACTGGATTTTCCACATTGATGGTACTATTCAACTTGAAATCAAGCTTACTGGTATTCTAAACACCTATACAATGGATGCTAATGAAGACACCCGAGGATATGGAACTCAGGTTTACCCTAATGTCAACGCTCACAATCATCAGCATTTGTTCTCGCTTCGTATCAATCCTAATATTGATGGTGAGGCTAACTCCGTTGCTGAGGTTGATGCCGTTGCTTCTGATCTTCCAGTTGGCCACCCTGACAATTTTTACGGTAATGCATTCCTTGCTAAACGTAAAGTTTTTACAACAGCCGCTACTGCTCAATCCAACTACGATTCATATACTGGTCGTTCTTGGGACTTTTTCAACCCCAATAAGAATCATCCTTTTTCAGGCAAGCCTGCTTCTTACAAGTTGGTCTCTAGAGAATGTCCACCTTTACTTCCCAAGGAAGGTTCTCTTGTTTGGAAGCGTGCTGGATTTGCTCGTCAACATATACAAGTTGTTCCATACAAAGATTACCAATTGTACCCTGCTGGCCAATATGTTCCTCAAACTTCCGGTGAACCTTCAAGAGGTCTTCCTGAGTGGATTGCAGAAGCTGAAGCTGAAGGAAAGGGAAATGTTCAAAATACAGACGTTGTTGTTTATCATACATTTGGTATCACCCACTTCCCTGCGCCTGAGGATTTCCCCATCATGCCTGCTGAGCCAGTTTCTCTTCTTTTGAGACCTCGTAACTTCTTCAAGCAAAATCCTGTTTTGGATGTTCCCCCAAGTTATGCTCAAACTACCTCAGGTGCAAGAGCCGCTTCCGGCAACGGAACCCAGAGTTTAACCGACAAGACATCTAGATTGGCGTTTAGCGAAACTAGTGCATCTTGTTGCAATACGAAATGAATACTTTTTCATGGGTTTTTTTTCCAATTTGTTTATAGTTTGCTTTATTTTATAGTTACTTTTTAATTCATTCAACTAGTTCTAAAGTCTCGGTTTATCTTAACGTTGAGCTACATAATACCAAATTGCTTCCTCTACATTTCTTTGTTGTTACTTAGAATTTAGATATAATGTTCATTATATAATATCTAGTCACCATTCATGTTTGTATGCATTATAGTGCAAGACGCAAGTTTACATATAGCTGCAGAACCCACAATCTTAAGTGTCCGTTTGATTCCGTTTTAATAGAATTGTTGTGACTGCAAAGGAGACAAGAAACTCGTTAGTGGAAAGATGAGACTAAGGAATAAGACTTCAATCTAATAAATAGCAGAAAACTACAATCAATTTAAAAGTAGTTGTGGTTATCGTCCAATTGTTAAAGATTTCTAAAAAATGTACCTTGATACAGGCTCATGTAGAGACTTTGGTCGCGTGGTAAAATTATTTCAATGTAAACATTAACTTTACCACTAGCCAACTTTTCGTTTTCGTTTCGAAGCGGTGAAATACCAGCTTAAATTAAAAAGAGTTGAAGTAGCCATCATTTCACGCAGGAATATCAGCATACTTAACTGTGCATCACATGAAAAAAGCATCTCGCAGCAAATCGATTAGAGTGTGTCCAAGCTTAGATCTCTCTCATATTCTGTAGGTAGCCGTCAACATGCCGTATATATATGAAGGTTGAATATATTTTAGAGATATAACCTAAAAAGATTTGCAATCTAGAATTTCTAGCGCGCTATCAGGGATCGAAAACTGTGCTTTTCAAACTGCCAAATGCAGTGGACGTGCTCTTTCAGCCCTCGGACGTGTCCCGTTGATTTAATCCCTTAAAAACAAATGTCTAAATTTCACATCCGCAAATTTTTCAACTGCTAGTGATCGCTGATAGAAGCAATGGAAGCTTCTCAAAAGACTCTAATGCAATCGGAAATAAAACACGATTATCTAAGAAGTTGAGTATGGGCTATGTTGTCGTTGACTGTCAAAAGCCATCAGTGAAGAAGGAGTAATCTAAAGTAGGCACAAGCAACAGATCACATCGCGAAATTGATTTTTCTGAAAAAATTATGACAGTGTAGGGGTCCTCGAGTGGTTTCAAGTCC
Organism: Geotrichum albidum; assembly: GCA_003707475.1. Taxonomy (NCBI): domain Eukaryota; kingdom Fungi; phylum Ascomycota; class Dipodascomycetes; order Dipodascales; family Dipodascaceae; genus Geotrichum; species Geotrichum albidum. The sequence continues at coordinate 53,882 of PPJE01000029.1, forward strand.
AATTTTAACAGCCTAATGCTAGTTCAAGTGGAATATATGCGCCATTAAGCCGTTGGGCCTTGCAACACGGCTTGCAGACAATCGCTCTTAGAGTTTCTAGAGCTGAGTTGCTCACTTTTTTAAGGGGTATCTAAAGCAAAGCATCTGCGCTCCAAAGACTTAGAGTGAACTTGATGAAATTTAGTTGTTGTACCTCCAACGTTTTTCAAGGAGGAAACAATGAAACTTGTGTTGAATCTTTGTACAATCCCTTAAATTCATCACCACTTTTAACCATTTAAATAGAACTAATAATTTGGCAGTCTTTCCACATTTTGTAACGCTTTTTACAACTCCTCGGTAATTTTGAGGCATGATCGTATAAAAAATTGTGTTTTCAACAGTTGTAGATTTTGCACTTTGTGATATTATCCTCTAACTCTCCACCGATGCCTTACACTTTTTCAGCAAATTGAACTAAAATTTAACGATTCTTATTGCTATTCTAAGGCCTCATAAAAATGCTTCACGCATTTTATCCAATAGAATAAGATGAATTGACATATTCTAGAGTATAAGTGTCATGTAAGGGACATTCTTCTAGAGGATACTAGAACTTATTGATACCCGTCGATACGGAAGATCTAGAGTAATTCATGTGTAGAATTGGATTTAATATGTACAATTTCAGCTCTTTTGCAAATTTGTATCCAATAAGAACGGACAAATCTTGGTTTTCCATGGGCTTGAGCTTTAAAGAACTTTATTTTGGGTGACATCTGCATTGTGCACTCCAAATTTTCGTACTTGTAATTGCCTAAATAGGCAGAAGGTTTCTTCATCGATACTTGCACTTCAACTATTTCGCTTCAAGATTGGTTTTACCCAAACAAAAACGGGATACGGCATTGATGAAATGTGATGCACTACATGCTTTTACATCAGTAGAGATATCAGAAAAATTTCTACCGATGGTTCTCATCTTTTAATTTTTGGGTCTGAGCTCAAAAAGTTAAAAAATTGTTACCGATTTTTTCAAACGGTGATGGTTCAATAAGACGTATATTTAAAAGCTTTCTGTGAACAAAATTGTAATTTTGGTATATAATTTTGAACTGGAACATTTTTTCAATTCTACTGAGACTGTTTTTTTTAAATGTTTTTTAAAGGAAGTTTCAATGAGTGTCAACTGACATTTTCAGAATGAATAAAATTTCATAATTTTGACTAATTATAAATATTGCCCAGAAGCTCTATATCAAGTAATTTGATTGCCTATTAAATAAAATAGAAGTAAATTTCTAAATGAGATAATCATACGTCAATACAAGAGTCAGAACTTGCAAGAAAGTGAGGGTGGGTTTACCGAGATCTACATGACATATCATCAATACGAAAGCACTGGATCTTGATAAAATTTCAGTTTTTTTCAATAGTTTACACAAAAGAGAATTCTTTGGAATTTTTTTCGTTTGAAAATTTCTATTTCGTGTAGTTATACTCAATTTTTTAATCAAGTATCATGGAAACAGAACATGAAAAATTATTTCTGGAGAACGTATTACTACATGAGTTAATTTCGTCTCCAGACGTAAAAAAAACTTGATGATTCCAACCTATTCACATGAGAGGGTTTTTTTTTCATGCAATAAGATGATCAGGTGTATAATAAGAGTCTAAGCTGACATGTCATGCTTGGATTTTCAGAAAAAATGTTTCAATTGAGCCTTGAAGGGACTTTCCATTCTGCAACCTATAGGGATTTCAAAACATGAAACCAAAACCCGAGCAATTTCATTGTTGATATCTCTATTACGAATTGTATATTTGATGATGATAAAAAAGGCTGCCTAATTTTAGGCTTGATCTAGTGCTTATAAAGATGACGGTAGAGCTAAATCCAAAAGACATGGAAAAGCATTTTCCAGCAGCCAACTATTAATAAGTTTCCAGCCGTAGCTAAGGAAAGAGCAGATGTTTTGTGTTGTCCACCATACACGGGTGACGGGTCTTGATATTATCAATAATTTGTTTTTGTCTCTGCGACCAGATGAACAAATGCTTTCCGGACAGTGCCAAAAAGCAACGTTACATTTATTTGTGCTAACTGATTATTTCTTTTGGTTTTAATTTCAGTGAATTTTGACAAAGGGTCATTTTACAATTGAGAGTAGATGACAGTAAGATTTGAAAAGACGTGAAAACTTGAATACTTGAAAAGATGTGAAAACTTGAAAACTTGAAAATTTGAAAATGTGAAAAATTGAAAACTTGAAAACTTGAAAACTTGAAAATATGTGAAAAATTGAAAACTTGAAAACTTGAAAACTTGAAAACTTGAAAATATGTGAAAACATGAAAACTCGAAAAATTGAAAAGATGTGAAAACTTGAAAACTCGAAAAATTGAAAACTCGAAAACTTGAAAACTTGAAAACTCGAAAACTTGAAAACTTGAAAACTTGAAAACTTGAAAACTTGAAAACTTGAAAACTTGAAAGCTTCAAACCTAGAAACGCTCAAGATTAAAGCGAGATTAGTGAAAACTTAAGAAAAGACTGTTTGAGAAAAGAACTTTGGCATTTCTGAGGATTTAAAATAGTCTCATAATAACAAAGAAATACTTCACAGAATTGTCTGAATTGAACTAAACATTTCCTAACTCTGAAAAACTCATAGAGACTAGAGGTTGTGATGCGTTTCAACTCTGTTGTTTCCTTATCAAGTAGCAAGACAAAGGACTATATAACAGTATAAAGAATTTCAGTAAGCATCCCTTCTACTGAATAAATCATTAGATAAACCGGAATCAATTATATAATATATCGTCAAAGGCCGAATCAAAATCTCTTGATTCAAGAAAAGAAATAACCCGCGTCTACTACGCGCAAAATTGGCGATAAATGCATTCTCTTTTACATCATATTTCTTTTTCACTCACTCAAGCTCTTACTTTCTTTGTTCCTGTGCTCGATCTTGACACAGAAAAAAAGAGAATTCCTTCTTTTCTCTAGGGCTCGCTTCTTAAGCCCAAGCTTAAACCTGATCTGGAGAATAATAATTAGAATAAATACGAACTATGCCGGGTGAGGAATATGATCATGTATGTAGGTTGTGGCCGCTATACAAACCTGCCCGTTCTAGGTTGAAGGAAAGACAAAAAATTTTATACTTGATGATGCTGAATATCTCTAATTGTTAACGTTTGTATATAAATGCCTAAAGATCCGTCTTGTTTGATCAAGTCCCATTTTTGTATCATGATAAGTAGTTGATAACGTAACACAATGGATTCTCAATCACCTCTAATCTATATCATTTCAAGACTCGGCAACATTCTATACGCCTCGACACCTCAAGTGCTTGGATCCTCATTCTTGAACCAAGTTCATCCTTCCGACGTGCCATTCTTCCTCAACCTTCTCTCTAATCCCCATTCCCTGCATTTCCATTACCGACTCAAAAACAGCCCCCATTTAAATCACCAACTTCAAGCATATTCAAAACCCTTATATTCAAACTCAATTCTTCTATCCCCAAATATCGACGACGCTATAATGCAGTTCGTCAACTCTCCTCCTTCCATGATGCTCTCTTCTGAATCAACAGATATGTGCTTTGGAATGGTTTTGCTAGTCAATCAAGACACAGCTACCTCATACGACAATACAATGATAGGAATGCCTGTTATTATGGGAAATTACCAACGTAAAAAACGCCGGAGAGTACTCCCTGGTCAGCAACCTGTCAATTTGGTCTGTTTAGAATGTGGGGTCCGTGAAAGCCCTGAATGGCGCAAAGGACCTAAAGGTCCAAAGTCCTTGTGCAATGCTTGTGGTCTTAGATGGGCTAAAAAAATGAAGAGAATGAAAATGACTTCAACTTTTAACCTTACTGCTATTGAAATGCCTCCTTCTCCAGCTACTATGACAGCAATGATTCAACAGCAGCAACTTCCTACCTCTTTGAGTAATGATAAATATGCATACTTACCTTCTCCACGAATATACACTTCAGTAGGACCAGATGCTAGTCCTACAGACCCAAATCTTGGTACTATAATGCTCAGTCCGACATGCACCACTCAAGAATCTCCTTATTTTCAGTCTCAATCGTATACACCAGTTTCTCTTTCTGGTCAGCTATATACAACTCAAATGGGTTATGCTCCTTTGCCTACTCCTAGTCATAACTTTTTCCCACCCAGTATGCTTCCTCCTCCTCATAGCATGTCTCAACCAATTGGTAGAGTTGAAAATTAACTTTTTGTACTTTTATCCATATATAGCATAACTGTGATTTCATTTTCTTTCTGCAGAATTAAAAATTATACAATATCTGAGCTTTGACCACACTTTTTGAGAATGTCAACTGGTCACAATTGAATAGACAGAAATACCGAATGCAGGCCATAATCCAAACAAGCTGCATTGCATACGTTTTTTCAATTATATTCAAGATTGAATTGTCAAATCAAGTAGCAAATATGAAGATTGTCAAGTGTCAATTAGCAAATTCCTAAGTCTGTCAAATACTCGATTTCAGTTTGTGAAATACTCAATTTCAGTTTGTGAAATACTCAATTTCAGTTTGTGAAATACTCAATTCCAAAGACTGTGAAATACTCAATTCCAAAGACTGTCAAATACTCAATTCCAAAGACTGTCAATTAGTAAATATCTTGACCCTGTCAATTAGAATTATATCAATTAACAAATTTCAATTAACAAATTCTCAAACCTGTCAGATATATCATGTAGAAAATATTTCATTTAGAAATTAATTGTAACATGTCCTTATTCACCGTATTAACGGCAAGTCAGGGTGGTATTCAACATGTTATCGTATTCTAAGCACCATTGTTACAAAGTCCTAAAACGACAATTTCGGGATAACCAGAAAACAGCCTTTGTAGACCGCAGGTCCACAGACGAACGCCTTCATAAATATCGACGCTTTCTCGATCACGAACAAAGATGGAAAATTGGTTTTTTTTCTTAGCTATTTACAAACATAATGAATATATTCAGGGGAATTAATCATGGGGACGAGGATTGACTTTGTTCTTTAGTCTTGCAGCATGGTAATTGATGGATGTTTTGGTTGCTTTTTGAGTTGACTATAACAGTTAGAATCAAGAAATATAGAAGCTACAGTTACTTACTCTTGTAGCCATGCAACTTTTTAAATCTTGTTCAAAGATTGCACATCGTTCGGATCCTTGAGAATTACTGGCCCAGCATGAAAGTAAATTGGTCAAGGCAACATTACAAGGACCGCCGGTCTTTTGAAGTATGGCACTTTTTACTCGGAGCTTCCTGAGATGTGGTAATGTAACGGGTCTTGAAGCTGGAGTAGACATGATGTTTTGGATATCGTCAATGACAGTGATTATTGACGGTTTGTATCTTTGAAAATTTAAATCTTTGAAATTTTTCAGGGTTGGGGTGTAGTGCAAAAATAAAACAAAAATAAAAGCATAAACAAAAATAAAAACAAAAATAAAAACAAAAATAAAAACAAAAATAAAAACAAAAATAAAAATACAAACAAAAATAAAAACAAAAATAAAAACAAAAATAAAAACAAAAATAACTCAATATAAACAACTCAATATAAACAAATTACCTAAAATTACCAACTTCAGTATTTTGTCTAAATAACTAGTCACCCAAAATATATTTTGAAATTGATATACCGCTGTCAACTTTAACAATCAACTAAAAATGTCCGATCACGAATATCAATTCAATGTTACCATGTCCTGCTCTGGTAGGTTTTGATTTACCATGATTGCTGGTTTATCCTAACAAGAAATAGGCTGCTCCAACGCTGTCACAAGAGCACTTAATAAATTAGAAGGAGTCAAGTCTGTGGACACTAATCTTGAGACTCAATTGGTCAATGTCAAAACTATTAATGGTCTTAGCTATGATTCAGTATTGGCTACCATCTCCAAGACTGGTAAGAAGGTTAATGATGGTAAAACCATTGTATAGATTAAAACTAAATATATTGAATCCTTCTATTGCGATATATCAAATCCTTCCATGGCTTTCAAAATCAGTTATCAAATCAGTTTTCAAATTAGTTTTCAAATCAGCTTCAATCCAGCTTTTATTGTGAAATCTTCTACTTAGAAATCTACTTTGAAATCTACTTTGAAATCTACTTCGAAATCAACTTTGAAATCTACTTTGAAATCTACTTTGAAATCTACTTTGAAATCTAATTTGAAATCTAATGAAATCTAATTTGAAATCTAATTTGAAATCTACTTTGAAATCTACTTTGAAATGTATCAAATCCATCCTTCTATAGCTTTCAATGCGTTATGTAAACGACGTAGTCCTTCTGGGCGCTTCTTAGCATCGTCCGTGATTTCAGTAGAAAGCCTTGCTAACGCGTCAACAAATTTGTCAATTAGCTGACGCTCGGTTTTGGGTAACTCCAGTTCGTCTAGTTTAAACGGAGATTCATCTACCAATTTTTGTATGCTCTCTTGTGAAAACGCCAACTTTTTGCGACGAGTGCTACTTTTTGAATCGCGATAGTTTCGCTTGTCTGCACTTTCCCTGCTACTGGATTTCATAGACTCTTCTTTAATTGTCTCCTCCACAGATTGTTTCCAATCACGCGATAACGGCAATAATGTATCGCCTTCGTAAGATATTATTGAGTCACGAACTGATATACTTGAAACAGACGGAGGCGGGGGAGGCATGTATGCCAGTAAAGGCGAAGATATAGTTCGTTGATGACCAGGCAATTTAGTTGCATCTCTAGAAGCAATAACAGACGGTGAAGAAGGTGGCACCTTTCGTGTTTGTTGGTTTTTCTTGCCTAGTGAGAGAGGTCTCACCATTTCGACATTATTATTATTATTATCTTTATTATTATTATCTTCTGGTGCTAAATTTAATGCCATTTGGGCATCGGTATCAGGAATTCTCATTCTGGTAACAACGTCTAAATCGGAATTGGCTGTTTTGTAACTGTCATTAGATGAAGAGGGCTCGTAATCTAACTTGCTTATAATAAACGGAGGAGCAGGTAAACCTGTGTCGTTGACTACTGAAATAGCATCTCCTAAAGTAGGACCTGGAAAAATGGCATAAGCTGGATGGGCATCTGGTCGTAAGTTAAGGTTTTTCACCTGCGGCAACGAAGAAAGATTTGGAGGGGAACCTGATAAATCTTCTTCACTGGTAGAGTAATAAGAGTTCTCAGAGTCTATCAGTTGCAAAGAATCAGAAAAACGAACTGGCAGAGGTTTACTTTGAGAAGGTGGATTGGGAAGTGGAATACGTGGGGACTCAACAAGCGTGTTTCTTGAGTAATAATTAGCATTTCTCAAGTCTTCTTCGCTCAGAGTAGAGGCATTGCTTCTTCGACCTAACGAGGATGTTCGAGAACCAACAATGTTCAAAGGAGCAGGAAGTACGACTGCTGTGGATGGGATTGGGGTATTGTGAGAAGGACCTGGCCTAGTAGTTGGTGTTGCTAGGTTAGATGGTGATTGAGAAGTAGGATTCGATATCTTTCTAAGGGCCTTCATATCCAAAAGGATGTTTTCCAGTTCAAAAGTAGAATGTCTTGATTTTTCAATAGACTCTGACCTATTGAGGTCAGCTCGAGGATACATATATTGAGGACGCTGCTGGGTCTGCATTGTAGAGTTTTCAGATATGGGAATTTCCGTTGCCCTTTCTATTATAGGCGAGTATTGGGATATAAGCGAGTTTCTAGCCAGGCTTGTTGATATCGACATGCGATTAAAACTTTTTGGAGATGCCACTGATTTGGCCGACAGTGTGCGATTGTGTCCAAGTTGCAGAGGTGATGATGGTGATGCTTCAATTGGCGGAAGAATTTGAAGTGGTACAAACCCAAGTGGGTGATTAGCAGCGCGTTTTTCTACACCTGCTGAATCTCTCTTCGTTTCTGGTACAGATGTTGGCTGAGAAGACACCTCTGAAATAGCAGAACTAGATAAAGTATTTAAGGAAATCTGATATCAAAGAAGTTAAAAGTTAGCTGGAAGTCAAAAATTTCAAAATGGAAAAATGATTGCCTAAAAAAAATGGGTGGTGGGGTCTATGGGACGGACCAACATCCACAAGGAAAAATCATGGATATTTGAAAAAGAGACATGTTTCACATACCTTTCTGCCAATCTCAAAATCAAGTTCGTCGGAAAGGCTTCTGGAGCTTTGCGGCCTGCGTAGTGAAAAGTACTTGGTGGGCTCATCCTTGGCTTCGGTAAGACTGCGCTTACTACTGGCTCTTCTCAATAATCGTTTAGTAGTACTAAATAAGTAATCAGTACTCCTATGATGTCTCAATTGTAATTCAGAAGCAGGTGAAGATGTTGGTTGGGGCTGTTTAGAAGGAATAAATCTCTTTGAACCAGTATTAGGAGTAGAAACAAGGCTTGAAGCACTGTTTTCGTTGTTATAAACGCTTCCTCTCATTTCAACTGCTCCCTTATTGATTCAGTATAAAGAATCAACTTGTTTTTGAAACAGTTAACTTTGAAAGAAATTGTTTCCTCAAGCAGTAGCAGATCTTTTATATAAATCTAATTGTAATTAGAGTTCAATAGTATTCTCAGCTCTAAATGAAGTCAGAGTGTATGAAAAGGAACGCTTCAAAAAAAACCAGCAGAGTTTCATCATTGAGAAACTTACTGGCTACGTTGATAATTTCTTGGATTACTATAAACTCTTATTTTAAGGATATATTTGACCATTTGATACATTGAGTTATTCGACATGATATTTCATGTTTTCAATTGTCCCTTGATGGACTTTCCAGACTATTTCAAAAACAGATCCGCCCTCTGAACGGTATTTCCCCTTGTTTCAATATACATTTATCTCAACTCCTGATTCAGAAACACTGTTTGGACTATGGATCAGACGCTAATTGAGTTCTTTAAGTAGAGGTCATTTACTTGTCCATTTGTGTCAATATTTTCAAGCAATTATAATCATGTAGATTGCCCATTTTTTTAATGGCACAACCTATAAACCAGTGTTTATAGCAACATTACAAACAGACGCCTGAGAAATAAGTTAAGACTCTACATGAACTGCCAAAAAACTTGAGAGCAGATGGTCGGGATAAAGATCTTGCATGCCGGTTCTTTCATCATTCATGCATTCTTTCCATATCTCAAGCTTGTACCTGACATATAGCCAACTAAGGTTAGAACATTCAATATTTTGGATTTCTACCATCTATTAATTCTCATTCAATTCTTGAGAAAATCACGAGTTGTGCAGAGTGTTTCGTGAATCACTTAAACTTATGAAGGCGGAGGAAAGCCTCAGTTGCACAAAAACAACTTTGGCAACTGCAAACAAAAAGAAGCACAGGGCAGTAATCTGTGAGATTCAATTAGAGTAGATGAACTTTAACCACTCAATCATCACTACTGTTAACGGCAAAATTACAAAAACCCCTGAGTACCGAAGGCTTTGAGATATTGAACGTAAAAATATGATATCCTTGATTTCTAGTGGAGAGTGGGAAACTGTGTATTCTAATGAATCTATTTGAAGTTGAACGAAAGTGCATGGAAATAAGGTTGCAGAGTGCTAACATTCAGGCGGAATTTAAACTCAGCACTCAAACTGCTGCCAGTTGAAGGAAATTCTCGATAAGATGTGCAAATTTTATTTTTTTCTCATTCTCTTGATACAGTTGAGTGTAATAGTAGACTCCATTACTTGTAAACATTTAAGATGAGTATTATGGAATAATAAAATCTGGTGACGCGCACTGTTAGCTACATTTCTGTACAAAGGGTTGCTAGTTCTTGAGCCGAGATTCCGCTTTGTTTTTGTAAAATATATCGCAATCAACATGAAGATCAGCAGCTAAGGGAATTCAGCAGAATTATAGTATATTTTATTAAACAAGAGCAAAACTGAAGAATCTGTAACTTTAGAGCAAGCGTCAAGAGAAAGTTCACCCCTTTGATTTTCACTATATCTGAGTTCATTCTATTTACTTTCTGATTCCAGCAGTTTATTGACTGGTGATTCCGGCTTCTTATTTTTGCGAGGTCTTTCAGGCTCGTCAATTCATCTTTTCCTTGTTGAACAATTTCAGGTAGGGAACGGGTAGGGCGCAACCAATGAGACAAACTTTTTTCACAAACTTGTGCTGGAACAAGAAATATTTCAATGCAAGAAACATCTGGGACTAAAGTCACTCACCGTTGAAAGCTCCACTATCAAAACGCAGGATGATGATGTTATAGAGATAACTCGATAGAACACATCCAGATCATGCATGTCAGTCGACGGGAGTTAAAGTAAATACCCAATATTTCATAATTCGGCAGCTGCTACTACAATTTAAAGAACACCTTGGCTGGATGTGACACTCAAAATAAATTATTTCTCATCAGTTAGCTTTGTGAATCACTGATTCATCGCTATTAAAGAATCAAGATCGAGTATTGTTTGGAATTAGATCTTGAACCTCTCAAAAGTAATTGTTAATAATAGTTTGAGAACCCAAATTGCATTATTAAAACGGGATTTGGAGCGAGAAGTACATTCAACTGGTTACCAGATTATGTCTAGTGGTATATTTCACTCCCGAAAGCTATCTTCGAACATGTTGAATCGAAAATTTTAATGAACTTTACCATCTTTGTGCATGTTTAATCGAAATTACTAGTAAACTTTACTATTGCATGTTTATGACTGTAAAAATCTCATAGATTTGGCTATTCGTATTTCAAATTGAGTGGCAGGAATGTTTCACAAGTTGCTCCACAATTGGAAATTTCGACAATATAACATTCTGCTTAATATTAACCATGAAACTGTTATACCCATAATACTAAGTAATCAATCTAGGTGAATAATATAACCCAAGTAAACTATCACATTTGGAAGAACATTAATACCCAAGTAAAATATTACACCTGGAAAAACAGTTTGCTTTTTGATTGTTAGTGACTTTGCTATGGCATCCATCAATGGTTCAACCGGTTATCAATCAAGTTATGAGGAAACAAGTATCTATTAAGCATTGATGAATATCAGTAATTCAGGCTCCAAATTTTTTTCTTTTTCAATTAATCAAGCATTTTTGGCCAGAATGATTCAAAATATCAAATGCTCAACAAATTATATTGGCAACGCTTAACTTAAACCAATATGGAATCAAACAGATCAATTATTTTCAGCAGTTTACTAGAGTTAGAACCCCTGATTAAACAAGAGAAAGCTCAAATATACACGATCACAAGCATCTAAGGTAGTCAAATACGTTGATCCTCATATATCTAAACATATTGCAGATATTATGGAACTAGTGATACGCTCATGTATATAAATGAATGGAATATATCAATTATGCCTACTCACAAAGTTGGCGTTACAAGAATATTTATCGACTCGTAGATTTTAAGTAAAATAAATGTTTGAAAAATATTCAGCAGAGCAATAGAACTTTGGCCATAGAAACTATTAGGCTATCCATCTACAAACTATTTTTTAATGTTATAAACGAAGATACAACAGAAAATATCAAATTACAATCATTTTTTACTACGATTGAATTCAACTATTTCAAAAATATCCAGATATCACAAGTATAATTTTCATCATTCTTTCCTATATTAAAAGATATATTATAATTGACTACTATTTGGCTTCTGAATCTTGCGTAAGTTTGACATTGAATTTTGTTTCAATGATTTGGTTTGGGTTTTGGTGCATATTTTTTTACTCTGTTAAAGACGAGTTGAGTATTATTTTTGATCCTCTTCTTGGGAGCTGTCCTTGCGCTTTTCTTATCTTCAAATTCTTGTCTCATTGCTTTGATTGCACCTTCCTCTAACAATAGTGCGGCAGCACTTTTGAACCCGCCCAGTGCTGGTTGAATCGTAGGTGTTGTTTGATCTGTTTTGGTTTTAATTGAGGTTTCCGAAATAGATGATGTATGCCCTCCAGGAAATGAACTGGTGACATTCGAATGACTTTTGGGCGAAAATTTACTTTTGGATTGTACGCAATGTTTCATTACACTCTCACCAAGAAATTGAGTTGCAAAATTGTAATTTGAGTACTCTCCAGAATGAGAAATGTACAGTAGAGATGCAGCTCGAGTCATGGCTACAAATAATGTCCGACGTTCTTCGTCAAGATTGCCGTATATTTGCAAGTTTCCCAGATTAGGCACAAACACTACCCTCCACTCAAGTCCCTTTGCACCATGGAATGTCGACAACGTCACTTTATTTTCTCTTTCATTAGGCTCAGTTTTGTTACTGGTTAACGAATGGGATCGTAAAAATATTCTTAATTTGCTTGAATTTTCGTCTTCATAATCTGGATCCTTCGTAGAATTTAAAATTAATGACTTTAGAATATTGTAATTTTCTGCAATTGTTTCTGGGTCTTTTTTGCTGGTTTTCTTTAAATGATCAGCCATGCGAGTATCATTGATAATTTTATCAACAACTGTAGTAATTGTCTCAATGGTATTAGATTGAGCAATCATTTGCTTACACTCACTGATTAATTTATGATAGCGAAGCAGTCCTTCTGTTGATTTTGCCCCTACATTAACTCTACTCGTGGGATTTTTGACATAATAATCAAGCTTTTCCCAGGCATTCTTGAATCCCACTTCAAATACATCCAAGTGTTGTAAAGCTTTTGGTCCAATGTTTCGGGACGGCACATTGACAGTTTCTAGTAGTGCATCGTCTTGGTAAGGTGAATCAATGAGTTTCAAATAATTGACAATGATGGATATTTCTTTTGATTCCCAAAATGAGCCATTACCAGTGGTACGATAAGGTATTCGTTCTTTCAGCAATGCTTGTTCCATGGTCTGGAGAAATCTTCGAGCTCTAAAAAGTATAGCTACATCTTTGAAAGAAATCATATCTTTATAAGTGTCCGTCAAATATCGAATGTGTTGAGCAATAGAATCAGCTTCTAACTCGTAGTAACTAAATTTGGTAATTAGAGGAACCAGAGATTTCTGTTTTCCATTTCCACTTGGTAAAAAAGAAACCAGTGTTCTATCTCCATGATGTCTATTAGTACATTGGTTCATCAACCCCATGGAAGCGTCCAAAATTGGCTGATTTGATCGATAGTTTGTTTGCAAGTAGTAAACTTTAGTATCCGGGTATTTATCAACCATTTTTTTGAAATTTTCAGGCTCTGCGCCTCTAAACGAATAAATACTTTGATCAGGATCACCCACAACAGTAATTCCTGCTTCAGTTCCAGCAAGAGCACACATGATGTCAAACTGCACAATGTTGGTATCTTGATACTCATCAACCAAAACACATTGGGCTGAAAGACACTTTGGATCTTTTTGAAATAGCATTCGTCCGTAGAGTAGCAAATCATCAAAATCAAGAAGATTTGCTTCTCTCATCATTTCTTCGTAGATTTTATACAAGGCTTTAATTAATTGTGTGACTCCAGTCTTTTCAAGACAATTTTCTGGAGTAAAACCATTTGATTTCAAAGTTGAAATTTCACTTGAAAACGCGCTAATTGACAAAGTTACTTGAAATGAATCAGAGTGTAGAATTTTTTTCTGTTTTGAATATCGATACTTTTGAAATATCGGTTCTTTTCTAGATTCAATAGTTTCAAATATTCTTTTTAAAAACCGTTTTTTAATGTTATCATCAGCAATTCCAAAATCTTTCTGCATTGAAAGTGTTGTATGTCCATATTTAAAGAGCATTCGAGCACATAAGCCATGAAACGTTCCAGCCCAAAGTTTTTTTGAATCTTCACCAAGTCTTCCAACCAGTTCTTTCGCAGCAGCATTTGTGAAAGTAAGTGCTACAATCTGAATATTTTGCTTGACTAGCCAGCCAATCCTAGCGGCGAGAGCTTTTGTTTTTCCAGTTCCTGGACCTGCCAAAATTTGAACATGCTGATTAAAGGGGACAGTAGCAGCAGCGTACTGTTCAGGATTCAGTAGACTTAGAATGTCTGGCTCTTCATCTATGAGACTGGCCATTAGTGTCAATGTAGCTGATGGGAGAGACGCGTTTAAAAAATTGTGTTGATAAATAAAAAAGGAAATACTATTTACAGAAAAACTTGAAATATTCAGTGCTATTCCAGAAGTGCTACATATGGAAATTTATATTTATACCATATTAAGCTACTTCCAATTATGTTGATACTTCCTATTACATAAATACTTTCTATTATATTAATACTTTCTATTATATTGATACTTTCAATTATATTAATACTTTTTATTATATTAATACTTTTTATTATATTAATACTTCCTATTATATTAATACTTTTTATTATATTAATACTTCCTATTATATTAATACTTCCTATTACATTAATACTTCCTATTACATTAATACTTCCTATTACATCAGTACTTCCTATTAAGTTAATACTTCCTATTACATCAGTACTTCCTATTACATCAGTATTTCCTATTACATTAAAACTTCCTATTACATCAGTACTTCCTATTACATCAGTACTTCCTATTACATTAAAACTTCCTATTACATTAAAACTTCCTATTACATTAAAACTTCCTATTACATCACAACTCCCCATTACAAACTTCCCATTACATTCTATTAAAACTTCCCATCACGTATATACATCACTTGATAATTTGAGTGGGGTAAATGCTCTAACAAGCAATGAGGGGCTTTAATCGCCGAGTTAACCGAATTCTGCTGCCTGTAACCACTAAACCTCGTGATTGAAAATTCTGGTAAACACCCAAATAAATTTGGGTTAGGGCTATTATGTAATAAATGTGGAGAAGCTTATATATCCATGACATAATCAATAAGGTGTGGTCACATGCTTCATCTGAACAAATATTGGGCCAACCCCAGACTTCTCATTATAAAAAACTTTTCCACATCTTTAAATAGGTCTACAGACATTTCAATCATTAGATTGGTGGTAGCCATTGAATGTCCATATCAGACCTTAATGACATAATCATGAGTACTACCCGATTTACTTCAGATCCTATAGACAAAACGCCACTGCTGCTGGATCACCATCAAAAGATTGACCGAGCATCATTGAACTATATTGTTAGAAGCGGTGTTGCTGGTGGTTTGGCTGGTTGTGCTGCAAAGACACTAATTGCACCTTTAGATCGTGTTAAGATCTTGTTTCAAACTTCAAATCCTGAATTCAAAAAGTACGCGGGTACTTGGTTGGGCTTTTATAGAGCTATTAAAGAGATTAAAAGCAGTCAAGGCCTTATCGGTCTGTTTCAAGGACACTCTGCAACGGTTTTGAGAATTTTCCCGTACGCTGCTATCAAATTTATGGCCTACGAGCAGATAAGAACCGTTCTAATTCCTTCAAAAGATAAAGAAACTTCTGTACGACGGCTGCTTGCTGGTTCGCTATCAGGTGTAACCTCGGTATTCTTTACTTATCCATTGGATCTCATTCGTGTAAGACTCGCTTTTGAAACAAAAAACAACTTTCAATTGAATCCTTCGTTTTTACCTCATGAAAGGCACCATGATTATAAAGGTGGCCGTCTAATACAAACTTGTTTCCAAATCTTTAAAGAGTCTAATGATTCAGCAAGCCTTAAAGGCATTACCAATTTTTATAGAGGATTTCTACCGACTATTTTAGGTATGATTCCGTACGCTGGTGTTTCTTTTTGGGCTCACGATCTATTCCATGACATGTTTAGGTCTACTTATTTAGCGCCATATGCGGTAATGGATACTCTTGAACCTGATGGGAGATATAATGATTCAAAATCAAGAGCACCATTACACAGTTGGGCTCAGTTAACTGCCGGTGGATTGGCCGGTATGTGGTCACAAACTGCTTCATATCCATTAGAAGTCATTAGAAGACGAATTCAAGTAAGTGGAGTTACTGGAGAAAAAACAGGAATTGTGAAAACTGCACAAACCATTTATAAGGCCAGTGGACTCAGAGGTTTCTTTGTGGGATTGTCAATTGGATATATCAAAGTGACTCCTATGTTTGCATGCTCATTTTTCGTCTATGAAAGATTAAAACTAGTTTTAGGCATTTGATGTTTAAAATCACTTTATTTCTAGCATTCTATTATTTTTCAAAATTTCCCACGTAAATTTATACTAAATGATGTTTATGAGTGATTCATTGAAATTAACAATGTTTATGAGTGATTCATCGAAATCAACAATGTTTCTGAGTGATTCATTGAAATTAACAATGTTTAGTCTATTCATTGAATGGGTTAGTCTATTCGTTGATTATTCAAGTGATAATTATTCAATTCATAAATGTCAATCATTAATCAATTCATTATTGAATTCATTAGTGATTATCTAGTAAATTATCGAAATTGAGAATACCATTCTTGTTCTTTCATTCTCTTGTTAACGATATCTATAATCGAAGGCGAGTAAACAGATTCCAACGATTCACCTCCCATAAGTACTCTTTTCTCATGATTAGACTGCTCACTCTTTGTCATAACAACCAAGTTATCAAAATTAGCAGTTTCACCTACAGGTCTGTTCCAAAGAGTAATACAAAGTTTGTTTGAATCAGATGAAATGCAAGATTTGCCTCTAAACACTTCCTCAACCAAGTATCCCACATCATTCACATCTAAAGGAACCGATTGCTTTGTCCATCTCAAACGTGCAAATTGTCCTGCAAGAGATTGTAACGCATAATCATAAATTTTGGTTCTTCTCTTTCCAGCAAGTGAATAACCGCCTTGTGTAGGATCAGTCACTCCAAAGTAGCCACCTGTCATTGTCAATATATGAGTGGCAATCGTTAAACCAAAGATAGCTGGTAAAGGTCCCAAAACTGGTAAAATTCTAACTCTGAAATCTTCCAAAACAGCCAATTGATCAATGTCGTTACTGCTTTCTTCAACAACACTCTCAGATAATGGGAGAAGATTAGCCTTCTGTTCATCAGGCTTCTCGGTTGAAAAAACAACAGGAATACCCGTAACAACACCTCTTTTCCTAAGTTTTCTTCTTGTAGCTCTAGCTAGAGGATCTTCCAGTGAAAGTGAAATATCAGAAATGTTGACTCTAGTAGGATCAGATTTGCATCCAGCTCCCATGGCTGAAATAACTTGAACCTTCAACGTGTTGAAACAGTAGTCCAGCAAGTCAACCTTGGTATCGATATTGTCAATAGCATCAATAACCCAATCTGGCTTTTCTCCGTTTTTTCCTAGCAGCAGAGATTCGAAACCTTCTTTACGCTTGTCCCACAAAGCAACGACAGGTTCAATTTCACACCAAGGCGCAACTTTTTTCAAAAACTTTTGCATGGCAATGACTTTAGGAGATCCCACATCGTCCAATGTAGCAGTAGCATGACGATTCAAAGACGACAAAGTGACCTGGTCGAAATCGATAAGTTTGACATGCTTGACACCAGAACGAACCAGCATAGTAGCAGCCCATGATCCAACGCCTCCAGCACCGACAATGACAACAAACGTATTTCTAACCTTTTGAAGTCCGTCTTCACCCAAAAATGCTTTGTTTCTAGCCAGTTGTTCTTGGATTAACTCTTCATCATAATCGTGTTCAGCCAAATTATTTTCAGAGTTTCCAAACAATGGCTTTTTAGCAGGAGCTTCTTTATTAAAAACTGGAATACCAAATTCATTTAGTTCAACTTCAGAGTCTACGGACAAAGGTGGAGTTCTCGTTTTTGATTCAACTTCTTCCCGTAGTTGTTTCCGTTTTTCTCTTTGAAGAAGGGTTTGAACACCCAAAGTGGCCCCTATAGAAACTAATGATGCAGCTACTGCAGTTGATATTAGCAAAGTATTGGTTGAGAATTTCTGGTCCATTTTACAATCTATTACTGGAGAGATAAGAACTCAGTAGATTTCATGATTCTTGAGAAGATTGAATCTTTTTTCAATTTTTTTTCTTTCCCAACTGTTCCATATATTAGCAAATGTCTTCAACTGGCTCAGTAAAATAAAAATGTACTTATTTATTGAGTTCTGTCTAATTGCTTTACCATTTTTAGCATTCTTGTTGGTAGCTGATTACTTGTTGAACCATTATGCAGAAGCAGTAGACTTATCTAAAGTTAATCGCCAGTTTAAAACATTCCCTGCTAAGGTCCCAGTATCAAAAGCAAAACCGCTCACACAATATATCGTAACAGGAGGATCTGGTTATATTGGTTCATGGATCATTAGATTTCTTCTTCTTCGCAATGAAACAAATATTGTTTGTCTGGATTCAAACACTACAATGCCTAGCGACTTGAAAAAACATGGAGTTAAGCATATTGTTTGTGATTTGACTGATAAAAATGCAACTTTAACTACTTTCAAATCATTAGGTCTAGATACCAAGGTAGATATTGTTGTTTACCATGCTGCAACAATTCAGCGATACTTCTTGGCTTGGTTTAAGCATCATCGTAATATTGCTCAAAAGAATGTTATCATGTCACAGAATTTGATTGATATCCTTACAAACTTGTCTTCTGAAAACGAAAAGCCTGTCTTTTTTATCAATCTGAGTGACGCCATTACGAAAAAACATCCAATTATATGGTGGAGAATATGGGAATATAAGTCTTGGGTTTCTCAAATCAATGATAATACGTCTACTGAATATCTTGGTTCTTTTGCTAAATCGAAATTTGATAGTGAATGTTTAGTACTTGAAGCAAACGATTCCAAATCTTTATTAACAACAAGTATCGAACCTCATGGCATTGTTTGTGGTTATTATGGTGATGCTCTCATATCTCCATTTCTTTACTATAAAGGAGCTTTGAACCATTCATGGTCTATTCCAATGAGCTTTATTCATGTTGAAGATGTAGCTCGAGCAGCTCTCCTTGCTGAATTAAAGCTTCGAGCTCCAGCAACGACGTTAAACGTTCAAGGTAAAAGCTTTCTAGTTTCAAACGGACAATTAAAAAGACTTGACGATGTTTTAAAACAAGTCAACGACAGTTTCTCAATCAATGTTATCCGCATAAATCCTATTTTGGTTCTTTTAGTATCTTACGTTGCTCAAATTTTTTCCTTGATCATTCCTGCTGGCCGTAACGGGTGGAAGAGTAGGGATGATTCTTTATTCTCAGGTCGCTGGTGGTCTTTAACTTCAGCAAGATTCATGTCATTGCAGCTTTGTCAAATACCTAATCAAGAACGGATCAACGATACCAAAAATGCACTAGAATTTGAAGCAGCTTATACTCTTGAGGATTCTCTTCAATCTACATTTGATGATTATATGCGAATAGATATTCAAATGGATGCCGCTAAAAAAGCTCGAGCAGTTAGGGAAGAAACTGAGAGAAAAAAGAGAATTGAAAAAGGTTTCAATGTCAAGTTAGACTAATTACATTTCTCAATTGCAAGATCATTCTTAACTACGGTAAACGAATAAAAAACAATTTTTACTGCGGTAAACGAAAAAAAAACAATTTTAACTACGGTAAACGAATAAAAATACAATTTCAACTACATTAAATTGCTTGCAGTCAATGAAATTTTTAATGTGGTAACGGATTCTTTAGGAATTCAAATAGAGCATGTAAATAAATATATTTTTGAAAGTCATGAAAGACTTACAACAACAATCTCAATTTACGTTTGATATATGCTAAATGCTTTACCTTGTCACCAACAAAACTTCCAGGCTTTACCGGGAGAGCAGGCATCCAAATTTCGCCAATTACATTCTTCTCAGTTCTCAAACATCCATTCGGTAAAATGACTATAGTCTGTGAAAAATCTAAATCCGTAGATTTTGAAAATTCTACCACTGATCCTTCATTTCTAGCCGCCCGAAGTTCAGACGCAAGTATACTGGCCTCAGTATTAACAATTTGTAAAATCCCTTGATTTAGAGCTAAAACCACTTCATGGTCGTTAAAGATTCTAGTCAAAACATCTTTGACTCCTGGGATGCTCATTTTATCAGGGATCCTGGTAATGATATCCACTGGAGAAATGGCATCTGAAGCTTTATCCAAAAGAATTTTCATAAATTCCGGTCTTGTAACACAGTAAGCTAATAAATCGTCCCATAGTTCTTGATCATTTTGTTGTTTAGCAAATTCAATTGCTTGATCTGGATCTTCCAAATCTTCTAAAACAAGTTTTAAGGCTTTCTTATTCTGGCCAATCTTACCCAGGATGTAAACCAATTCTGGAATATACCCATTCGACTCACATATTTGAGCAGCTTGTTCTAAATTGTATGAATTATTTTTTTGCAAGAATTCCAAAAGTTTGGGACGGTCAAAATCGGCATATAATCGAGCCTGAAGATCTCCAAATTTTAAAGATGCAAATGTGTCAACCGTATTCAGTTGTTCTAAATACAGAAATGACACTACCTCCATTCTTTTCTTACTCAATTGATTAACAACATCGCTTGGAATGACCTCATGTCGTGCTTGAACTACAATTGAAATTGCATGTTCCATATTATTTCTGACAATTGGCAAAGGTGCTAGTTCAATATCATCTGGTGATTTAAGACTGATGGTTAAAATTTCAAACATTTGATCAATAAATGCGGGCAAAAGATGATATTGTGATAAAATGTCTAGAACTGCTGGATCACGTAAAATTAACAAATGATGTGCTGCTGAGTTAAAGTCTCCATAGCTAATGTACAGGTCAGCTAGAGTTTTACGTAACTCCCTTTCTCGATTTGGTTTGTCTTGAAGTAAGTCTTCAACGGCTCTCTTGATTCTTAAAAAGTCGTACAGTTTCACAGGCCATTGTTGCAAATATTCAATTAGATTGTCAATTTTATCATTTTCAATAAAAGACAGCAAAATTGATTCGTAAAGATGTCCATCTATATTTAGTTTGCCTTCGACTGGCAATCGTCGTGCAATTTCATCAATATGGCCTGAATTTGTAAAAATAAATCCCCAAGAATTCCAATTTTGACAAACTATTTCTTGAGAATCAGGGCCTGCTTTCAAATAAGTATTTTGAACTAGGTCCAAAATTTCTGCCGTGTGCTCCCAGTCTGATTCTTTTATTAATGATTCAACCCATTCAATACCTATTTGATATCTTTCCGAGGGATCTTTAACAAGAGCAGACACATTCCATGCTTCTTCCAATTTATTATGTTCAATAAGCCAAGTAATTTTATCGTTCATATCTCGTTCTGTTGCAATGATGCCATCTTTGGCACTCACAATCAAGTATTTAATTGTATTGAGGTTTGAGTATTGGCACAGCTGATAATCATTCATTCCAAGTCGCTCATGTCCTTTCATAGTCAATTCGTCACCATAAATTTCTTTACCTGTTTGAGTATCAATCAATCTCAGTTCAGGATTAGGAGCAATTGGCCTTTGCATTCTATTTGTACTGAGTGGAGGTGGAATGTAACTTAAAATCATGAGAGTATCTTCTTTGAAAGTTGATATACCCGATACCAAGCAGTCCAGTTGAAGTTCATTTTCAACCCATACACTCTGCTCAATTGTAGGTCCTATCATGGATGAGCTCGATGGTAAGATATTTTTTTTGATATCTCGTACTTTCGTAATAGTAACTTTAAGACTCCAAATTCTATCTGCCCAGGCTATGTAAATGCGATTTGATTCTGGAGCACAAACTCTTGGTTTATAGAGGTCTGCACGCGGCGAATCTGGCGGTCTTGGAATGTAAAGTAATTGCTTTTTAGTATACTGACTATGAATCAGTATTCCAGTATCATTCATCCACATAATTATACCATCAATCCAATAAATTGCAGTTACGGGATCTTCAGATCTAGAGAGAAGAGTGTCTGAACGTTTACCCAGCCAGCCTCGCTCAGACAAGACAACATCACCAGCCATTCCACCAGATAAAAATGCCTTTGAGGTTGTGTAATTAGGGTCCAATGCAACTGAATGAACAGGTCGACTAAAGTTATATGCGATCAAATCTTTTGGATCCAAAACAGAACAAATAGCAACAGTACCATCAATTGATGCCGAGGCAACGTAAGAGCCAGTGGAGTCGGTTGACAGGCCAAGAATGGAAGCTTTATGAATTCGATAGGATCTAATTAGAGTAAAGTCTGGTTTTGTTAAATGAACAACGCCTGAATGTGTGGCGAAAGCAAAGAATGTTGAAAAAACAAGTACTGTTGAGACTGGATCTTGATTGAATACAGGTTTTGGAAGTTGTGTAATACGAGTATACTTTAATCTAGGTTCTTCTTCAGAATCGTCGTCGTCGGAGCCGTCGTCGTTTTCATTGTCGTCTTCATCAGAACCGTCGTCGTCGCCGTCGGAACCGTCTTCATCGTCTTCATCGTCTTCATCGTCTTCATCTTCTTCATCTTCTTCATCGTCTTCATCGTCTTCATCGGAACCATCTTCAGTTAATTCGGTTTCACTTTCCTTTTTATCCAAAATGTGAGCTTCGTTGTTATCTTTCAAGGGCCCGTCCTTCAAGGGCCCGTTGTTATCATTCAAAGTCCCGTCCTTCAAGGACCCGTTGTTTTCATTCAAAGTCCCGTCCCTCAAGGACCCGTTGTTATCATTCAAAGTCCCGTCCTTCAAAGATCCGCTGTTATCATTCAAACCCCCGCCTACTCGAATCTCATCTTTCAACCCCTTCAATTGATCAACCATATTATACTTCAAAAATCGTAATTAACCGAGTCTCTGGTTCCGGTCAAAAGTTTTAAAAGAATCCAAACTTCAAGTACTAACTTTCAAAGGTTAGGGTATTTCCTAAATAAACTAGTAAACAAAACAAGCAGGTGAAGAATCTTGTTATTTATTTCTTCTTCTCTTTTTAATTATTTTCAATATCAACATGTCAGATAGTATTCCTGAAGGCCATTCTGTTACCAAAAGATTGCAATCCGAGCTGATGCAGCTCATGGTAAGTACGAAAAGCTGAATTAAAGCTGCTGTTAACATATACAGATGTCTTCAACTCCAGGTGTTTCTGCATTTCCGGAATCTGATTCCAACTTGATGAAATGGATGGGAACTGTTGAAGGGCCTGAAGGTACTTTTTATGAGGGACTCAAGTTCAAATTGTCAATTCAATTTCCACCAAATTATCCTTATACTGCTCCTACAATCAAGTTTACTAGTCCTATGTGGCATCCAAACGTTGATATGAGCGGTAACATTTGTTTGGATATTTTAAAAGAAAAGTGGTCTGCTGTTTATAATGTTCAAACTATTCTGCTTAGTTTGCAGTCTTTGTTAGGGGAGCCTAATAATAGTTCTCCATTGAATGCACAGGCTGCTCAGCTTTACGACAAGAATCCTGCTTTGTATAAGAAAATGTTGTTGGAACGGTATGAAGAGCCTGATGAGTAGATGATTTAATATTTGCATTTTCTTTTATAAACACCATTAATAATATAGTTCTTCTGTAGTAAAATGGAGGGAATGAGTTAATTGGAGCTTTAAAATGGAGGGAATGAGTTAATTGGAGCTTTAAAATGGAGGGAATGAGTTAATTGGAGCTTTAAAATGGAGGGAATGAGTTAATTGGAGCTTTAAATTGGAGGGAATTGAGATCATTGAATGATTGATTGAAAAGAATTGAGATCATTGATTGTTTGATTGAAAAGAATTGAGATCATTGATTGTTTGATTGAAAAGAATTGAGATCATTGAATGATTGATTGAAAAGAATTGAAATCGTTGAATGATTGATTGAAAAGAATTGAAATCATTGAATGATTAAATGATTGGAAAAATTGAATGAAAAAAAGAATTAGATCTCAAATTAAAGGTTTAAATTGGAGAAAATGAATTTGGTGTCATTGGAGCTTTTGATAGTAGTGAAGCACCGGTCTTTGGTTTTGAATGAGGTGTACCAGGAACGCTGTTAGTTGGTGTTGAGTCTCTTGAAATTGTAGGTGTTTTAGTCTCTGGTTCTTCAGTATCTGCACGAGGCCCTCCTGTCCAAGTTTCAATTTCATATTTATGACCAGTAAATGATTTCAATTCTATTGGAGCCTTTTTCCATTTACGAGCTGGTGTACCAGATCGATCTAGAGCTCTTAAGCCTGCGTTGTTGGCGACATTGGCAGCACCTCTGGTAGGGCCAGATTTTGACTGTGTTGGAGTGGCAGCTGGAGTTGACGCTTGTTTTTTATTTGAAATTTGTGTCAATAATTTTGAAGAGAGTTTTAACGTAACGAGGACTTGGGGATCCTCAGAGTTAGTTGGAGTTGACATGTTGGAGAAGGTAGTGGTAGAAGGGTTGGGAGTAGTTTAATAAATTTTATATTTGTAATTTTATCAAAAGTTTAGTTTCATTCTAATCATCACGTATTGAATTTTTTTAGTTTAAAATGATTCTTTAATGAATCAGAATTTGAACATTTTCTAAACAGTTGATAGACACATAGATTTAAATTTATAATTAGGGTGAGTATTAGATATTTATTAGATATTTATTAAAGATTTATTAGATATTTATTAGATATTTATTAGATATTTATTAGAGATTTATTAGAGATTTATTAGATATTTATTAGATGTTCATCAGATATTCATCAGATATTTATTAGATGTTCATCAGATATTCATCAGATATTTATTAGAGATTTATTAGATATTTATTAGATGTTCATCAGATATTCATCAGATATTTATTAGATGTTCATCAGAAGTTCATCAGATATTCATCAGATATCTATCAAAATTCATCAGAGAAATATTAAATATCAAAAATTAATCAAAATTCATCAGAGAAATATTAAATATCAAAAATTAATCAAAATTCATCAGAGAAATATTAAATATCAAAAATTAATCAAAATTCATCAGAGAAATATTAAATATATGATACTTATCAAAATTCTATCAAATAGATATTAAATATCAAATTTTTATCTGAAAATTATTAAAAATGTATTAGAAATTTATCAAAATATATCAAAAAATTAATTATCTCTTCTCATCATTATCAAATTTAAATAATATCCATCCTTTACACCTTTTAACTCAACTTTCACAATAGTTCCAACCCAATCTGATTACTCAATTGAAATTCTTGAGACTCTGTGAATTTGTTTGAAAAAGTTTTTGTTGATCCTTTTGAAAACAAACTAAGTTTCACAAATTTATCAGCTAATCTTCTAACTCAATTTATGATGAAAAATAAGTAAAAAATCCCTAGTCTTCCATGCTTTCGCTTAGTATTGAAAATTATGGATTCTATTTTCTCTCAGCGTTATTCAAAAATGTAAACCTTCGTCTGCGTGAGTTAAACTTTGCATCCAATTCAAAGGAGGTTTATATACCCACATTTTCAGCCTGAATGACAGAGTTGATATCTCGAGTTTTGATACAACTCGCCAAAACAATTAACACCGTTTGTATTAATTTTTGTTATTTTGATTGATATAAAGTTTGTTTTACAAAATTTCACCATAGTTATGGTCAAACAATAGAATTGTTACCTCTTTTTACCACTCGTAGAGATTGTCGCAAAAATGTTTGAGTTCGTATATTCAATGAATTGAGTTTTAAGCATTGAGGAGTCGAATACTCTGATATTTCATATTTTCTTGTAAATGTGTTTGAAACATTGTTTCCATATCATTTTTTGCACATTATTAAGACAGTACACCGCTGTTACCATAGTATCATGATTTTACAATCATGTCTTTTATAGGCTTTCAATTGAAACAAAAACCGTTAGCATTTCAATAATATGCTGGCATGTATGTTCCACCCTTAAGAAAATGCATCTTGGTTCATTAGGCATTATATTAATGCATTCCATAGATGAGATGCAAACTCAATTCGCCCTATTTGTACCAGTTATATTTAGTATCAATAAAGTGCAGTTGGTGATCACGAGAGAAAAAATAATGACCTTCTAAATTTGTGAGAATACAAGTAAAAAACGCAGTTATTAGCCAGAATTTTCAAATCAGTATTAAACCTTACATTCAACACAAACAGATATGTTTCGAATAAAAAATGTATGACAACGGTGTTTGTAAAGCATGAATGTCATTTGTTAGAGCCAGTAAAAAAAGTAAATCGGCATAGAAATAAGACTCCGGGGTATCGTGATCACCACAGTTTTACCCATAAATCTGTGGGAGCATTGTTTTCATATTAATATCTTACCATTGAACACATCTTGCATTGATATAGAAACATGAGTTGTTAAAACATTAATAATTGTGGTAATTGAGTTTGAATTGTAACCTGATAGTTTTTCTCTGTGTTATGTCTACAAACACAACACTAGATACACTGGCTAAAAATACACTCTAAATTGACAAACATGTCTCGTGGATAGCTGCAAGTCTAAACTGGTGAGTTCTACAAGATTGCCACAAGCTTTAATTAAGCTCGTATTTAATAATCTTTTATAATATAAAAAAAACGTTCAACTATTGATCCTTTGTGCAAATTTCAATCAAGAATAAAAAAATACCGTCGTTCCATATATACATCAAGGTTTGGCCTCCTCAAGACCATCATCGAATATATGAAATCAAAATGTGACATCGCTCCCCGAGCCAATCACCGATTTAATTACATCTTGTTTATGAAGGTATTTCAGCCTTTGTTACAATGGACAGTGACAAGTCTTTGTTTCAATTGTTTCCAGATTTGAGGTAAGCACATGAACATATTATGCCAAACTATGAGATCACAAACCATACTCGTTCAATGCAATCGACTATAATTAAGATGCACAATTTATTTGGAAATCTACAGGTGAAAAAGCTCTAGAATGTTTTAACTGTGCTATATATATATATATATAATTTATACACGAAGATACCATGGCATCCTAAATTTCAAATGTTTGGCAATTCTGTTGCTAAAAATAAGGAATCAAGGTGGCAAAGTAGCTTCAGCTAATGTAGGCAAGCAGTAAACTTATTGATAATTATCTTATAGTTGAACTGTAGCAAGTAGCATTCAATTGGCGGTGGAAAATAGCAATTGAAAGACTAAAGCAACCTGGAGTTGGCTCTCACTTTGCTGCGTCTACTTTCCGGCAAATTATTGAGTTTCATCATTGAGTTCTAGAGAGAATTGACTTTCATTCAGCATTGACAATGACAATCAAAATATACAATAGATGGCAATTTATAGGTTCAATTACAAACCAACCTCTTCAAAATCCCTAAGCTCTTCGACATCACATGCAACTTTACAATAGACCAAGCTCCAAAGTAAGGTCAAATTTCAATGTATTCTAGGTTTAAGTTATGAAGACCAAAACTCAACATCGTTGGGGCTCAATCCACAGTTGGGAGTTGTAATATATAGCTTTTTACTCTCAACGGTCATGATGCAAAGCTAATCGCGAACAATAGAGATTGAGATTGGACCCATCTTCTTCCACATTGAGTGCAACTACACGAATTGAATGGCATTGTACCAGTAAATGGCAAAGCAAGGCTTCGTTGAAGAAAATGTTAGCAACTCAGAATATATTTGAAGGGCTAAATGAAGTAAGCGTGTAAGACTTGAAATTTTAGTATAGCAATCTTAAATCGTTATTAGTGAAATTTTTGAAAAGTCAGAACCACTTTCAGCAGGCTCCAAGTGTAAATAAATACTAGAAGATCAATAGGTCTGAAAATTGAATAAGTAAAAAAAACCAAACATAATTATATTATACATCCATCCTAATAACTAAAAAAAACAATAATAATCCAAGTAATCCCATAATGCAAAAATATCCAAAATAATAAATAATAAAAAACAGTAAAATGCAAGCCTCTAATAATGAGGTAATGATGAGGTGGACAAATTAGAGGAATCGCTCAAATAACGAGTCTTCTAACCAACCGACCTTTTCAAAAGCAACATATAATCTAGATGCCTTGTTCACATCAATTCTGCAGGCTTTCTGAGCATCAGTTCTTCTGAAACCTCGACCTTCTCCCAGTCGTCTGACCTTTTCAGCAAAAACTCTTCGCTTTGAGTCTACGTACATTTTAGCAGATAACCTTAATTGAGATGCCAAAACGACCTCTCTAGAATCTAACATTTGCAAATCAGGATCTTGAGATAGATTAAGAGGAGTTCCTTTCCATTCTGTAGAAAGAGAGATACCTGGTGGAAGATTCAAAGAAGGAGAATAATCTGGGAGCTGAGCAAAGTCAATGTCATGGACTTTAGGACCATCCGAGGGATTGGATGAAGCTGGACGAGGCCTAGGTTTAGCTACCTTGGGCTTTGGAGTTCTAACACGGTTTGTTGGAGAAGGACGTGCTTGAGAAGTAGGAACATTTGTAGGCACCGGGGTGGATACCACTCGAGTCCTGAATCTAGTGGAATACATTTCAGATTCTGAGATGAGTCCATTGACAGTAACTTTGGGGACTCTTCGCTTTCTCTCAGTGGGCTGCTTTGCTGAAGCGTGCTTTGAAGCTTGTGCAGGCTGTTGCTTTGCAGAATTACCATATCCAGCACAGAATCTCATTCTCCAAGCACCTTCTAATCTTCTGTAGATGCCATATTCTTTTTTCATATCTTCCCAGCAGGCGCTTTTAAGACCTTTTCCATCACCAGCCTTCATGAGATGGTATTGACCAAACTCAAGTTGTTTCTGTGGAGGAGCTGGTTCCTGTAACTTCTTCAAGTACTGGTCGGAAGACAATGTCTTCATGACATACTTTGGCTGCACTGGGCATGGTTTCAGTGCTGAGTCATTGGAAGGAGAGTTTTGGGACAGAATTCGTTTCTTGAATGAAGCAATTGCAATATCTTCAGGCGATCGCTTGAGCGGTGAACTAGCAAGGCTTGCTGTTCTAGTTGGAGGAGTCAATGGAGGAGAGACCAAGGTAACTGCTGAAGCTGATGCTTTGGCTGCCATTGAGGCTGAAGGAATTGAGGTAGTCATGCCTAACAGTTTCTCGATCTGTGGAAGTTGAGTAATTTGATTGACCGACATTTTGTTTTCAATTGAAGCTAAATGTTAATTTGAATCAGAAAGAAAAGAATTAAAAAAATCCAAGATTATGCTGACTTTTTATTTCAAAAAACCTCCCAATCTTTAAACTCCCAAACAAAAAAATTTTTACATTTTCTTTTTTTTTCAAACAAATTTCTTTTGTGACAAAAAAATTTTTTTGGTCATTCCTTTTGTCGTGAAAAAAGAAATTTATCTAGAGTCACACGTTACTCACACTCTTTTTATAGTGTATTCTAAAAAAAGAAATGATTTTGTTCAATTCAATTGTGCTATAGGCGCTCCGAGCGGAAACAAACAATGGAGTTGACCGGGTGCTGCAGCAGGAATTGGTAACAAACTGTCGGGTTCCGCAGCAAGTGCTCAAAGCTCCGTCACTGAGTCAATTGCCTTAAAATAATTGTCTGTAATTGACATCATGTGTATTTTTCATCATATGTATTTTTCCAACCTGTTCAAAAAGCCACTATACAGAAAGTACGCTCTTTTGACCCTATTTGAAAAATGCATGAAACATGATTGGACAAAAGTGTTATTCCCAAATAGGCAAAAAAAAGGTAGAGTGAGAAGAAGTGTTTGCTGGGGAAGAGCATTGTACTGCGGCTTCAGGCGGGTGCTTCGTCAGGTTGCTGAACTGACATTGTTGCGAAACTGACTTCGTCGCGGAATTGGCTTTGTTGGCTCCGTAGAGCTATGGGCAAGCCTCGTTTACCAAAAACAGATGTCACTGATTATGTCATGCATTTCGCGAACTCCTATCATCATGACCAATCAAGACAACAATACAGTAAACTGATTTTAGCTAGTTAATCAAGGGTTTTAATGAACGGTGCAAAATCAAACTTAATCAAGCTGCAAAGTGAAATATCCAGGGAAACGGTGCAAGATTCCTAATTGAGAAAAATGTGGAGGGAAGAGATGTCCCGACTCTTTTTTTAGTGTACCACACGTCGGGCCCGGATCATACGGTTAGAACTTTTCTGGGTCGGGATGAAAGAAGCGAAATCATAGTGGAACGGGCATGAATCTACATCAATTATTATCCTTTGAAAACGCCCATCGCGGTATCGCTAGCAATCACCAGCAACAAGCAACCTTCTCTATATTTCTCCCAAAGCAACATTCATGCGCCTACAAGCCACCATCAATCGCATTTCATGAAGCGTTCAATCAATTTTGAGATTGCTCCGACCGTTCCATTAGAACTCGTCCTAGCACCGTTGAAACACTCTGATGTGAAGAAAGAGATCTTATATAGATCTCACAAATACACATGGCAGCTGTACAACCCACATGCCCCTGAACGGTTTTTTACTCTTCAATTGATCCCATTTCCATGGAAACCGTTCCACCAGTATACAATTAATTCCAACGTTCAATTGTATCTACGGATTTATTTCCTAAGAAAGCAATATCTCACTGGCTTTTGCTGCATTGCAGTGCAAGAATTTCCTTTTCTGGGTTATCTAAGAACAAGAAAGACTCTGAATACGACTATTGTGCATACAGACACATACGGGTATTTAAGGAATGCACGGTTCTCCACTACACAACGACTGAGAGTAGCTAGGCTAAATTATCAGATCAATTGAGTCAGTAGGAATTCGCCAATCAAATGCGAGCCAATGATAGCCAGGAATTGGAGAAAGGGTCTATGGCGCTTTCGTATTGAATGCTGAGAGATTGGTGAGTGATAGATGGAATCAGCGATAGTTCATTAAGAATTATGTGGCAGGTTTAGAAGCTAACTCCTTGGTCCAATGCAGGAATTTGATTTCAGTCTTGGTTTATCCACAAGACCTTTTATAATCAATAGATAAATTTAGTTGTAGACACTTTCATCCTGGTAATGCTAGTACAGGTCACAATGGGTTGTATGGAACGTCCCACTTTTAAGTTTGTTCAATTGAATGTCTTTCTTCTAGATATATCTATCAAAAACCCAATATAATGGTACTATATACTCTTGGGAACAATAAATAATATGACACCACTAATGTCACACGATTACAGGGAACAAGACTCCTAAATTCATTTTAGATCTCTACCTCAACGGCTTTCCCGATCCAGCATCTCAGATCTCAGCTCTAAACAAGTTTGTGATGTAGACTTTTAGCCTTACAAGTGCGTCGTTGCCACTACTACCAGGAGAACTAGATTCAAACAGATCCAAAGTTGTAAAAAGAACGTTGAAACGTTAATCTGCATTATGATTTTACTTCTAGTAAACCTTCCATTCAAAAATTTTACTTCACTCTTTGAATCAAAGTTAATGACGCCAGCTGCTCAAAAATGAAATTTTTTGGGATCTTTAGATTTACGCGTAGTGCCTGCATACAAAATATCATCAACTTATGGGACCCTCGAAAGTGGTTGTGGAGAGATCCCCAGAAAAATTTTTGGTTCGACTCATCCTTCCAATGCCCACCAAGAAGATTTCTGTTGAAATAACGTTTAGTTTCTGCTGGTCATATTTGAGCTTCTGCTGACGCCTGTTTCAAAACCTTGATGCAGGCCAAATTTTCGGTACACTTTCTAAACCTTCTGCAAGACTGTTTTACAGCTCTGGCTACAACGAACTTTAGTTATTTCAATTAAAAGGGTCGTTATCTAGTCAATCAGTGAATAAACCCAGATTGCTGAATAGTCATCCGCAATTTGAGCAAACTTCTTCATGGGACGGAAACAACTCAGCTTTCAAGAGTTTGAATCTCATCTAAAGTTAACTCCATGGATGAAAACATCTTGATACCATGTACTTAATAAAAAACGGTTATATTCCTACACATTTCGTTTTCTCTATTAGTCATTCACAAACATCTGAAGCCAGTTCCTATCGTTGGATATTTGTTGCCTACATGGCTTTACTCAAGTTATTTCCATCATTCGTTCCATTCAGAGTGATCCGGGATTACTACCAAGCACTGAAAAAATTCAGATCTAGGTCAAATTTACACACTTATTCACTTGACTCTTTTTGTTTGAGTCCAGCGGACATGTCTTCCCTCCAGTTCCTTAAATCTCTTGTTAGTATCACATTTTTCTTTCTAGAAAAAATGATAAAACACTTCTTCAGAACTTAATTGTCATACTTTTTCTACTTGCATATCTTCTAGCGGAAACTAGTACCATTGATAACAAAAGGAACAAGTAAAAACAGTTTCATTTACTGGCCAATAAGCGTCAATAAGTCATAATTGCTAATATGCGAGATAACCTTCTTTTTACTATTAGTCGTTTCTCCATCCCGACTCTTCCATGCATGGTTGAATGTTAATTCGAATCAATGGAACACAACCAAAACTTTACTATTCAAACTTGATGCTTACCTCGATTAGGGAAGTGACAAAGAAAAAAAAATGAATTTTTCAACTTACTAGTTTAACGAGTAAATCAATTAGTTTCACTATAGTATCAGCTAGAGCCCGAATTTACCATTCCAAAGAGTAAGTAACACAGAACCAGTTTATAAAAATAGATATAAAAATTAGGTCGTACCCGGGATCGAACTGGGGTCTCTGGAATCAGAATCCAGCGTGCTCACCACTACACTATACAACCGTATTTGACATGAGTTTTATGTTTAAGTTCATATAGCTGACGTTCAAAATCTCGAAAAAAAAAAAAAAAAAAAAAAAAATAGTAAATTTTGTTACGTAAAACGATAAGTATTTGAATAGTTGAAATGAATTTATCTATTTAAAAAAAAAATTTGAATAGTTAAAATTATTGATTGATTGAAAAAAAAAATTGTTTACCGTGGGTTTTCCATAATGGTTCTTAACGCAGTACCTCTTGCTACAATAGGTAGCACAAGGCGGGACTCCAAAGCACTACCTCACCTTAAATTAAAGTAATTTGAACCACCCAGCAAAAACTGTTGTATTAAGAAACAAATGGGAAATTCTTATAATTATAGAAGTTGTACTTCCAAAAAAAATTTTTGCAGTTAGTTTTTTGAGTAAATCTATAATCTTAAAAAACTTGAGTCTATCTATCTATCTATCTATCTATCTATCTATCTGTTTTGCAGTTTTTTGGCTGTTTAAACTATTAATATGAACTATTAAACAAAAATTATTAAAGGGATAGTACTTGTATAATACATCTAAATTTTTAATTGGTTCTGTGAATACAAAAATAACGGTTTTACACACACTACAGACAAATTCCACATAGTTTTAACCTCAAATTCGTGAAAAATGATTTCTCATTGTTATTAAGGCAATTGTTGAAATAATTTATATTGTTCTGTTTATCTATTCTTACTCGCCATGGCTTCTATAAAACTATTGATTTGTTTATAAAACTAATATAAATTTGCTGATTTATTATATAACTAATATTTAGCCAAATTAGATGATGAAACCAGTATAGAATGAAGATCTGAAGAATGTTACAATTACCCCTTTTTCACTAAACTTTTAACAAATATGTTTTAAATAAATACAATTTAGGTAATTGATAAACGATTTTAAAATCAGACAATAATCTGGAATTGATTTCCAGATGAGATCCAAGTAACTACTTTAGGACAAACACGCCAACGAAGAAAATCAATGCATTTGTTTTTATACTTTATAATATACCATAAATCTAGCATATTATTCAACACAAAGATTAAGAGACCATTTAAATCCAGAGAGACGTGATTTAAATCTCGTAATTTATCGAGCATTTTATTTAATTGAATATTTTTTCATAATGTAATTATGCATTCTTTTATACACTATAAGTCTTCACAATTTTTCAACTTTTATTTTAAATTAACAACAAAATAGAATTAATTGAAGTTAAATTTAAACTGCAATTGATTAATTAGACATTTATTAACAAAGTCTTATTTATCCAAAGCCAAAAGCAACTGTTCATAGTACAAGAAACAATCTTGTCAACAAAACTCTCATCGGTAAAACGAATTTTCCTATAACAGTTGGCAGAAGTAATATAACAAAATTTTGAAGCACTTAAACTTTAAGAAATTTTTAACACTCGTATTTCAAAACTCATAATTACAGTCAGATCTTTCAAACTTTTTAAAAACGTCACTATATAAAGATTTTTGGTAGAAAAATATAGATTGACATTAGCTTGTTACACTTTGCTGGTTGAAAGTGAAAAGGCTGAATTGTCTATTGGTACTTTGATTATCAATATAAATTTCAATCAAGTCAAAAATACTAGTGTTTCATTGACTAACAGTAATTTAAGAATATTGAAATGATATCCGTCAATACTTTTTAGAGCCAGTTTCTTGAAAGTCAAAGAAACTCACATGTATATTTTCATGTATCAAAATTTGTCACTATATAGAACAACGATGTCATGTAATTTAATAATACAACTTCTTTTATAAGAATTTTCCATTTGTTTCTGAATTTAACAGCTTTCGCTGTGTGATGCGGTCTACTTCAATTCAGGTAGTATTTTGGAGTCCCGCCTTTTGCTACCTAGTGTAGTGGAAAAATAATTGCAATTAAAATAATGATGACGTATTTAAAAAATACATTTTAACAATTCAAATATCGTTTTGTGTAACAAGCTTACTCAGTATTACGTAATCAAAAATTGAAAACTCTACAGTGTAAATAGACACTCTATTTTTCAGTCTTTCAACAACAAGGTTGTATAGTGTAGTGGTCATCACATCGGATTTTGATTTAACTCTCACTGAGTTGAACTTTCCGGGAACCCCAGTTCGATCCCGGGTACGACCTAATTTTTTACTTTCAACAGAATAGTAGCAATCAAGATTTTTGTCAATTTCAATGAGCTTTCTGTTTCCTCAATTTTTTTTGAAGCATGAGTTTTCCTTCATCGGTTAAACGCAGTACTTTTGGTCAAGGCGAAATCTAAAAGACTATCTTAAATTGAAGTAACCCAGCGAAAGCTGTCGTACCAGACATGAACGGGGAATTGTTTTATTATAGAAGTTGTACTTTATGTGTAGTTACAAAGTTTGTAATATAAGACGATAAATATTTGAATAAAACATAACAGTTTTTCTTTTGATCTTTTTGTTTTCAATTTCAAAACTTGAAGACCAGTAATTTTCTTGAATATTTCTCGAGACAATCAATCTAATTTATCTGTCTTTTTTGACTAAAAACAGCCAAAATTCAAATTGGATAGAAGACACAGCTTGTTCAATATTTAAATAAAGTTGAGTTTAAAATACTTGAGTTTGCTATGAACAAAAACATCATATACATCATTATAAAGGCAAACAACAAGAAGCTAGAGTGTCAAGATCAATTGATGACTATAGTACTGGAAAACTTGGGGAAACAAAGATGAGCAAAATTTGAAAAATTCTGCGAGTGGGCTCGCTTCGTTGATCTCAGAGTCAAGTTGGGTTAAATGAACTTCAGAACTCCGAACTGAGACCAACTAAGTAGAAGAAGAGTTTTAAATAAATCAAACTACTAGAGTCAACAGAATCGTTTATTTATGATGCAATCAAGAAAACGCACTTGGAATTATCCAGAATCTACAACGAGAACAGTATTACAGGAAAAGCAGTTGGGGTCTCTAGAAATTATAAATAACAAAAAACTTTGAGCATTATACCAACTAGATCCAAAATATTTTTACAGATCAGAATGATAGTTTTAAAAAAATTCTTGGTGCATATAAAAAAACACCCATCGAGTCAAGGAAATTGGAAGTGGAGTTTTGAACACTTCCAAAAAGGTAATACAATTGAATATCACCAACCCAATTAGGCAATTGACTGAGACTTGCGAACGGGATTCACCAATAAAAATACCACCAAACCAAGAGAACACAGGGACGCAGAAAATCTTTATTCGTATTATCATACAAAACCGTTGAATCCGCTCCAGCAAAAATATTCATTAAAAATTTATTAAACTGAGTCCAAAGATTCTTTTTAGAAATTTGAGATATAACATCTTTAAAAGACTCAACAGGCAAAATTCAAGAAACTTTTCTCTAGCGTGGGCATGTTCAAGCTACTCATTATCTTGAAAGAGTTGTGTAATTTTTCTTTGGCAAGCAATCAAGGTTTCCATTGGAAGTAATGTAGTACCTCATATTTTGTTCTTGGATGTGATAGAATGGTTCAGTAAAAGGTTTAAAATAACCAGAAAATTTTGCTGCTTGGTGAAATTTTGAAATATCAAGTTTTGTAAACAAAATCTGTTAGAAAGCTTTGAGTTCCATTAGTAGATCAATAATAGACGAAAGCAAGAGTTCAGACAACTAAATTCAAGTTATAACGAATTTTTTGAAAGAGGGTAACGAAGAGAGCATTTACTAATTAGTCGTATTGGATAAAAGTCAAATGAATGAGAATGTTTTGATTTCACCATAAGATATTCCAAAACAATTGTAAAGTTTATTGTTTAAAGATATTATTATTTGATGAATTGATATCCACTATTGAAAATAAAGTGCTGATGAAAGCTGAAAACTATCAAGCTGAAAACTATCAAGCTAAAAACTATCAAGCTAAAAACTATCAAGCTAAAAACTATCCAGCTAAAAACTATCAAGCTAAAAACTATCAAACTGAAAACAAATAAAACTGAAAACTATCAAACTGAAAACTATCAAACTGAAAACTATCAAGCTGAAAACTATTAAACTGAAAACAAATAAAACTGAAAACAAATATAAAGTAAACTCATTTTCATGTATTAAACTCATTACTATAAATATTGTATTACAAAATCTCAATGAAAAAGATTATAACTTTGGACCTTCAACTTCTACAAATGCTCTATATCCAACTAATGCGTCATTGGATGACAAAATTGTTTTGTCTCCAGCACCAATGAAAATTACAGAACCTTCATGAAGAGAAATAGTATCATTTGAAACTAAACTTCCAGTTCCTTTTGTAATGATTAAAATAGAAGGACCATCTAAACCATCAGTTTCAACAGTAGATTTATTGTCAAGGCCGTATTCCAAGACACAAAATTCACGAATAGGAGGATCATAAAGTTTGATTGAGGCAGAACCAGAAGTGACTTTTGCCTTTGAAAATTTCAAAGCAGACATTTTCTGCTTTTCAACAGGCTCACAAGAATAAGTGAGCATTGAAACCAGATTTTCAACATCTTTAAATTTAGGAGTGAAACCAGCCCGAACAACATTATCAGAAGCAGCCATACACTCTATAATATCACCTGAAATATATGCGTGAGGATCCTTAGCACGCAAAAACATTGCTTCTCCTGGTTGTAATTTTACATAATTCAAGAGTAGCCCACCACAGAAAAGGCCAATATCAAGTGGAAATTGATCATTAAGTCTAACAAGAAGAGCAGCCAATTCCTCACCTTGAGGAGTACCATCAACAACCAAAAGAGGAGCAAAAGTTTCAGGAGAAGATTTAGCACGGGCAATAAGTTTTTCAGAAGCAGAACTGACCTGATCTTGAGAAGCGTGCATTAGTTTTGAAAAGAGAGACTGAAGAGCCGTACGATTTGATTCTGAGACTTTATCCAAAACGACAGAAGATTTAAAATTGTCCGCCTCTTTGGGAGTAACCAGTTGTACAAATTCAGGGACACAATCGAGTAATTGCTTAATTTGAACAAGTGGACGAAATCCGCAAAAACCTTCAAACTCTGTAACAGCAATAGCCATTTCCGGTTTGTGATTACCATCTGGGTAGTTTTTCGGGTCTGCTGCGTGCAGCTTTGCACCTAACTCCTTGTCAGGGTGTGCTTGAATAGAAAGCGCTTTACGAATAGAAAGAACTTTGAACAAGAAGGGAAGCTCCAAATGTCCGCCAAAAGCGTCTTGTACAGAAGACCCGATAATTGCAGGATTAGAAGCAATCTCATCACGCAAAGAAACACCAGTAGACTTGTTTATCGACGGAACCGAAGGATGAGTTCCCATCCACAGCTCAGCATAGGGTTTTGTCTCATCTACAGAAAAAGAAGAATTAGATGCAGCCGAGTATTTGGCTACGGCAGAAGATTCACCAAGCTTGCCCCAGTCGTATGATTGTGCACCTTGTACAAGTTAGCATTGCAATACCCTACAATACACCCTACTCACCGCAATATAATTCAAAGACGCTCATGTTGTTTAGTTGGAAAAAGACATGAAAAAAAGAAAAACGTGTGGTCTTATATAAAATGGGTTAGGGTATGATATAAGCGGATCCGGGACAGTACCGACAACAGATTTATTGGGTTGGGGTATGACGGGACAGTACCGATGACCAAAAAAAACTTGTACAGATTACAGGTGATATTTCGGGTTAGGGTGTGACAAAACGAAACAGACAACAGTAATTATTCGGGTTAGGGTATGTCAAAAACAAAACAGACAGCAGTAATTTTGGGTTAGGGGGTGTCAAAACAGTATCAATTAGGGTTAGGGTACAACGGAACAGTACCGACGACGACAATAAAAAAAAAATTTAATACAGGTTACAAGTGATTATTTTTTTTCTTCAGGAATGTTTGTTGATAACCATGATAAACCTTCTACCAAGCCTTCACCAGTTTTAGCAGTTGAAGCTACGACGCACCAAGTTCTTCCTTTCAATTCATCGAGTTTCAATTTTTGAGTAATTTCTTTTGGATGCATAGCGTCTGGTAAATCTTGTTTATTTGCAAAGACGAGTAAGAGGGCGTCTTTCATTTCACGGTCGGTTATGATCCTGTGTAGTTCAGCTCTAGCTTCGTCGATTCTGTCTTTATCAGCGCTGTCTACCACGAAGATTAGGCCTTGAGTTCCTGTGAAGTAGTGACGCCATAACGGTCTAATTTTTTCCTGTCCGCCTACGTCCCAGACGTTGAATTTGATGTTTTTGTAGGTGAGTGTTTCTACGTTGAAGCCGACGGTTGGGACTGTTGAGATGCCTTGATTGAGTTTGAGTTTGTAGAGGATGGTTGTTTTACCGGCTGCGTCTAGTCCTAGCATGAGGATTCGGATTTCTCTACTGCCGAATAGTTTAGAGAAGATTTTTGACATGGAGAGGCCCATTTTGATGGATACAAAAAAAATTATGGGGGTTGTGAAGGAGAAAGGGAGAAGTTGACAGACGCGCGTTCTTAAAGGGGTGATTGAAAGTGGGAGTGATAAATGGGGGAGTTACTTAAAGGGGGAGTGTTAAAGATGGAGTGATGAATGGGGGAGTTGCTTAAAAAGGAAGTGCCAGAGATGGAGTGATAAAT
The DNA here is from genome assembly GCA_003707475.1 of Geotrichum albidum. Taxonomy (NCBI): domain Eukaryota; kingdom Fungi; phylum Ascomycota; class Dipodascomycetes; order Dipodascales; family Dipodascaceae; genus Geotrichum; species Geotrichum albidum. The sequence continues at coordinate 92,952 of PPJE01000029.1, forward strand.
GGGGGAGTTGCTTAAAAAGGAAGTGCCAGAGATGGAGTGTTAAATGGGGGAGTTGCTTAAAAAGGAAGTGCCAGAGATGGAGTGATAAATGGGGGAGTTGCTTAAAAAGGAAGTGCCAGAGATGGAGTGATAAATGTAGTAATATTTAAAGAGGAAGTGTCAAAGTTGGAGTGTTAAATGGGGGAGTTACTTAAAAAAAAAGTACTAAAGATAGAAGTGATAAATGAAGTAATACCTGAAAACAAACCACTAAAAAAAGAACTACTCAAAAAGAACTATTTGAAGAAGTGCTAGAGTGGGAGATGCTCAAAAAACAAAAAAACAAAAAAACAAAATTTTCAAGTTTGTAATTTTATAAAAATAACACGCCTTTTATGCCCAGTCTTTAAAGCCATTTCAGGGGCCATCAATAAGGAAAAAGTCTTGGTGTTGCCACTACAATATATTTAAATTTAGGATTATTGAATCTCAGAGATTGGCCTGTGCTTTGATAAAACTCTGTTGTCGTTTTGCTGGTTTTCTTGTAAAATTTCAAGAATCGCTCAAAATGGATATATTTAGAGTCTTTTGTTCTAGGTTAGTTTTTGGGTTGAAAATTGATTACAGAATTGTGGGCTTAAAATGTGGGTTTAGTGAACTTGAATTGTGAACTTGAGTTATAGACTTAAATCGTGAACTTGAGTTATAGACTTAAATCGTGAACTCAAGTTATAGACAAATCGTGAACTTGAGTTATAGACTTAAATCGTGAACTCAAGTTATAGACAAATCTTGAACTCAAGTTATAGACTTAAATCGTGAACTCAAGTTATAGACAAATCGTGAACTTGAGTTATAGACTTAAATCGTGAACTTGAGTTATAGACTCAAATCGTAGACTTGAATCATGGACTCAAATCGTAGACTTGAATCATGGACATGTTCTTCAACCAAAATAAATTCTTCAACTAGAACTAGAAAACAAACTACAACCTCTACAAATCCCCTTAAAAATCAAACACCTAAAAAACAAAACACCTACAAACCACATAATAACCACTCCCTCCTTTACATGCCATTTTCTTTACCTCTCTTTTGTAATTATTTCATCATTATGCATTTAAAATAAACATATATAAACCTCCATATTCCTCCATCTTTATCTTCCTCTGGCACATTTATAATGCTATTCTCAACAGTCTTAGCCCTCTCGTCAGCTACACTGGCTTCAGCCTTAAACCCCATCGTAGTTAAAGGTAACGCCTTCTACGACTCTAAAACTAACGAAAGATTCTATATTAAAGGTGTCGACTACTTACCTGGAGGAGCCTCTGACTTTAGCGACCCTCTCAAAAATGTCACAACTTGTACTAGAGATATCAAGTACTTTAAAGACTTGGGCCTCAACTCAATCAGAGTCTACTCCGTAGACAATGCTGGCGACCATTCACAATGTATGAAACTCCTAGAAGATGCAGGTATCTACCTCATTCTAGACGTAAACACCCCGAAAAACTCAATCAATAGAGCTTCTCCAGCAAACTCATACAACACTGCTTACCTCCAACACATCTTTGCTACTATCGACGCTTTCAAAGACTTTGATAACACCCTCGGCTTCTTTGCCGCTAATGAAGTCATCAACGATGAAGACACAACCCCAGCTGCTCCCTACGTAAAAGCTGTCATTAGAGATATGAAGGCCTATATTAAAAAACAAGCAGGCCGCACTATCCCAGTTGGCTACTCTGCTGCTGACATTTCCTCAAATAGACTCCAACAAGCTGAGTACTTTAACTGTGGTAAAGAAGAAGAAACCCTTGACATGTTTGGAATGAATGACTACTCCTGGTGTGGTAAATCTTCATTCACTCTCTCTGGCTACGATAAAAAGGTGGAAATGTATCAAGGTTACTCAAAGCCTATTTTCCTCTCAGAATTCGGTTGTAATGAAATCAGACCAAGGCCTTTCACTGAGGTCGAATCCATCTTTTCAGAAGATATGACTTCAGTCTTTTCGGGTGGCTTGGTTTACGAGTATTCAGAAGAAAAGAATAATTATGGTTTGGTTGAAATCGATTCCTCTGGAAGTGTAAAAACAAACACTGATTATGATAATCTTAAAAAAGAATTGGCAAAGGTCTCTTTCCCCAAGGGTCAAGCTGGTGCATCTGACAAAAATGATCTTTCTACTTGTCCTGATTATGAAGAAGGTGTTTGGGAAATTCAACCTTCTGCTACTGTTCCTTCCATGCCTGTCAGGGCTTCAAAGTACTTGACTGAAGGTGCTGGAAAACCCCTTGGTACTAATGGACCTAATACTTCTTATGGTGATGCTAAAGATATCCCAGGTAGTGATGCTGGTAAAGATTCTAGTAATTCTCAATCTTCTGGTTCTCAAAAAGCTACCACTGCTGCTAATTCTGCTGCTGCTGCCACTACAAGTGCCAGTAGTGGTATTAAAGTTGAAGCCAGTGAAAATATGGTTTTGATTCCTGCCATTGCCTTCGTGGTTTCTTCAGTCCTTGGAGCTTTAATGGCTTTTTAAACGTTTTTCTTTTTTTTTTTTTTTCTTAAAATACTTTAGAGCAAGTTTCTAGTATAAAGCACAAGAATGGGTTTAATACCAAATTTTATTTATATTTTTTTCAATCTTAAACGGTCAACTTAAAGTTCAAGATAACCTTTTTCTCCTGAATTTCAGAATCTTTTGATCAGATTCTTTTTTGACTAAATTCTTGGAAATTGGCCATGTTCTTGGATATTGGCTATGTTTTTGGCTATGTTTTTGGCCATGTTTCTTGGCCAAGTTTTTAATTGAAAAAAAAATGATAGTTTCTTGACCAAAAATTAACCATGTTTCATAAAAATTTTTATTTGACTACCAGCATTTTTTTAGTTTGGGTCAAGTCAATGAAATTTGTTAAAGAATCATCAAAAATAACGACACCAGCAGGACTCGAACCTGCGCGGGAAAATCCCAAAAGATTTCTAATCTTTCGCCTTAACCGCTCGGCCATAGTGCCTAGTTTTACAATGTTTTGTTTTGAAAATAAGTCTGGTTTACATAGTTTTGATTATGTAAGCAGACACTTTTGTTTTAAAAATTTATTGTAAGGGGGTTATTGCTCACCGTGGGTTTTCCATAATGGTTTTTAACGCGGTACCTCTTGCTACAATATATAGCACAAGGCGGGACTCCAAAGCACTACCTCACCTTAAATTAAAGTAATTTGAAACACCCAGCAAAAGCTGTTGTATTAAGAAACAAATGGGAAATTCTTATAATTACAGAAGTTGTACTTTTATAGGACGTAAATTTTTGTTATACAAAACGAGTATTTGAATAGGTAAAATGTATTTATCATATTGACCAAATCTGTGATTTGTCGTCTTATATAGTAAATTTCATTAAATAAAATTATCTGTTGTCTTAGTGTGAAATATTTTACATAGAAAAACATTTATATAATTAAAGTGTATTCATCTATATATCTATCTAATCAAAAAATAAATTCTTAAAATTATAGAGATTGTACTTTAATAGTAAAAAAGATATAAAAACTGATATTTAAATAGTTAATTCATTGATTTGATTGAATCGTTTTGTTGATATAGTTATATAAAGCGATGAATATTTAGTAAAATTCATTTGTTCAACAAACATTTCAATGTGATTTTTAAGAAATTGCTAAATAAATGCACATTTATATATATTTAAAACTTTGTGTTATATCAAGTCTTATTTTAAAAATAATTTATAAATATTAAATTTCAGAAATATAAACTAGTTGATTATTTTGAATATAATTCAATCAAGAAGAATTTGTTACGAATTTCTAGTTGTTTTTTAATTAATTGAGTGATTTTTAATTTTTGATATATCAAAATCTGGAATCAATTTCGAGAATACCAAATCTAGAATCAAAATCGTTATTCGAAAAAAATATTCAATTGAATATACAAATAAAATAATCAAAATTATTTCAACTCTCTAATACTATATCATTCAGTAAAAATTCAATTCGTTTTTGGTATGAAAATTCCCTGGATCTACTAATTTAAACCATTTAATATGAATAAACTATTTAAACCATTTAATACGAATATACTACTTCAAACCATTTAATATGAATATACTACTTCAAACCATTTAATATGAATAAACTATTTAAACCATTTAATATAAATATACTACTTCAAACCATCCAATATAAAAATCCTCTCAATACTCTATTTCACCATTTAATATGAATATACTGTTTCACCATATAACATGAATACACATTTTTACCATATAATCTACTCAATTTTATGCTCTTTTTTCCACTTTTTAACTCTTCTCTTCAAATCGCCAGCACTCTGCTGAAATATATTCAACTTTTTATCCCACTTCATAGCTTCAAAATCATCACCATGCTTTTCAAATAAATCAGCGATCCAATCTTGCTCCCGCTCACTCTGCTCCCGTGGATTACTAACTACAGGTAAATTAGCTAACCGCTCAAGCTCTTTAACAACCTCAGTCTTATCCTCAAACCCTTGAAACTCTTCCTCATCATCAGATAATTGCTCTAAATTACCATAAACGACACGAATAACATTTCCTTCAGAATCTCTCTCAATCTTGGCCTCTTGAACTCCTAATTTGTTACTATGTTTGCCACTAACTGTCTCTCTAACACTATTGTTACGAGTTGATAACTCATCTGGTAAACTAGCTGGCTGACTAAAATCTTTCTCCTTTCCACCAGGTGCTCTATTCAACTTTGATTTCAACCCAAGCTTTTTATAACTATCAATGTTAAAACCTTTACTTGATTCATAACTCTCAACTCACTTTTGTTCTAATGTCAATTTAGGATCCCAGTTAGCAGCAATCACGGGATTACTCTCTAACGCTCTTTTCATTTGCTTCTTTTTGCGCAAATCTCTCTTTTTTGCTAATGCTCTCTTATCATACTTGACATCACGGCCAGCTTTCATAGCCGCTCGTCGTCTAACTCCTGATGGCATCTTTAAGTCTTGTTGATCAATAAGAAATAATTTTTTTTTTTAAATCATCTCCCAATTTGAATTATATTAGGGCTAGGTCAATATATATTGAAAGTTAACAGTGATCAATTTAGTTAGCAACAGTTTTATTTGAATACAGTTATATTTAAATACAGTTATATTTAAATACAGTTATATTTAAATACAGTTATATTCAAAAAAACAGTTTTACTCAATAAACAGCTTTACTCAATAAACAGCTTTACTCAAATATAATCTCTATTCAAATACAATCTTCACTCAATTACAATCTCAATTCAGTTACTCATTTTAATCCATATCACGTGATAAGGTTAGGTCAAAATATTGAAATTTGCCAACTTTCAAAACCAGTTGAATCAGTTTTTTTAGCTACATAAACAAATCCATTGAAAAGCTGAGAAAATGGCTTCTGCAATCTTTTTTCTAGACATAAAATGTAAGCCATTGCTTTCGAGAAACTACAGAGGAGACATTCCTATGAGTGCAGTTGAAAAGTTTCCTTTATTACTGTTGGAAGCAGAAGAAGAATCGTCAGTTGTTCCGCCTTGTTTTTCAAGCGAAGGTGTCAATTATCTCTACGTTATGCATAATAGCTTGTATCTGTTGGCTTTAACTAAAAGAAACACCAACGTTGCTCAATTGCTACTGTTTCTCAACAGTGTCGTAAAGGTCTTGACAGAGTACTTTAAAAAACTCACTGAAGAGTCGATAAGGGATAATTTTGTCATTATTTACGAACTTTTAGACGAAATGATGGATTATGGATACCCTCAAACTACAGATGTTCAAATTTTAAAGGAATATATCACACAAAAGTCCAGAGTTTTGGATTTGATTAATAGTGCAACAGGTCAAGGCCAGGCAAGACCTCCAGCAGCCGTTACCAACGCCGTTAGCTGGAGAAGTGAAGGTGTTAGCTATCGTAAAAATGAAGCATTCTTGGATGTCGTTGAAAGTGTCAATATGATGATTTCGCCAAATGGAAAAGTTCTCAGCTCTGAAATCTTGGGTTCTATTCAAATGCGTTGTTACCTGTCAGGTATGCCTGAACTGCGATTAGGCTTAAATGACAGAGTCATCTTCGATCATCTTAGTAATAGTGGAAGTGGTAACAGTGTTCAAACAAGAACTTCAGGAGGCAAAGCTATTGAACTTGAAGATATCAAATTCCATCAATGTGTTCGTTTATCCAAATTCGAAAACGACCGTACCATTTCATTTATTCCTCCTGATGGTGAATTCGAACTCATGTCTTATCGTCTAAACACAATGCTTAAACCTTTAATCTGGGTAGACTGTAAGGTGCATATTTATTCCAAAACTAGATTTGAAATCATTGCTAAAGTCAGAGCACAGTTCAAATCTAAATCTCATGCTAATAACGTCGTCATCAAGATTCCTGTTCCTGAAGACGCTGATTCTCCTAAATTCATCTCTTCTTTAGGTTCTGTTAAATGGAAACCTGAACTTTCCGCTGTTGTTTGGACTATTAAAAAGCTTGGTGGAGGCAAAGAAATTTCAATGAAAGCTGAACTTGGTTTGCCTTCTGTTCAAGAAGATGTCAATACTACTGCTGGAAATTACAACGCAAGTGCGTCAAATTTGGACGTGAAAAAACCCATTTCTGTTAATTTTGATATTCCATTCTTTACCACCAGTGGAATCCAAGTGAGGTACTTGAAGATAATGGAACCAAAAATGCAATATCCTAGTTATCCTTGGGTTAGATATATCACAAAAAGTGGTAAAGACTATACAATTAGAATGTAAACATGGCATTATAAGAACAGTCAAATTCTATTCTATAAATTTGACAATTCTAGTCTATAAATCAACAGCCAAATTTCTGGTCTATAAACAGTTTTAATCTTTCGGAAGTTTTAGTTTATAAACAGTTTTAATCTTTAGGAAGTTTTAGTTTACAAACGGTTTTAATATGTAACTAGTTCTACTTTATGAACAGGTTCAATCTATAACTAGTTCTAGTAGATAATATCTGAAATTGACAATCCCGTCTATAAACAATTCCAATCTATAACTAGTTCTAGTGGATAATTCTGAAATTCACTATCCCTCTATAAAACAGTGTATAATACAAAATTCACTATCCATCTATAAAACAGTGTATAATACAAAGTTCACTATCCCTCTATAAAACAGTGTATAATACAAAATTCACTAGCTCATATTAAACAAATCATTTATTCTTTTTCAAATATACATTACATGTGTTTATCTCGTCATTATATCAAGTCATAAATATTGGTTGTCCGTTTCTACTGATATAATCTCTTATCAAGTTCACGAAGAACATTTGCAACACTACTCACTTCAACTTGCATTCCTTTAGTAGTTAATTTACCAACCAAAGTACCTAAATCAGTTCTTCTAAAATTGTCATGTCTCGATAGCGTTTGATACGCTGCTGAGCAAGGAATAAACGTCCCTGGAGTCTCAGATCGATCTTTGCAACAACCACCTGTTCCTCCACCACCTCCACAACATCCTCCAGACTTTTTAGTAGCAGACGCTTGGTTCGCCAGTGTAGTACAAAACAATGTTGACATTGGGTCAGCTTGACATTGAGTGCAAGTACCTGGAGTACCTGTACAACCACCCTTGGTTGATTCTTCCTTGTTAAATTGCAAAGCTGGAAGCTTGTATAAATTAGCCATACTATTATGTCTTGAATTGACACTACTCATTAATGGAGGAAGAGTGTTTAACTCTGCCATGTTAGATGCATCCTGTTCAGCTGTTTCTGCACATAAGCACGGGGTACCATCCGAACAGAATCCACAAGGATCAACTGGAGTATTACCTGTTGACCTCAAGTTTGGAATAGGAGAAGATGGTGTGAATTTCTCAACGACCTCAGGTTCTGGCTTTTCCTTGGAAAAAAACTTTGTAAAATCGACTTCCATCTGTTCTGGAGAAGACTTTTTCAGTTTTTTAAATGGATTGAAATTCTTAGTTGTGGATTTTCTTGGGCGTTTTAACTGTACTGTGCTTTCATCAACTAATGCTGGAGGCGTTGAACTAACAACTACCGGACTATGAGCAGGAGTTTCTCTTTTTTCTCTTATTCCAAGAGATTCACATATACAACTTTCCTTGATACAAATACCACAGTCATCATCACTATCATTTTGTTTCTGCTGCGAAGACTGATTGTGTTGTTTAGGTGAAGAAGAATCAGAAACAGGTAGTCTCATGTCCAGGACTCTATCCAGAATGTCCATTGGGCTCTCTAAAGAAGGAGCAGGTGAAGCCATTTGATTCATTGGAGGATATGTGCTTGTACCAGATAAGCTGCCATAATGGTTACTTTGAGCTCCAGGTGAGTATGCATTTGGAGTTGTTGCTTCATGAGGTGACTGGTGCAGACTGTTTCCAGAAGTAAAAGCTCTAATTTCTCTTCTCAAGTCATCAAGTGAGTTCCTAAGCTCGTAGTTTTCCTGTGACATTGCTTTAAGTGTTTCATTCATTCTCTTTTCTCTATAATCTCGATCATCGTTAACTTCTTCGAGCATGTTTTCTAATTCATTGACTCTGGCGGCCCTTCGCTCTCGGAACGCACGCTGGGCTGCTCGGTTTTGTGCTTTTCTTTTAGTGGGAGGAGTGTCCGTTGAAGGCTTCCTGCCCGGTTTTGGTCGGGGAGGCAACACCCACACTTTTGACGTTGAAAGCTGTTGTATTGGAGCTTCATGCTGCTTAGAACTGAGACGTGGATGTTGAGATGAGCTCATGGGAGCAGCTTTAATAGGAGTTGGAGATATTTGTTGCTTCGGCTTAGAAGCTACCACTAGCTTCTTTGGTTGAGTGTTGTTCATCACCAGTACTTCACTTTGCAAATGTGCGTTGGTGAAGAAAGAAAAGAAGAAACAAAAAGAGATTTGTGACCAGACAAAAAAATACTCTGTCCAATTAAATCGTAGTATTTTAAAAGACAAACCAGATTTTAGATCATCAAGATAAAAACCGAACCCTATCATCATTGGCCTAATTTAAAATTTTCACGTCTTATCTGATTGGCTACTAAATTCTAAAACAACAAAATTGTCGGTTTTTGACACTTCAACCAACAGTAAAAGAGCCCGTTCCATCTCCAGCTTGTCTTCTTCCTTTTTCAAATGGCGCTCTCGGCTCAAATTAATCTTTCTCTTTCATGACTAATCATCAACCTGTTGCTGACTAAGATTCACGTGCGTTTTCAATTGAATCATTAAATCACGTGAAACCTTAAAATTTGTTTTACGTAATGAGCATTGCTTATCTGAGAATCTCGTTTGGTTGTCTAAGCAAAAAATTTTCACCTTCACCATTTGGCTCCCTAACAATCATCATTGTTTAGAAAACCAGCATAGTATGATGTCGGTGTTTGTTTTTAAGCAGGTTGCTGCTACTTCAGCTAAGCATGCCCGTCAGCAACGTTTAAAGCTCATTTCTCCGGCGACGCTGTCGTGTTTTAGACTCAAATCGTCATATTCAAAGAACCGAAAGGAACATGATTTGGATGAAATATACTCTGATTTTGACAAGAGAGCCCATTCGAGTAACGGAACCAAGAGGAGGAAAGACGACGATAGAATCAAGCTTGTGGATCAGAAAAGTTTGAGATTCAATGATACAAACGACTCCGTTGAAACTTCTCCGTTTTCAAATGATCTTTTTGGTGATTTACAAGATACTAGGAAGCCGACAGAAGAGAAAATAGACCGTTCAGTGAATAGGCAGAATAAACCTCGTTCTTCTATTAAAGCATTTAAGCCGAAACCTACTGGTAAGGCACCTCAAACATATCAGGAATGGGCAAAAGATATTCAGAACTTTTCAATGGAAATTTCACCAAACGAATCTTTCTTTGAAAAACTAGGCCAATGGAACGATCAAATGAAGGTTAAAATTGTGCTGGAAAATGGTTTCAAGCCTTCTCTGGTTACCTCCAACGGTTCTACCTTGACTTACAATTTCGATCCTGATAATTACCCTCTGAATGAAATTAAACCTTTACACAAACAGCCAGAAGCCCCAGTGTTACAACATGATTTGGATAAAGTCTTGTTTTCTCCTGGTGTTCACACTCTTAAAGATTCAAGAACTAATGTTTACAACTTCCCACTTCATTTAGAAGATATCATGTCGATAAGAGATTTCGACTTTAAAAATGTTCCTGAATTTGTCCCATCAGCGAAAGACAACACTCTCGCTAACTTAACTTCTACTCACAATCTGAAATATTCGTCATCAACTAGTTCCTTAACTTCAGTGCTAACTCAATTACACTTTTTGGTATCACGGAGTAGATTGCCTTCAGGCTATATGCTATCAAGACACTTTAAAAATTTACAAACTGATTTTTCTTTCTCAGCACGAAAACCAGTGTCTTTGTTCTTGAGATGGAATAAAGATACTAAAACTTATTCATTGGATTCTGATAGATCTCAAGATGAAAACTTAATTCTTTCTCTATTAGGCCAAGTTCTCGAAGCAAAACTTACTACTCGAAACACTGAATTTCAAGATTTTGCAAAACCTATAAATGGGTCAGCTTCAAGTACCACTGAGCAACAACCTCAGAGCACTTATAATTATTCTTCTTGTGGTGAATTCGCTTTACGGTCGCAAATTGACTGTTATGACCCCCGACTTCCCGGAACTGGTGTTTTTGATCTCAAAACTCGTGCTGTTTGCGCTATTAGGCATGATATTGGTTACGCTCAAATCAAAGAGGGTTCTGACTATCAAATTAAAAAAGTTCATGGTCTTTTTGAGTCTTATGAACGTGAACAGTACGATTTGATTCGATCTGCATTATTTAAATATTCACTTCAGGCTAGAATTGGTAGAATGGATGGTATCTTTATTGCATATCACAACATTAAAAAAATGTTTGGGTTCGAATATATGCCTCTGAAAGAAATTGATTACATTTATCACTCAGGAGGTGCTAACGAAAATGATTTCGAGAAAGGAATAGAAAGAGCTCATATTGTAGCAGAAAAGGAGTTCAAACTCAGTATTGCAATGCTCAGTAAAATTCTTGATAAAGTTGTTGAAAAGTATCCCGAGCAAACTGTCAATTTACTTGTCAAAGCACCTTCCTCTAAGCACGATGTGGAAAGAGTTGGAACCAATATGACAATTCTTGCCAACCCAATACCTGTTGAATTTGCTGACAAAATTCAATCTCAGACTGATATTCCGCCTGCTGAACTTGAAGTTATCGAACCACGAAATCGAGTAAATTTGAATTTAGCAAAAGCTAAATACAACAGAGCTTATCTTGATCGCAATACATTAGTTCAAGCGTTTAACGACAAATTTTCAGGGCAGCTTGCTGACTGTTCAGGTTGGATTGTTGATATTGTTAATACAGTAGATGGTTCCAAGCTACCAAATTTGAAAAACCCTGATCCCGATGTGAATGAAAAATGGACTGTTGAAATGTCAATAAATGAGATCAATCCATCTGAGTTGAATCTTCAACTTCAGAATATTCTTCATAGTTCTCACGATTCCGCAACATCTAACAATACTGACAACTCTGAAAAGCAAAAGCAAAAGCAAATGGGAAGAGTTGTGAGTCCAGTTGACACTACACGGAGAACACCTCAAGAAATTGAAAAAATGGCAAAAGAATATTTAAAATTATTAAATCAACCTACAGAATTCCAAAAAAAGTTAAGAGACTTGGATGAGAAGGGAAGAGTTGAAGAAGAAAAGTATCAAGAGAAATTTGGAGATAACGAGAAGATTGTTTGGAGTTCCGTATCAAGTTAATAACATTATCAACTGTTCATCATGACTTTAAGTAGTTACTGACATTCATGTATTTCAATTTAATTCATTTGTAAATAGTTTCATTAATTTAAAAGTTTTATTTTTATTTTTATTTTTGTTTTTGTTTTTGTTTTTGTTATTCTTGTTTTTCAGATTATTAAGATTATTCAGATTATTCAGATCTTTCAGATTTTTCAGATTTTTCAGATTATTCAGATTATTCAGATCTTTCATATCTTTCAATTCTTTCAATTCTTTCATATCTTTCATATCTTTCAATTCTTTCATCTTATTTTTCCGATTTTTCATATCATTCATATCATTCAATTCTTTCATATCTTTCAATTCTTTCATCTTATTTTTCCGATTTTTCATATCATCCATATCATTCATGTTTTTCTCATTATTTTTATCAACTATATTATACTCTTATTTACTTTTCTTATTATCTAAACAGGAAAGCTAATCGGTTTAATGATAATTTCAAGCCTCAACCTCTTGATACACGAGAAAAACCGATGGTAAATCATTACCAAATACAATAAAGTATACGACAAAATATGTTATCCACAAGCTTATAAACAAACGAACCATTAAATGAAGATCAAATAAATATTATGAGAATCTGTTTACGTACGACTTAGCCATTTCCTTTCAAGTATTAAACACTTTCAAATCGTGATTCGTACGCAAATTATGTAGACCTTGCGTATTCACCCGCGAATTAAAAGTAGGCATTTTATATATAATGGCTTACTAAAAATCCTTAAGAGAAATGTCAAGTATTTTTTTTCTGTTTCAAAAATGAGTATCAATATTGGTAAAGTTTAAAACTGTCTAGAACTATTGTCTTTTGTTCTGACCTTAAAACAATTGACAGTGTCAAACACATTTAGTATATATCCAATTCAATTGAAATGTCAAGACAAAATCCTATGAAACTAATATTCCATATAAATTTCCACGTAAAACTCCATATACTACTCAGCATACTACTCCATGTAAAACTTCATATACTACTCCGTACACATTTCCAACATCCCTACAACTCCATATACAACACCTCCACCCAACTTCTTTCCAATTTGTCAAAACATTAATTGATGCTAATATTCCAATGTACTGTTTATATCACATTACATAGCTTACCCAGATATTCTATGATTGTTCCGTTATATCGACGTTTAATGTATACTATAATTGTATCCAATTGATTAATACATTGACCCACTGCCAAACCTGACAAATAATTATTTAGGCAAAGAAGACTCTTTCTTCTTTTGTTGAACCTTAGCAACAGCATAAACAATACCCGAGACAAAACCGAGGAAAATAGCAGTAACAGACTGGAAAGTTACAGGTGTGTCAAAAAAGACCAAACCAGAAACAGCAACAGGAAGCTTATTCAAAGCTCCAACCATTGAGTAAGTGGTGGAAGAGGTAACACGAACACACCATCCAGAGGTGTACGAAATACCAAGAGAAAGAAGACCCGAGAAAACCATGAGTGAAAAGACAGTATTACGAGTATCAACAGGGAAGTTTCTAAGAATGTTTTCAGCAGACCAGTCCTCGAAAACAACGGAACCAAGAAGCAAAACAGGAATAGAAAGAAGATTGTTATAAAACATTGTGTCAAGATCACTGAACTTGGTTTGCTTAATGCGCTTACGCATACAAAGAATGAAACCAGCATTAGAAAAACAGTTTGCAGCCATCCAAAAGTAGCCAACGTTGAAACCAGCATCGGCGGCCACTTCACCAAGAGCAACAGCGGATTTTGCAATGGCAATGTCAGACCAAGCAGCGACAACTGAAGACAATACAATGAGAGAAAACGAAAACAGCGTCATAGGAGTGACGGAGCCGCCAAACCAGATAACTTCACCATAAGCAATAAGAATAATGGTAACGTTCTTGAAGATTGTAAACACTGGAATTGACAAGTACTGCATAGCTTTAGAAGCAGTATAGATCATGAGTACCAATAGCACTGAAATGGGGAGCCATGCTTTTGCTTCAGCAGTGTTATAATCACGGAAGTTAACGACACTGAAAGACTTTAGTCCTTGAATCACCAGTAAACAGACGAGGGATTGTACTGCTAGCAGAATGCAGTTAAAGTTGAAGTTACCAACTGACAAGACATATTTGTTAGTTACTGTCATCAGGATAGATGAAGCACAGTATGCAAAGATTGCAATAGGAGGACTGTTAAGAGCACTGGACTTAGGAGCCCTAACATCTTCTTCTTTCTTATCAGATGGATATGACATTATAGATTGCTGGAGTAGTAGTGAAGAAGGAAGAAAAAGATTCGTGGTCAATTTTTTCTGTTAGCTAAAGGGGGTGAATGCTGCTTCTACCGCTTAATATAGTGAGTAACAAACTTATTTTCATGTTAATTGTTTTTTACCTATTTGAGCGTATCCTTACCCTTATAGTAACTCCCAATATAGGAAAAATAGACAAGACAAAAAGGCAGCGTAGAAAAATTTTCAGTACGGAAAACCCGATAGTATCAAACCATCATGTCATCTACGTTATTCGACGATATTTTTCACATTGAGACCGTCGAGACCGACCGTTACGATCGGGTAGCCCGTCTTACGGCTCAGAGCGCTTCTGATAAAGACGTTCATCTAACTTTGGACGTTAACTCTGAACTCTTTCCCGTAGCTGCTGGCGCCTCAATATCTCTTGCGGTCGCTCAAACTCTTTCTCTGGACGGCGAAATCAAGCCTCCCACGTCGGGCTGGAGAGAAGCAAAGCCTGGTGAGCGTACTCTGGCAGATGAATACGACTATGTCATGTATGGCACAGTGTACAAGTTCGAAGAGTCTGTAGATGACAAAATGTAAGTTCTATTTCTGATTTTATTCAGAAACGTTTTACTTCTTTCAAATTGATTTCATTCAAATTGATTTCATTCAAATTGATTTCATTCATATTGATTTGACTCAAATTGATTATTATTCATATTGATTTCATTCATATTGATTTCATTCATATTGATTTCATTCATATTGATTTCATTCATATTGATTTCATTCATATTGATTTCGTTCGAATTGATTTCATTTCTGATTTAAAAACTTTTGCTAACTACCAATAGCTCTGCTTACATTTCGTTTGGTGGTCTTCTTATGGGTTTACAAGGTGGTTACAGAAAACTCTCAAACTTAAAGCAAGAGAATGTCTATCTCCTTCTCAGACGATAATCAACAACCTCCATTATTTACCATCATATTCATCATCTTGTAGATTTAATACATATTTTACTTTTTGCTATTAATAAGTCGTTCTATTCCTTCTAGCGACTTGTTGGCGAAATACCGAACATCAACATCTTCATCATTGGCGAGTTGATTTAGACTGGGAGTAATATTAGAATCAATTAGTTCTCTAACTTGCGAATATTCTGCTTTAGGTCCCAAAGTAGTGTTCTCAGGATCCAAGAATGCTTCTACAAGTACCAAGTATGTTTTTGCAACATTGAATCGAATGTTAGATATAGGATCATTCTTGAGATTATCCAAAAATGGAACAACCATCTCATATATCGTTTGAGCATCAATAACATGTAAAAGAGTAGTAATGGCAAATACTACTGTCAACCTATTGAGAAAATTAGGGCTGTTACCAGTAGATATTATTGCCGTTAAAACTTCTTTCCTGGCCCATTCAACTCCATAAAATTCAATGAGCTTGCGAAGATTGACTGTAGCTACTTTTCTTATGGAATAGACATTATCCCAGAGCCAGAGAATACATAAATCAGTAAGCTCACGATCAAAGAATTCTACACCTAGCTTTTCGGCTAGTGATGGAATGTACTCAATAATAGCCCGTCTCACTCTCCATTGTTTGTCTTTAGCCAACTCATGAATAGCTGGTAGTAAAGAGGATGATAACGAATCTAATCCCACTGAATCACTCACTAAATGAAGTGTAGAAATAATATTCAAACGTACGTCCGAAAATTCATCCTTCAACATCAAAAGAAGCAAAGGTACCAGCTTTTCTAGAATGACTTGTCTGTTTATGAAAGGTGCAAGCCCGCTAATTTGTAAAGCTACAGCTGCCCTGACCATCATTGACTCGTCATCAGATAATAGCTCAAATGTAGGAATTATCTGATTGACAATGAAATCAGAATGAACCATTTTGATGAACTCAGGTGTCTGTTTACATGCATTTATTTTTACCTCTGCTTCATCATCTTTCAAAAGCTTGATAAATCTAGGAGCAAAATGTTCTTCAATTGCAGGTTGCGGCAGATTCAACGAAGCTACCATTTTGTCGAACTTCGCTGCTGCTGCATGTCTTACCCGCCAACTATCATCATCAAACAATTCATATGAGATTTCAATAAAATCGTCGCTACAAGAAAGATTTCTCAATTTCATAGATTCTGCAATTGCAATAAACACATCAACGGCGAGTAGCCGTACTGGTTCCTGATCATCTTTTAGTACGTTTGTGAGCATGGCCAAGAATTTTTCGTCAGCAAATAGAGATAAAGACGCCATTGTGGAGATAATCTCTGGAAGATGAAGAGCTGCTGCTCTTCGTACAAGATTCACATCATCTTTACATAGAACAGAAAACTGTTCTAAAAGAGAATCTGCAACTTTTGGATTACTAGTTTTTTTAATGATAACATTGTAAAACGCTGTTGCTGAGACTCGTCCAGAGAGCCAGTCTGCAGTTGTGAGTTTGTGTAAAACAGGCACAAAGTATTTGATTATCTGTTCAACTGACTGCGATTCACTTAATTGAATCATGGCTTCAACTGATTTTTCGCGAACTAGAGGTTCTTCCAGTGCAGCGAGGCCTTCAAGAGTTGGCAATAGTATGTAGACATAATTGGGTCCACCTATGTGATCAGTCAAATTGCCCAACTCTTCGGCAAGGACGGTGAGAACTTCGTCTTCGTCTTCCTGGCTAATTTCATTGAGAAATGGAATCATATCAGATCTAGTCTTTGTAGGTCCTAAAGCTAGCGCAATTGTTTCAATTCTCCGTATTGCGTTGACTCTCAAAGTCACATCGTCATTCTATGCTCATAAGTTAGAAAACATCTTCAAATCCATTTCAACTCACCTTCAACTCATCTGACAACAGTACCAACGGGAATAGATCTTGCTGGCTTGCTTGTGAATCCATAGTGCTCAATAAAAATCACTAGAATCAGTAAAAAATATTTTGTATGAGGGAAAGAAAGAAAAGAGAAAAGAAATTAAAATGTCTGCTGTACATATTTTTAATATTGTCTCAAGGGCCCTTAATCATTTCAGCCGTTTTGCGTTTCCATTGTTTCCAAATAGGAAATGAAGATATGTCACATGATATTTCAAAACAAGCTTTCAAACAATTAAAACCAAAAAAAAAATAACTGCGCAAAAACAAAACAATGCAGCGATATAACAGCTCCAACGCATGCCAACTAAATGTGCTGTTCAAAAAAATACCCACGGTGGGAGTCGAACCCACAATCTTCAGATTTCAGAACTGAAAGACTTTAGAAGTCTGACGCGTTAACCATTGCGCTACGCGGGCTTACTTATTAACTCTGTTTAACTGGTTTTACTGAATCAATTTTGGATTTTGAGTTTTTCAGCGTAAATTTCAGTACGTTTTTTTTGTTATTTGATTACCTCACCTTAAATTAAAGTAATTTGAACCACCCAGCGAAAGCTGTTGTATTAAGAAACAAATGGGAAATTCTTATAATTATAGAGGTTGTACTTTAATAGTACGACTTCGTCGTCCTATATAGTGAAAATTGTTATATAAAGCGATAAGTATTTGAATAGTTAAAATGAATCTATCTATCTATCTTGTTATTTGATTAAAGATAGTTTTTGAATAGCTGAAATTCAAAATGTGTGCGTAAGTATGAGTGTGCTTACTCAGCATCTACGTTTGTGACAAAATATATTAAATTTCATAATTCTTTATTGGACAAAAAACTGAGTTAAGTTTGATAAAGAGTTGAAGCTCCATCAAAAAGTATTACAAACCGCTACAGGAGTTTGTATCCGACAAAATTTTGAGCCATGCTGACAATTTAAAATTTTATAAATTTTGATTCATATTGGACAATAAACTGATATCCAAGTTAAGTGGATGTAACAAGTTAAGATCAATATTTTTTTTCTCACAGATATATACTAGAAAATCAATGAAATTTGAATTGATAATTTTTCAAAAAAAGATTAGCATATTTGCTGAAAAAAATAAAAATTCTAATACTATTTATACATGAATTCAAAAAGACAATTAACAAAATACTATAAAAAAACTAATGTATGTGATGCTTTTATAAAGCGAATGATTCTTCCATAAACTCGACTCTAGAAGAAGAAAGATGCATGTGTTCGGCAACAGCCAATCTGGTGTCATCGTTCATTGTGGGTGGACCACAACAGAACACAGCCAAGTTTTGAACTTCTAAAATTTTGGCCTTGACGATTTGGTTTATTGATGGACGGCCATCTGCAATTGAACTACTTGAATCAGAAGCTTTCTTTTCGTCTTCCAAGTCGGAATTAGGAGTAGAGTCTCCAGAAATATGAATTACAAAATCAACATTTGTATTGGCGAGAGCATCAAGTTCGGGTTGGAAAGGCGTCATATCAGCAGCAGATCGGATTACCCAAATGAATTTAATTCTGTGCTGGTTAGATGATTTGAGAACAGTGAGGTAACTATAAACTGCGGTAAACCCAATACCTCCGGCAATGAACAGAATGTTGGGGAATGCGTTAAACTTGAAAGTCTCTCCGTAAGGTCCATCGATGAGAACAGAAAAGCTAGTTTTTTCGGATTCAAGAATAGTCTGGGTAATACCGGCACGCTTCTTAATTGCGAGTGTAAGCTTACCTTCTTCACCAGTTGTAACTGACGGATAGATGGTAAATGGATGACTTTGCCAGAAACCTGCACTAGCTGGGAAAGTAACGTAAACATGAGCACCAGGTGTACATTTCCAGAGCTTAGAGTAGGAGACAGTCAACTTAAGAAGATCTGCTGATCGGTAAGATACGACAGCTTGCGATCTAACACCAGAAATGATGACCCTAACGATACGGGCAACTCTGTCAAAAGCCCAAATGGCAATAGCACAGTATGTAAGCTGGTAGGCAATTTGTGTTTTGAGATGCCACCACATGCCAGCAAGAAATAGGGAAACAAAGATCCAGTGAAAAATGAGGAAAATTTCGTGTTTGTGATCACGAAGATATTTATGAGAAGAACCAATAACAATAGCACAAGTGACAGTTGCCACAAGGCCCCAGGCAACATATCGTTCTTCAGAATAAATGTGGGGGAATTGACCTCTAAGACCTTCATAGACAGAGAATGCTACAGAGTGGATTACAGCATTTATAAACATGCCACGAGAGATCCAACGATGATAAGGGTTAAAGGTTTCAAAAGACCATCCAGTAACCCACATCATGATATTGTTACGGCCAGCAAAGAGGAAGATCAAAGGTAAGTGAAACATAGCGATAATACCTGTTCTATCAGCAACATAACGGGAAAGCTGGATAGAGTAGGAAGAAAAACGGGTGTTTTCTTTAAAGAGCTCGTAATTACAGAAAAGAGCAACAAAATGAAGAATACCATAGCCTAAAAGCGCAATACTTTGGACTCTGGTAGGAACAGCCATTGCAAAAATTCCAAATTTCTTTACAGGAGCAGAATGAGAGTATCCATAACTTGCAGGAGTAGCAATTTTTTGACGCACAAAAAGAGCGAATTTCCCGTTAAAAGATTTGTTAACGAACTTAGGAGCAATGGATTTGGTGATGTTGATGAGCACACCGATAGCAAGAATGAAGCCCCAGTATCCAACAATGATTCCACCAAGAGCAAAACCTAACCATTTTTGAAAGAAAGCTACTTTGAAAGAACGGATAGAAAGAAGAGATTTTTCAAGAGGCAATGTGACTGGAGAAGTAATGGTTTCATTAACTGATTGGGATTTAAGAGTAACATATTGCTCTTTAGTGTAGTTCTTATAAGAAGCTTCCATGTCTTCTCTAGTCAAAACAATTTTACCATTGTTTCCACAGATGGAAATAAATGTGTCCATGGCACGAAGATGATCAGATTCAGGTTCATTGGTTACGGCAAAACATTTCATGATGGTAGCAATATATTGAGGACTTCGACAGAAACATTTATCAGACTTTAATTTTGGAGGGCATTGGAAAGTGTATTTTGCGACGAGAGCGGTGCAGCCTCTGTAAAGGGCGTCAGTACCACGAGTAGCAGCCTCAACTGCTATCAGGAAGGATAAGAGAACAAGAATTCTTGTGTAATTCATGGTAAGGAAAAGAGCTGTTAGCTTGCCAATTAACCTTTCGGAGGGGGATAAGCAGTGATATTTATAAAGAAAATACCTGGGTTTACATGTTTTTCTACGAGGTTTTCAATTTCTCTAAATTCAAAATTTTTTCACTGAAAACTCTAGTCTATGAATCATATTCACTGGATAAATGCTACAACGGGACGTTGAAAGTTGTCGAATTTAAGATAATTGTGAATTTTCTTTTTAAGCTTTTTCCACTTGTATTCTTTTGGGTAGTTATCAATCAAATCAAATCTATTTTTTTTTTTCAGTATTATTTTTTTTTTTTTGGAATTTTTGATTTGTTTAAACTAACTTTTCTTGATTTTTTTCGTTTTTAATTTATTTTTTTATTTTTGATTGTAAATACACGGTATTTTTTCAACTCCGGCAATTTCCTTGTGGACTGGTAAGCAGCAGACTATTCGAAACAGCAACTCCCATGCGCGCACTGGCGATCATGGTGAATGCAAAAGGATCAAATTGCAGTCCACTGAATTGGACCATCAATCAGTTTGTGTCCAATCAATTCAAAAAGATGCCTTGTTTTTTTTTCGTCCCGTAAGTTTGAGTTTGTTTCACTCATGTTTTTATCAGATCATGATTAAAGTTCCAGCATCAACTTTTTTTCTCGACGGAGTTCAAGTATCAACATTTTTCTTGACGGATTTTCTTTGACTTCTCTTCTCACGTTGTAAAGAAATTTGGCAGTTTCCCAGAAGTCAAGGGCAATGCTAAGTTTGCCATTTGCCTTAGCCGTCAATCTATCATCCTGATGCACGCCAAGCTCAACACCCAAGTCATAACTAAAAATCCACGTACGCTAGTCTTCTTCAAGTGCAATCACTGGCGTAAATCGAGATAGCAGTGCGGTGTTTCGGCGACTGGAACAGGAACTATCGGAAAATGTTTTTCTGACCTACCTCTGTAAAAAAGACTTGGCTTGCAGTTATTGCTAGGTGATTATAACATTTCTATACACCGTAATAAACTGTACTACCGTACTTTCCTTAGAACGAAATATGAAATGGCCCTGACATTTTCAGATCTTGTTTAGACCCAATCTCTTTGCACAGATCCTATCAGTCTTTGAGCTCGGTCAACTCTATAACAGTTGGTTCTGAAGTCATTTCTCTAAAGCCACATTTAGAAGCTTTTGAGTTGGATATAGTTTAACTTTCTCTCGCTGCCACGATATTCACCGCAGTTTCCATTGTATTTAGCACTAATGCATCAATCAGGAGTTACTCATCATTACTAATACCACAAAAAAAAGACGCCACTAGAACCACAATAGATGGAAAAAATCAACGAATCAGCAAGACTAATTTTGAAATTCTGCCGTATTTCTAATCTGATCAATCAAAGATTACCTACTTTAGAAAAGTGGCTGCATTCGTTTGAAACAAGTGGCTGCAATCCATTTTAATCAATCAAATCTTGAAAGACTAACTAGGGAAATCAAATCAATCTATACTTTAAAATGCAATCAAAAATTCACATTGGTTGAACTGTCAGAAGTTTGCGTGTCTATTCCAAAGCGTAGAAAAAAAAAGGTTTGGAAATTGATGTTCTTTGATTGTTATGGTCTTGTACTAATTACCTGTTTTGTAGTTTTTCATGTCTATCTGGCCAACCAGGGCTAAAACGACTTTTTAAAAAATTCACCTTCAGTAATAAACTTTGGCGCTTCTGTTTTTGTTCTTTTCAGATATATTTCTTTATTTACCATTATTATTATTTTTTCTTACTTGTTTAAAAGGCTCAATCTGTATTAAGAAAAGCAGCAACAACGCAGTTCAGTGACGATTTCTGTATGCATCCTTATTAATACAGAGTGCCGCTTAAAACGAAAACGCAGTAAAGCGAGAATTCGTAGTTCTCAACAGTATCATAGTTAATATATATTAAAAATAATAAAAATCCAGAAATTCTATTTTGAACCGACAATTTTTCTACTCCATTTTTGAAGCCTATATACCCATCTATAGAAACTATTCTAGATTTTGAATTAGACTACAAACTAAGCATAAACTTCCGTGTTTAACTTGTCTATATTAAATAGTTACAAATCTTGT
Source organism: Geotrichum albidum (assembly GCA_003707475.1). Taxonomy (NCBI): domain Eukaryota; kingdom Fungi; phylum Ascomycota; class Dipodascomycetes; order Dipodascales; family Dipodascaceae; genus Geotrichum; species Geotrichum albidum. Next base: position 115,194 of record PPJE01000029.1, read on the forward strand.
TTTTGCTGCCTGTTGTGTAAATTTTTGGTCCAGTTAAACAATTGATATTATCTATTCTTTATCCAATAAAACACCAAAAGTTTTGATTTTAGATCTGTCCAATAAATTTTTACAAAAAATTACAAAAATTACAGATTCAACATTCTAATAAAAAATTAACATTGAAAAAATATTCAATTTGTCTGCCCGCATCTCTATATACACCTTATTTTGCATTCCTAGCAAGCTCAACCAACGCCTTTAACCTCTCCCAAAACCCCCATCCATATCCGACAACATTAATAGCACTCGACATCTTCCATGCCCTTTTAGTATCGGGAATGGGATAATCCATTGCAGCTGGAATGACACTGTTGACAAACAATGGATATCGATCTCTACAAACTGATTTAGCTAAACATAACCCTCGCAGTCCTTCATCACCATTAAACTTGCCGTATCCACTTCCTTTAACACCACCAAATGGTAATTGACACAAGTAGTAAAATGCAAAATCGTTAACGCTCACATTACCGCTCTTCACCCCTCTAACGACTCGCTCTGTAGCCTTAGAGTAAGAATTTCCAAAGACTGATGCACCGAGCCCATACTGTGTAGAGTTAGCAATTTGAACTGCATGGTCTGCATCTTGAGCCTTGAACATAAGTAAGACGGGTCCAAACACTTCTTGTTGCGCAATATCCATATCTTCAGTCACTCCAACTATCATAGTGGGAGTGAAGTAATGGCCTTGTGGATATCTTGGGTGAAAATATTGTGATCCTCCATGAACCAGCTTAGCACCTTGTTCAACAGCTTTTTTAATAAGTTCTTCCAAAGCCTTAAATCTCAAATCGGTGATGCTAGCGCCCATATCAATATTGTCTTGCTGATCAATGGACGAACCAAGTCTAATCTGTGATATTCTCTCTGACAGAATAGTAACTAACTTGTCGTAAGACTGAGGCATAGCAATTACTCGTTCAATACCAATACAATTCTGACCAGATGACTGGAATGTACCTCTCAAGATGTAAGAAGCAATATTGTTGATATTACTAGCATCATCAAGCACTATAAATGGATCTTTACCACCCAATTCAACAACAACAGGAGTCATTGGTTCGGCTGCTGCAATTAAAACCTTTTCAGCTACAGGCCGAGATCCAATGAACGTAATTTGATCAATACCAGGATGAGATGTTAAGTAATCTGCATCTTCAGGCCAGCAGCAGATTATATCAACCAAATCAGGATCATGTCCGTTTACCTTGAGCGCAGTTTTGGCAATCTTGATGAAATACTGACTAGACCATACAACAGACTCAGAGCACTTGACAACAATACCGTTTCCTGTAAATAAGGCAGAAATTACAGGCCCCATAAGATTATGTAGAGGATAGTTCCATGAGACCATTGAACTTACTACACCTAAAGGTTCATATCTAATTTCAGCTGTCTTGTACGACAGTAGTATGTTTGAAGGACCAGGTCGTTTCGAAGTTTTCAAAGCTTTTTCTCCATGCTTGATAGTCCAGTTAATTTTTTCCAAAGTGACCAAAATTTCACCAAGGGAAGCATCCAGCATCGTTTTACCAGAATCTCTACACGCAACCCTGGCTACATCTTCTTGATGGTCATTGATAAACTTTCTAATAGTATTAAGAACCTTTCTTCTTTGACTAAACGTAGTCTGAGCCCACTTCTCTTGAGCTTTGTGGGATTTTTCAATAATCGTGTCCATATCATATCTAGTTGCTGCTGGAATGGAGTCCAGAAACTGTCCTGTAGCAGGACAATAACATTGAATTCTAGACGGATCAGCTGGGTCTCTAATGCTCGCAGGATTCAATCTTTTACCTTTCCAGTGTGGTAATGACTGCTCTGGCGGTGGTAACGAGAAAACAACAGGTTTCTCGCTTTCTGAACGCTTTAACAACAATCTGTAGAACGTGTAAGCTATAGGGATCACCACCGTTACGATTAAGGTGGTGACAGAAGCGCCCTCAGAGTACGAGCCAAAATTATTGAACTTTTCCATCTCCAACTCAAATGGTATCGATTTACTGTAGATGAAGACGAAACTTAATATACTACCAGGCCTGAAAGTCGGACCACAATCATTGCCTTACCTTCGGAGTTGAAAATGCCAACAAAAACAGCAATGGAGTTTGTAACTGAAATGTTAAAGTCATGTGATTTCAATAATTTTGAGGGTTGGGGTCACAACTAAAAGAGTGGAAAATTAGATAATATATTCATGTTGGTGCTTAGTTGACTGTTTAAATATAGAGACTTTTCTTTATTTTAAATCAAGATTTTAAGAAAAGTAGTTTGTAATGCCCGTAATGAGTGTACTAAGCTTGGTTTTTCCAATAATGAAAGCTGTAGAAAGAGTGCACAGCTCAAGGTCGTTTCTTTGCTAATTAGGTTTGCATATATTGTAGCAGACTTGTCACTTGCCAAAGAATTGAGTTTTTTTTTAAAATCACAATCTGATCTAAATTAATTCTGTAGAGCATGAATTTTAAAACTGAAACTTTCTATATCATCTTGTTATCCAAAGCTGGAGTGTACGAGTGCATTTTTAGATCTATATCTTCACTCAATCTAAAGAGTTGATAATAATTACTATTAGAGCATCATTTAAAGATTCCTAAATTACTACTAATGAATAATTTTTTGCGAAATGAATAGTATTGGCCACAGTTTATTTAGGACCAGCTGTTCTCATCTGGGCAGACTAGATTCATGCACGAAATGACATTGTGTTACAAAACGATGAAATATTCTTGTTTCTAGCTGTTTGTGTCCTTAAATTTGTGAGGCAATGGTGAAACGTTAGATTCAATTCCCCGAGGCATCTCCTCCAAATTGAAGTAACATAAAATTGGGCGCTTTAATGGCCAGCTTCACGAGATGTTAACAATGAAAATCTGTTTTAGGTTGGCTGAAAAGACAAGTACTAGGCACAGTCCACCGTTTTTTAATTGTGTATTTTTCAGTTACATGATTCAGTTGTATATTATTTCAAAGTACTATATAACGATTTTTTCCTTAAAAGCCCAAGTTTATCATACCTATAAGTATTGGAATAAAATGTAATCCATATAAAACTGTTTGGGGCTTTTGATGATATTGTTCGTTGGTAATTAAAGTGCTGAAATAGAATAATGCATAACAAAACCAGGCTGTCAAAAGGCGTTTCAAATGATTGAAATAATTCAAACATCTTCAATCCAATTTCATGTCAATATTTCGCTAGTCCACAATTAATAGGCTAAAAGCATGAAACTCAACGCCATAGACTGTGTCTATTTTGTTAAATTGGTGTCACAAACTCTTTCATTCACAGAGCAACGCTTAAGCAATGATTTCTTATTGAGTTGATTTATTTATTTATTATTTTCAGTAGACTTATTTAAAGTAACCATAATGTCTCTGAATTTCCAATTGTTCAACTTTCAACAATTTGTATTTGTGTCATTGAAAAATGTCTGATCACGTCGTTGCCGCTGCTCCTAAGGAGGGCCCCAATCAATCTCAACCTGAATATCTTGAGCGTCCTCAAATTCTTGGTATGAGTGATACTGTTCGTCATCATCTAATTGCCGTCATCTCTGAATTCTGCGGTACCTTCCTCTTTCTTCTTTTTGCTGAGCTTATTTGTCAAATTTCAATGCAAAATCCCAATATTCCTGCCCCAGGTGAGGGGTCTTCTCCAAGTTCTTTGGTCATGATTGCACTTGGTTTCGGCTTTAGCGTCATGTCTGCTGTTTTCATCTTTTTCAGAGTTTCAGGTGCTCACTTGAACCCTGCTGTCACTACTTGTTTGGCTCTTGTTAAGGCCTGCGATCCTTTCCGTGCTGGTCTCTTGATTGTAACTCAATTAGTTGCTGGTATTTGTGCATCTGAGGCTGTTCACGGTATGACTCCAGGGCCAGTTAAATTTAACAATGCTCTAGGCGGTGGTGCTTCTCGTACTCAAGGTCTTTTTATTGAAATGTTTGCAACCATTATTCTTTGTTGCACAGTTCTTTTCATGGCCGTTGAGAAACATCGTGGAACTTTTATGGCCCCATTTGCTATCGGTATTGCATTGTTCATTGGGCATTTGTTTGCTGTTTACTATACAGGTGCCGGCATTAATCCTGCTAGATCATTGGGACCTAACGTTGCCATGAAAAGTTTCCCCAGTTATCACTGGATTTACTGGGTTGGTCCAATCATGGGATCATTTTTCTCTGCTCTACTATGGCATATTTTGAAATTTTTACATTACGAAACTGCCAACCCTGGTCAAGATGCCGATTATTAGACGGATTTTGATAAGGAATATCAATTCATTTAATTTGTTCCTTATAATATGTGTTGATATTGAATCAACACGAGATATATATGATTAATTTTGAAATAATTTTTTTAATGGATTACTATAAAGAATCTAAAAATCACAAGTTCCATAAGAGTTTAAGGTGCATTTATGTCATGAAAAAAGCGCCTTACTATACACTACTCAAGTTCTATATTACTAGTCTGCCCAGGCTCAATATTTTGAAACTCTTAATTATTTTTCTGTCAAGGACTGACCGCTACCTCTTTGTGCTCCGTACTTCTCAATCTGTAAATTTGAGCTCAATTTTTCTTTCTGAAATTTTCCACTAACCAACTTACGCCATATGTCTGAGTTTAAAATGTCAAAACTTTGGTAACTTTCAAACTTTTAATTTATCAACTGTAAGGAACAAAAGTTTATATCAAATGTACCAGGTACTGGGTTAGCAGAAGTGGAAGGGTTTTTTGCTCAGAGGTGAGACAAAAGTGCACCGTATCACGAACTTTTAGTTAATGCTTGTGGTGAAGAAGGGCGTGTCTTAGCTCAATCTGAATTTTATCTGTGAAGACCCTATTTGCACGAGATAAATTATCATGAAAAATTGTTTCAAATTTAGACTGTCGTTTTTCAATGTTGAGGAGCATTATATGAAAAGATCCATGATTCAAGATCCCGCCAGTACATTAATCCTATCCATTAGCGTCGATAAAGCAATTAGTGAGGGCCATGTAGATGAGAATTCCAATTTCCGTATATTGTTAAATATTATTGTCTTGTGTGTTTTCAATAATAGTATTAATCAAATTGTTGAGCTTTTCCAACAAATTTCAGTCAAAATCGATTTTTAAATTTCATTGAGTTGATCAACTATATACCAGATATATTTAATAATCAGAGTATAAATTTTATCATGTCAGTTATATAAATTTAGTTTTCAGGGAGTTTCCGTCATATTAATTTAATTTTCACTTTTTCAACTGTTTGAAATATGAACTGAATAATTAATATCCCTGCTTGGAAAAATGAAGGTAATACATTGATACTTTTTGTCAAAGATCTACAAATTGAAAAAAATTGATAATTTTAATACACAAACTGTTGGTCCAACTAGGTGTCAATTGGTATATTTGAATTTAAATTTGATCTATCGAGCTTTCCACAAATATTTAGTTATTGAAAATTGTTGCCATATTTTGTAGGATAACTTTAAAACCTGAGGCTGTACAGAACTGTATTAAAAAATTCTACCGGCTGGAGCGTATATTCTAGAAATTCAGAGAAGATTTCAATTAAAATATTTGTTTCACCATTCAAACAGCCACTTGACGACGTACCAAAATTTTCACGGAGTGACTATCAAATATTTCTTGACTTAAATATTAAATTCATATTCCTGGCCTTCAGAAAACTCAAATTATTTTATCAGTACTTAGAGAAACAGAAAAACAGCATATAAAAAATGGGTTTCAAAGTGCAGTTTACAAACATGGCTTATTATTTTTCACTTTTCTTTAAATAATTTCAATCAGCAGCGGAGATCAGTTGGTTCTTTTAAATGCCGGCAATCACCGTGATTTAGTACACTCGCTTCCAACGTCATAATTTCCCATGAATTAAACTCTCAGACATTAGAGAGTTCAAAAGTAAGTTCAAGCAAGCAACTCCTCCGGTACAGTAGTAGCAATTGAGAATAATTTGTCACCTTTGTTCGACTCTGTTTTCGGTTTCATGTAAGTTTTCAGAAAGTATTCTTGAATATGGATCATCATTTAGGAATGATTTCCTCATGGAAAACATTTCATTTAATAAATTTTTAATTTTTTATGATTTAATTTGATTCTATTCGACACTTTTAGATTTATTTTATTTTATTTTATTCACTGTATATAATTGAATATTTGATTTATTCACTATATTGATTTTATTAACTATAATTTTTTGAATATAATTAATATAATTATTTGAATATATATACTATAATTATTTAAATAAATTTATAATATTTAATTGAAAACTTCATTAGATAAATATTTTATAAGATTTTATTTATAATTTATTTAAATATTTATTTTTATTTGATTTTATTCTTTATTTTTCCTTTTAATATCAGATTTCACGTTTCTGTACTTTTCTGTACTTTTCTGTACTTTTCTGTACTTTCCTGTACTTTCCTGTACTTTCCTGTCCTTTCCTATTCTTTCCTGTCCTTTCCTATTCTTTCCTGTCCTTTCCTGTCCTTTCCTATACTTTTCATTCTGTACAAAATCACAAATATCATCAGCTCATTAAATCACGTGAAACATTCACGTATTTAACAATCATGGATGTTTCACGTGAATGTTTCACGTGAGCTTACGTTGTGCTGCGCCTAGAGAGTGACGACGTTAAAATTGGACTGGAATCCACATTTTCTTCTACATAAACCAACAATATGGCATACTTTGATCAGTATAGAAATCGACGAATTTTGATAACTACAGACACCTTATTAGCGGTGCTTGCGTTTTTCCTTCCACCACTTCCAGTATTAGTAAAGAGAGGGCTTTCACTGGATTTACTTGTTAATGTTGTATTGTCGTTGTTTGCGTATTTGCCTGGACTAATACACGCATGGTACATTATATTCAAGTATAAGGATGATGGGATTCCATATATAGGAGATTGGATATTTGGTAATAGAACAACTGGGTATCAAGAAGTAAATGATGAAGAGCAGGTATTTAATGGAGGTCCCGCGATGGAATCTGGAGTTTATGAAGGATCAACTGGTGAGCAATCTTCAAAGCTTTTACAACAGGGTCAGCAGACTTTACCACAGGGTCACCAATTTCTAGGACAGGGTCACCAATCTTTACAACAGGGCCACCAATCTTTACAACAGGGTCACCAATCTTTACAACAGGGTCAGCCGGTTCAACACGGTCAACACGGTCTCCAATCTCTACAACAGGATTATCAACAGGGTCAACAATTTTTACAACAGTCCCTACAACAGGGTCAACAACCTCCACAACAGCTATATCAACCTCTACAACAACCTCTACAACAACCTCCACAACAACTCCCACAACAACTCCCACAACAACCCTCACAACCCCAAGGTTCATCTCGTAACCCTTCTGGATCCCCTCCTGCCTACTACGGATCCTCCTCTAACAATCAAAACTTTGGCGATAATAAAATTCAATACTCCTAATTATTCATCATATACTATTAGTATCGTAATTTATCAGTATTCTTAGTCAATATTTGACCTCATATTAGTAACATTTGTTGCCATAGCAACTGTACCTACATGAGAGACCTAGTACGGTACTAATGATATAGGACCAGTTTGCTCTCAGACAAAAGTCTAAGCCTTCTTTTTTACTTAATTTGGAAGAGGTTTAAGACGACGGGTTCGGGATGTGATTTGCTGGAGAGGGCAGTTGGTAGTGATTTGTTTGTTCGGATCCAAGAAGATACTACGGAACCCACCGGTCACTAGAGTTTTTGAAGCTGAACTTTGTTCGTTATAACAAACTTTTTTCTTCAAGGTTTTCCAAATGTTTTTTGGTCTTTTTGTTTAAATCTTTTTAAATTTTTCTTTTCTATTTCTTTGGCACTTTTCGATTGAATAAATTGAGAGGGAGGACAGCGTCCGAAACGGCAGTAGTAAAAATCACGAAACTAAGCATTTCAGTAGTGTGTCGTTCCGCGATTGACTGACCCGAAGCTTGAATCGTATATGGGAATTTCTGGGGAAATATTGACTATGCGTAAGAGTGACGAAAAATATATTGAGAGTAAAGAGAAACAGGAGGGAGCTAGGCATATTGAAAAGAGTCGGAATAGGGAGAGTAATGAACATTACATTAACAAACAGGATAACTTTCAAGTTTTGAATACAAATCCAAATCCAAGCTTGAGGCCAAATCCAAATCCAAACTTGAATACAAACTTGAATACAAACTTGAGTACAAACTTGAATACAAATCCAAATCCAAACTTGAGGCCAAACTCGATTCCAAACTCGATTCCAAACTCGATTCCAAACTCGATTCCAAACTCGATTCCAAATCAAAATCAAAATCCAATCTCTCTATCAACTCCTATAATATCCAACACTCAGTATCCAAAGTTTAATGAGTTCTCTTACTCTCAAAATGGTAACGAATTAATCAATATATACCTAAACGACAACTTCAATGATCAACCTTTCAACCACTCTCAAAATAACACTCAGTCTCATTTTACTCCAACTCTCAACCTAGACACAAACTTTTTAATCCCTGGTAATACCTCTCATTATCGATCTAGATCAATTCAGTCGGATGGTAGCTCTTCCTCTGTAACTTCTCCAGTGGCACAATATTCTCCCAGCTCTCCTAGCTATTATGATCATGACTCTCATGATCTCTCAGCTTTAGCTAATGAATTCTCGTTACACACTACTTCTGATGATAAACATTCCTTAACTTCACCAATCGCACCTGAAATAACTCTAGATCCTGCGAAAGACTACCATCATCCTTCATATTATAATTCTCCTCATTCACCAGACCAACTTTATATTCCGCAAAGATCTCACACTATTTCAGATGCTCTTTATTCTATTGATAACAACTCTTCTCTAAGTATAAGCAGCAGTGAACGCTCATCTAATGATCGGTCTTACTCGTCAGGAAGAATCCCTAAAGCTGAACCTAATCGTGCGTCTTCCCCTGTGGCACGCCCTAGTCGTGAGTATATTCTTGAGCTAGCATCGCCCACGCCAGGTCCTCGCAAAAAAGCACAACGTCATCCGTCTGCGTTTGCTTGTGATTTGTGCGACAAGAAATTTACAAGAGCTTATAATCTACGGTCTCATAAACGCACTCATACAAATGAGCGACCCTTTGTTTGCACTTTTTGTTTAAAAGCTTTTGTGAGGCAGCACGATCGAAAGCGGCACGAAGCGTTACACTCTGGTGAGAAAAAGTATGAGTGTAAAGGAGTTTTACGAGATGGCAAGACACCATGGGGATGTGGGCATCGATTTGCTAGAGCAGATGCTTTAGGTAGACATTTTAAGACAGAAGCAGGAAAAGAGTGTATTAAAGAGTTACTACGAGAGGTTGAAATAGAAAAGAATGATGAGGAACATACATTTCCAGCAGCTTTGTTGGAGCAGTTTCCAATGTTATCTGGTGAACAATTTAGTAAGCCATGATATTAATTTTTTCGGTATATTAGATATATTTGACGTGAACACGAATTTTTATTTCCCAATTTTTAAGTAAGTTTGTGTTAGCATGAAGAAGCATGTTTCATTTAGAAAATTCATAATATAGTTGATTCCCAATATTTTTTGTAAAGATTTCTGAATAAACGAGCTTCAAAACGATTGCTTCAATGTTTTGTATTACATTTTCATCTTTGCCACTTTTTAAATTTTTTTTTGGTTTTTTCTTGAAGAAAATAAATTATGTTTTATTTGTTATTTATTATTTATTATTTATTATTTATTATTTATTATTTATTATTTATTTTCTTCATGTTTTATTTATTATTTATTATTTATTATTTATTATTTATTTTCTTCAAGTTTTATTTATTATTTATTATTTATTATTTATTATTTATTATTTATTATTTATTTTCTTCATGTTTTATTTATTATTTATTATTTATTATTTATTATTTATTATTTATTATTTATTATTTATTATTTATTATTTATTATTTATTTTCTTCATGTTTTATTCATTATTTATTATTTATTATTTATTATTTATTTTCTTCATGTTTTATTCATTATTTATCATTTTTTTCTTCATGTTTTATTCATTTTTTATCATTTATTTTCTTCATTTTTAAATTTCCTTACTTATTACTAAATTCATAAATTAAATTAAATTATGGAAAATTCCCTAATTATTTTTAATTTAATTTCATTCTTTTTACTGCACTTTGTTACCGTCTCTCGTTCCTTTCAAAACGTCTTTTTTAATCATTAATTTCACTCTTATTTTAACATATTTTTCATTCCTGCTTCATACACAATTTTGATTCAAAATGACCCCCCAACAACGTATCTACACTTCAACTACCCTACAACAAACTCCTTCAAGAGGTAGAAAGTTTTCTTGGGTCCGTCGTCTAGTAGCCCGAAGACCCAGCCCGTCAGCAACTGAAGCGTTACCTCATCTAAACCATCCTCATCACTACTCAAATATGCCTCCTTCGTCCGCTCCTTCCTCACCACCTCTACCTCTGGACCCGTATACCGTCCGACCATCGTCCTTAACCGACGACGTAACTTCAACCGGCGCCGCCGACGTCAGATCCGAAGCTTACGATGACGACGAATATGAAGACGACGAAGAAGAAGATTACATGAGTAAACGACGCTCAAACTCAAACTTCACAGTCCCAAGCATCTCTCGTACCTCAATAACTACCGTTTCTCCTTCCCTGGTATCAACAACCGCTCCAACTGTAAACACAACTCATCTTGATACAGCGTCTATAGTAACTCTAGCATCATCCTCAAAACATAGAAGAAGAAGATCCTTTGATACAAACGCCTCAATAAGAGCTATTGCTCCTGGCTCAAGAAGAGGCTCATTCACCTCTTCAAGAAGAAGACCCTTAGATGATGATGAATTGTACTTTGATTCTGCCGGTGAAGACATGACCGTTACGATATCTCAATAAATCTCACCTACATGAACACTCAATAATGTATCATTTCTATTTATTCATTAAAAAAAACTTCTAATGACATTAATCCTATTTATTCTCATTCATCTTTTTCTCTTTCTTATTTATCTTATCTCACAAATATTTATATATAATAGGTATCACAAAAAAATTTAAAAAAAAATCAAAATCAAAATCAACATTTCACTCATTTATTAGCGTCATTAGTATTTTCAATGGGTTCATTCTCCTTCTTATCTACTCCATGTGGTGACATGGGCTTGTCACCAGGAGTTATGGCGCCTTTGGAGTTCTTGCGCTCCTGCGAATACTGCTGTGGCGGCATGGCATACCCAGCATATCTCTGACCCTGCTGCTGATGATAAGCTTCAGCATGCTGAAGCGGTGGAGGATTGGGCGTGGAAATTCGTGAAGTAGGACTATAAACGTGCTGATCAACAATTGATCCATTGGGAGCACCATAATAATAAGGCTTAGTAGCTCCAGTAGCCATAATCATGCTCCCAGGAGGACCCGTAGCCGACGGTGGTGGTGTAGCAGCAATTGGTAACGGCAAGTATTGATGCTGCTGTTGAATTGGATGAGGATTGTGTGCAGCAGAAGGAGATGAAACAATTCGTTCCACGCTAAATCTTCCAGATAACGACTGTTGACTCGGAGGTGACGGTACAACCTTCTTACCATCATCCTTTGGAGAAACCGGCTTGCTGGATGTCTTGTCTTCATCTTGTTTAGAATCGCAATTAGTACCAACTTCTTGAGCTTTTTGAAATTCAGCCTTACGTTTTTCTGCAGCAGAAAGAACTTGAGCAGTGCGAGCAAAGTTAGCAGGATGATACAAAAGAGCCTTCAAATCAGTAACAAAAAGAGGATAGAGCAAATCAATAATTTTTTCCCTGTTTGCAAAATCAAGAGCTCTTTCGTATGGAATCCAAACACCCTTCAAATGCATGGCACCAGCTTTAACTACGTGCCTAGTTTTTTCACCCTTGAGAATACCATCACGACGACCTCTAGTCATTCCAGCTACATTCAGCAATTTGGTACCATTGATAAGGTTGTTATCTTCACGACGGGCTACACAAATACCTCTAGCCTCTACCTGGAAACAAAGGGTTCCTTCGTCCTCCCAGAGGGTAGTTGTGATCTTTGGTTTGATATTTGGAGGTGGTTTTTGGCCTGTTGGGTCCGTGATAGTGGGCATCATGGACATTTGCTGTTGATGATGGTAGTGCTGCTGGTACTGCTGCTGATACATAGCCTGCTGTTGAGGTTGAGCTTGCATGTACTGGTATGGCTGCATTGAGTATCCGTATGCAGACTGGTAGTGCTGGTGAGGTTGTTGATGCTGTTGGACTTGAGAAGGATACTGGTACTGGGGGTAAGAAGAGTGAGGGTACGAAACTTCTGACCCGGAAGCCGGAGAAGGGTTGTATCCGTTCATGTACATTGAAGAGGCACCAGCGGTGACTACTGCTGAGGAGGAAGCAGCTGCTGAAGATGCTGGAGCTGGCCCGTTGGCCGACATTGGCTGGGAGTAGTAGGAGTGGTGCTGGGGTTGCTGAGGCTGTTGAGCTGCGTAGTTAGAGTAGTAGTAAGGTTGACCCCCAGCTGCGGGATGAGTTTCTTGTTGATTTTGGGGTTGTGGAAGGTTGTGGGCAGCTTGTAATTGAGGATCTTGATTTGGCTGTTGCTGCTGTTGTTGCTGCTGTTGTTGTTGCTGCTGCTGTTGCTGTTGTTGTTGCTGCTGCTGTTGTTGCTGTTGTTGTTGTTGCTGCTGTTGCTGCTGAGGTGGTTGCTGCTGGGCTGGAGAGCCTGTACTGTAAGGTTGAGCCGAGGTAGGCTGAGAGTAAGCATTGGCAGAAGCTACGGGTGTCGTAGCTGCGGGCGTTCCAGCAGTGGCAGCAGTAGCCTGGGGAGGCTGCTGGGCATAATATGATTGAGTAGAGTATGCAGACATGATGAGGTAAAATGCAATTAGGAGTGTCTATAAATGATGCAATGTGATTGGACCAGACGGCAGGATGGTGATCTGACAAGAAGTAGTAGGACCGAGGAAAGGGCTAGGGATGTTGTTACCAGCGAGCCATTCAGACAGGAGACGGTGATGTTGGAGAAGAAAAATTTGATGAGCGAAAGAGTTTGAATTTATTTATTTTTATAACAGGAGAATGAAAAAAAAAAATATAGAAAAAGTAATTTTAAACCAAAAGTGTTAACCCAAGTTAGTGTTAACCATGAACTTTTTTTTTTCAGGTAATACATTAAAAAGTATTTTTCCAGTATAAATATATCCTTGGGTCAAAAAGTAATTATGCAACGTAAAAGAAAGGCCAATAAGGATAGAAAACCGAGAAAAAGAAACCAAGTTCTGGCTTGGGTCAGGGATTACCCTGTGGATTATTTTGATAATGGTTAGGGTTTGATAGAGGGGGAAGACAATTACACCAAATGTACAGAAGCAATAAATGGAGATATAACAGTGGACACACGAAAATACATGATTACAGCTAATACATGACAGTAATTACAGCTATTACAGCTATTACAGCAATTACAGCTATTACAGCTATTACAGCTATTACAGCTTTTACAGCTATTACGCAATTACATCAATTACATCAATTACACAATTACATCAATTACACAATTACATCAATTACACAATTACATCAATTACACAATTACAGCATATACACAATTACAGCATATACACAGTGTATAGAACCAAATCATGTACTAAATCACAGCACACAATTTATATAATCACAGCTAATAGCCGGTGTGCAGGAACTGAATAGAACGCGCGTAAAAAGTCGTGACACAAACGTTGCACCTCCATTCACCCCATCCACCATCTACATCACCACTCCAAGGTTTAGAGTTGCATGAAGTTATGTGCATTTCAACGTTGCCGATGCCTTCACTTTTTTTTGTTGCCTGAAAAGCATAAATGCTTGTAGATTTGTGAATACGCTGGAAGATTTTGACAAAACCAAAAAAATAAAACTGCGAAAAAGGTTGCATAATCAAGTGCACAGTCAACGTCTAGTTGAGCAGGAAGGAACAGGCACAAAACAACTTTAATGCGCCATGAATGCTGTGTTAAAACTTTGATTTTTGGATATGGGGATGAAGATGTAATGCTCACCGGCTATTGAATATCAAAACTGGCTGATGCTCATTTTGTCTATAAGAAACTGTAATTAACGAAATTTGAAAAAAAAAAAAATCGGTTCTTGTCATCATCGGCCCCTGCTCCGTCCCTCAGTGTTCCGCCAAGACCTGTTCCGTCCAATGTGCCGCCAACACAATCGTCATCATCCCTTACCTGCTAATTACCAAAAATGGCTAGTCTAGCTTATCTCAACTGATGTATTTTTAACGCTAGAGCAATTCCGCAGTTTATTGTTTAAACTAGCCAACTTTTCTGGTAGTCACGATGAAACTGTGGGTCTTGTTATCTCGATACAATCCATATACTCTTAAGGGAATATTTGGTGTACTATACCGACTAAATGTAATATATATTACACATTTTATGTATTACACATTTCAAGTATTGTACATTCCGTATTTATTTCAATGCCAAAACACGACCCGACGCTTTGCCACCATTTTCTTTTACTCCATATTTAAAAAAATATACAAATTCCTGTCTCGAATAATTGCCGGTTTCCCGTTAACCAACACATAATTTATTTTTCACGAATTTTTCACATCTTAGTCATGCAACTTTTTTCATGTTTTTTTTCCAGGTGGTCAACAAATCAGTTTGGGTTAATTAAAACCAATAATTACTTTTTTTAACTTTTGTTTTCGATTGATCATGTGGAAGTGTGGTTAGTGTGCTTTTCCCAATGCATGATCTCAAAAAGGAAACAATTTTTCATTGGAGAAAGATTTGGTTGAAATCATCAAGGAGATGTTTTCAGGTTGTTGCCAATTATGATTTGTAAAGCGTGGTAAATCTGTAGGAGACTGTGATGAAATCTGTACGAGACTGTGGTAAATCTGTACGAGACTGTGGTAAATCTGTACGAGACTGTGATGAAATCTGTACGAGACTGTGGTAAATCTGTACGAGACTGTGGTAAATCTGTACGAGACTGTGATGAAATCTGTACGAGACTGTGGTAAATCTGTACGAGACTGTGGTAAATCTGTACGAGACTGTGATGAAATCTGTACAAAACTGTGGTAAGTGAAAACCTGTGGTAAATCTGTACAAAACTGTAGTAATCTGTACAAGACCTGTGGTAAATCTGTACAAATCCTGTAACGTGCTTAGCAACAGTTCCAGCTTTGTTCCTTACATGAGCATTCGAACTACGACGGCCAACTACAGATTTCAGCAACCCCATCAGCGTCTTTGATTTTTGCGTTAAAATCTGGACTTTACACTCAATTTTTGTCTAAAATTTCTATTTCAATTTCTGTTCAATTTCTGTTCAATTTCTGTTCAATTTCTGTTCAATTTCTGTTCAATTTCTGTTCAATTTCTATTCAATTTCTATTCAATTTCTATTCAATTTCTGTCCTATTTCCTACTCAAATCCTTGCTCCTGCTCGTAAATTTTGGAATCCCCCTGAATCCTCGGATCCCTGAGCGTGAATCAAATGGGTCCGCTTTTAATCGTTATTTTTTTGTTTTGATCGTTTTTGTGCAATGTGGGACTTGCTACAGCTCAGATCACGGTTTTTTACCTGTTTTTCTTTAGTTAGGAACAATCCAGTAAAGAACAAACTCAGGAGTCTGATCTGATTCTCAATGCTTAGACGAGAGTTGGATTAAAGCAGTTTTTGTAGTTTCCGTAGTTTGTCATTTTTGTGAATTTTGTCATTTTTGTAATTTTTGTAATTTTTGTGGTTTTCGTAATTTTTGTAATTTTTGTAGTTTTTGTAATTTTTGTTATTTTTGTAATATTTAGTAATTTTTTCGTAATTTTCGGAAATTTCGCAAATTACACGCTTCCCATAGCTTTCGGAAATTTCAGCTTTCATTCAACATCTTTCTTAATTCAATCCTCCTAAAATTTCCAACTTTTTGTAAATGTTAACAATAGCTAACTTTTGGACCGATTAGGCAATTTCTTAACTATCCAATTTTTACTCCCAACGTTGCCTTCTTTTTGTAATATACTCAAACTCCTACAATGTATGCTATTCATGTAGTCCATTGTGCTGATCTGCCGTTGATTTTCAATAAACTATTTCCTAAAGTTCTCAATTCTCCAAACAAGAAAAGTAAATCTCTTGTCTTGAATAATTTAGAGTTTTCAATTGATTTCTTCTAGACCAGAATTCACAAAGACAATTTACATCTCCCAAAACTGATGGAAATAACTAGCTTCTCTAGAGTTTCTCATGTTGCTGCACTCACTCAGTCTACATATCTTATGCAAGATAAATGTTAAATAGTATCACCAATTAATGTTGATTTTAATTTTCAAGAGATTTCTTGGATTCAAATCTAATTCCAGATTATGAGATCATTTGTATTTTTATTCCTCACATAGTAATAGTCCCAATCCACAACACTCTAAAAATCATTCTTTTTATTTTTCAACCACTGCACATCTCTACCAAATTTCTTTCAAACGCATACCCACTTAGTACTTAACTATGGACCTTACATAGAGTACATGTCAAGGTGGTCGGCATGAAACTTGAGGTTTAGAGGTGCGTTTTCAGGCACACTTTCAAGATCAGATGTGCTTAACACACTTGTTTTTAAAAAAAGATGGTTGTTTTGTCCTCGTCTATTTCTATTCTTGCAGTCCCCTACTTTATACTCTCTTCTCCAACAAAGGTCCTACAGCCCATCCAGTAGCTAATGCACTGACTATTACAACTGCCGCCCACAGTTGCAACGAAAATGTTCAAAGCTCCTGCGAGCATTGGCGTCATCAAGCTCATACAAAAAAGATTTGAGTTTTTAATGTAGCCTAGTCGATACCATGCATCATAACTCAAAAGACAAGAAAAAACTAATGATAATAAACCTTAAGCTGTGAACAAATCCTTCTGTTTTCCATATCCACATTCATTTGTCTCTTCTGTCAAAGCTTCTTATATGTGCTTTAAAACATCTAGAATAGAGGTCTTGTTCAAGGATATGTTAGTTCAACAGTTTCAAAGTCCTAGAGTATCAATGTGTTTAAATAAGTCTCTACGACAGAAATCTTGATAAGAATTTAAAAAACTTCTTTGCATATATGAATTTGATACCTGCATCTATCACATCCAAATCACAAAATCATCTTGATATTTCCTTAATCTCTGCATCATAGTCTTCCTTAATCTTTGCATTATAGTCTTTCTTGAATCTTTGCATCTGCATCTTAAAGCCATCTCAAAATGTACACTCCAAAAACCCTGAGTCTCTGGACTTCAAAACCAGCCTGATCAATATAAAAAAAGGTAACTGAATTTAGAGTAGTGCAGACTATCATTGCAGCCGAAAGTACTTTTCGTGATCTTGCAAACTGACTAGCTCTTTGCCTGTAGATACAAAAGTCTCTGCACCCTAGACTGCTTGAATATGCTCAATGTATCTGCTATTGTTCACTATTGTGTGCATCTTAAAACTTAACCGTAGTACTTCTTGCTGCCCTCTTGCCCCAGCTTTTCCCGTTAAACGAAAAACCTCCTGTGATGCAGCTTTCCCACCTTGTATCAGCAAAAACCTGAACTATACAGAGGTACATTCTCGTAATTCAATGATTTACAAATTGTACTCGGTTTAACTTGCTATGAAAATAGACTTCACGTGACCATGAAAAACCGCTATTTTTAGTGTCGAAATGGGTTGATCAAAGGAGTACGCATTTTTTTTACGTATATGTCGACATAGTTGTAAAGGTTTACAGTGCTAACGTTGACTCTGAAACTGCTTCTATTTCTGTTGACTATGCTTCTATTGCTCATTACTGATGCTCCTCTAATAATTGACGCACTTGAACATACATGAATACATCAAGAAGATCTTGATCAGCAAGGAACAGTTTTTTGATTTCTTCTAGACTTTCCTGACTCAAGTTAGATGCTACTTGATTCCTTCTGCAATTCTACAAGAATTCATAATAATATTTGACAGATAATATTGTGGATCATGTACATGAATTAATTCCTGCGTATACAAATAGTAAAAAAGAGTAAAATCAATGATAGTAGAGACGTATTAATATACTGAAATTCTTTTTTGATCAACTAGTAACAATATTGAAATAAATACATTCATCTAAACATTTCGTCGTTTTAGCTTGAACTCTATCAGTTCACTTTTTTGCTGATAAAATTTTTACTGCAATCAACTTAGTATAGAAACTTTATAACAGTTTTACTTCAGGGGGCCTAAAGTAGCTGCACATGAACTGCTGCTCTATTTTTTTTTCTACGGTACCAAGAAAAGTAAACTAGGAACAAGACAGTAAGCCAGAATATGAAGTAGAAATTGACGAAAAATATCAGTTTAAAACTCTCTTGGTGCATAAATGGAGTTTTTCCCATTCTGCTCTGTTCCTATTGACAGGATCCATTGAATACTTTTTTAATAAATGTTGTCAAAACTCCAATTGAAGCATTCAATACTTTTTCATTAATATAAAAATATTTTGGAATCTAAATCATTCAATATCCTGTTAAATGTTTTATCAAGTAAATCTTCAGCTTATCTGGATCAAAAATTTAGTATCTATCAAAATTGGATTTAATCAAGCTAGCAACAATCTTTGTTTTAATTCTCAATTTCGTAAACTCGTTTTAAATGGGATATGGTCATCAACTAGAGCCATTTCCTGTCTCAGTGAATCACTCATAACTTCTTTGTATCAGTAACGAGAGGCAAACGACACTCAATAATCAGTGAAAAAAAACTCAATAACCAAGGTACTTGTCAAGGCAAGATCTGCAACCTTTACTATACAACAAATTCACTACAATATATTCACAAGAGTGGGCTGTAAAGCCATTATCAAGTCACAGATCTCCAAAATTACTACTCCATCTGGCCAATTGATACTGCTGGTTCAACTGACCTAACCTACCTTTGTTCTAATGTATTGATTTGAACTTGAAATTATGCGTAATTGCGTATTATTGAAAAATTGAAATAGTGTGGTATTTTCTTTCGCTAAAGTCCAGATTTTTTAAAAGTCTTTCTAACAGACGTTTGTTGAGGTAATGAAATGCATTGATATTATTCTTTTTTTGACATCAATAGTGCAATTGCTTTTTAGAATAGTTTGCCAAAATAATATCACACATGTCATCTTTTCATGGATTTCAAAATTTTTTTCCTGTAAACTCTACCAACTGTCTATAGTTTTATAAATATCACATTTTGTTCTCTTTTAACTTAAAAATATCTTCCACCCCGATAAAGAAACTACATGATCTTTTGAAATTTATCAAGGTACACTGGTAAGCTTGCAATAGAGTCCAGAAGCACCTGAAATGACTGGGTGAAATGGCTGGATGGATGATTGGATGAAATAACTGAATTATAACATTTTGGAACAATTACAAGGCTCGATTCTCGCAGTCGTATCATCTTAGATCTTCCATTACACATTTTTGTTAAACAAACCATGTATACATGGGAAACTCAACTGTAAATCAATGCTGCTTAAAGTTCATGTAGTCTCAAGTAATTCGAACCTTTTAATTCTGGACTTGATAAAATGCCATTTTTCTATAAATGATTCAAACAAGTTGTGTCAAACTGATTAAATAAACTCCCGTAAATCTAAAAATTAGCGAATCTCAATTTTTGTTTAATTCATCAAGTTAGATTCTCATCTAATATAATTCCCCTCTCTCTAAAAATTTGTTCAAATCGTCATGTTGTACAGTAAGTTTAAAGCTACGGTAATCAGGAGATTGTCCAGGGTCTTAATGAAACAGACGTGAATTTTAATTGAAGATAAGGTTCCTAGACTTGGTTAAAGAAAAATAATGTAAACTCCAAAGCTCCGACAAAAAATACATGAGCTGACATGAAAAAAAACCATGATTCTTCGCGCTGTTTTTCCCAATTCTCTAGACTACAACTGAATTACGAACTAAATTGAGACGAATACTCTAAAGTTCACAGTAACCATATTCCCTACTGTGAATTTTAAAACTAAAAACCAAAAAGACTCCCGAATACCGGACCTATACTTGAAAATTTCTTAAAAGATTTCTAAAAAAGAATCAAAGTTTAAACCTTTTAAATATAAAAAGATTGGAATGTGCTAACCCAGTTTTTATAAAAAAGATCTGAAATTATATTGCCGCGGAATGACAAATGATTCCAGGAACATGTAAAACTAAGTTGCTAAAGTTGATCAAGGCCTTGTTTATCAACCTATATTCAACATCTTCCATGATCTACAGCGTACATGAAACCAATATATATCACACTTTTTTCCCACCCAATTCTTGGAAATCATGTTAATACTATTTGTAATTTAACGGAAAAATTCAAAGAATATACGTTATTTCAATGTTACCTACAATCTTTCATCTCGAACAAGCAAAAAATTAGACCATCGTGAGCAGTTAAGACCATATACGAATAAATTATAAAGTTAGCCGTATTGCAGGGACTATGAAGAAATCAATCAACAGTTGAAACCTTATAAGGCCTTTGAACGTATTTCTTATCAAAAGGAGTTCAAGAGCCAAAGAATGCAATAGAGATAATGACTCTGAACCTTGCAACTGATAAGCATTGAAACAAGCCTTAAATCATCTTTGGTGATGTTGTGTTGAAAGATGTTCAATGACAGTTTTTGGTCTGAAAGTCTGTGAATTGACTGCAACCGGGTACACTTGAACAGCCGGTTGGATAACTGTTAAGATATCTACGTTTGATCAATCTTTTGTGAAATGGAATTCAGAGTTCTATATAAAGATCATCAAAGAATCAAGCAAACGGCGATAATATATCAAATTTACATCTCTATTGCAAATAAAGGTCGCTAACTATTCAAGTCTTTGTGATGAAAAACATGTTCACAATTTAATTGCTGAAAAATGTGATAAAAACACTTCTACTCCTTGTTGACAATAAAGTTGGTGCGCGATAATTCATTGTTGAAAAAATAACTATCGCCTCACTTTCTTGAAGAAAACATATTTACACACTGAAATTAAATGGTACAAGATGAGTATATACAAAAAATGCTCTGAGTTCGAAAGATTGGTTAAAGGAATTCAAGATTAGATTTTTCAAGTGTTGATGGAGATCTAGAGGCACCAAAAAAAGCCAGTTTTTTTTTTCAGCTATATATTTCATTAGCAGATTTATTTTGAATAGTTGTAATACTTATTTATTTTAGTCCCATTTTTTTTTCTTGAATGTGCCAATGTTAAATGCTCTAAATTGATATTTACATTGGCAGATGTTAATTTAAACGTATTAGGTATTATTTGAGTGATTAGGACATGACGAGATATTTTTCAGACCCTGCATAAAAATAGCAGAATAACAAACATAAACTTTTATTGCAGTCGAATATCATTTCAATTCAATAATCCAAGACACTGGTGCAAAGATTTTACTTTGAGTGACACTTAATCAAACAAGTTTCTTTAGTGAATATTTAGTGGAATGAATCTGTAACAACAGTAGAGATTAACTACAGATTTAGAATTGGTTGTGAGATTTCTAAATAAGTTTCCAAAGACGTTTTCAAGAAAATTTCAAGAAAATTTCAAAAATACTCAACAAGTGTAAAAAAATTGTATATCAAAAGTAGACTTGGATTTAATTCATATTCCAAGATCTACATAAAAATCTGGGAGATTTTGAATAACATCAAGGATTTTTTAAGCAGTTTCCATCAGAGACAACAAAATCTGTTTTAAAATATTAATAAAACATGATTTTTTCAATGAATAATTAAAAAAGAATAACTCGAATTCGGGATGACCATGACTGATAAAACAAAAGTATGGACTGTCGTTCTACAGTAATTTGCTAAAAATAAGAAATACTCAATTTGTACATTTCTCAAGAATTACTCAACGTTTAAATTTCTCGAATAACTCAATGTTTCCATTTCTCAGCAATAAAAATTACATCATGGTTGCAACAAAATCTTGCAAAATACATGAAAATAATTTTCATGTTGACATTATGTGGATTAAACAGCCATAATTGAGTAAAGAAGTTCCCTCTCAGAATGGTGATTCATAACAAAAATACAAAAACTAATAATTGTAACCCATAATGTTCATTGACGAATTTCAGTGAAACTACAAACAATCGTCACACATACAAAAGTTTTAGGGCGCATCAACATGATATTTACTTTGAATTAAAACCATCTGACCCATAAACGCTCTTTAAAATTTACCAGTATATCCTGTAGAACTCTTACTCTGTAAACACACATGACTCAAAATACACGAAAATGTTGTCTTTAATAGCTTTAGATTCTCTTTAAAAACCAAATCATAACCTTTTTCATAACACCATCTTGAATAACACATCTTCACGAAATTGTTTTTTGTAACGCATTTACCAAAATCACCAACTTTCAACGATCTAACACACTCAAAAACTTGCCGCAAATATGAATAAATCACGTGACATTATATAAGATATTACTAACACACACTGTAATTTAAATGTCAATACTGTGAATAGAACAACTCGGAAAAAGCAGCCACCACTTTACTTCCACTTCTTTAATACACCACAAGCATAGTACAAGATGGTAAGAGAATGAAGCTTCAATTGACGACGATACTAACCAAGCTCTACAGTCTGCACAAAATTCAACTGGTATTCAAACTCTGCTCGATGTATGTGATTTTTTTATTTGAAAGAGATGGACTCTAACTAGAGATTTAGGCTGAGAGAAAAGCCCATGAAATAGTTCAACAAGCCAGAGCTGAGCGTACTCAACGCTTGAAGGCTGCCAAAACCGAGGCAGCTGCAGAGATTGCTGAATACAAGAAGAAGAAGGAAGCTGAGTTCAAGGAATTTGAAGAAAGCGTGAGTAATGCAATGATAACGATACGCAAGATGTTAACATGTTTAGAATTCTGGTTCTTCTTCCAAGGCTCAAGAAGAGGCCAACGCCAGTGTTAAAGCTGAGTTGGAGAAAATTGAAAAGACAGCAGCTAAAAATAAGTCAGAAGTTGTTGCTAAACTCCTTGAAGCTGTTTATACTCCTAATCCTTCATTGCACATCAATGCTCAAAACTAATAATTGACATGTTCTAATATACACAATTGCTATTCAGATATTTTGCAATAATTATTGCATTTCAGTGGTTAGCGTAGAGATAATTTGTAAAATGGGGTTTTAAACGATGGTATTGGTATATTAAAAGGATTTCCATGTGGTACTGCGTTATCTATGGAATATGTCAGTTGGTACAGGATAAGAGATTTATGGATTACCAGTGGATATATCGTACACATTACCGTTGGTTTCATTTTAAATTGTAGTTTTGTTAGTTGAATCTTGTGCTGTCAAGTCAGTAACATGCTTAGATGAGTTTTCAGGATTATCGAAATTGTCTTGTGCAGTGATTGCAGGATCAGGTTTAGAAGTGAACTCTTCTGGGCCATCATCTTCGCTACTAAGATCATTGTTATCACAAATTGAATTGGTTTTGTTTTCAACATTACTGTCATCATTGGCATCATTGGCATCATTGGCATCATTGGCATCATTGGCATCATTGGCATCACTGGCATCACTGTCACTGTCACTATCACTATCACTGCTATCACCATCACTGCTATCACTATCACTGCTATCACTGCCATCAACAAAATATCCAACTGGAAGATCACTTGTAAAAATATAAATAACTGGATATTCTATAACTTCCTTGCCTCGTAAATTGTCTATAAGACTCTTAGACATGTCTAGTTTGTAAAACGTTCGATGATTAACTGGAGTGTTAACTTTTGTTAAATAAACACCTAACTGTTCATCAAACTTGATCTGCCGGTTAAGTCGTGATTTCAAAATGTCAATTATCATTTTGTCTTCTGGAACATTGTGGATTACAACCGATGCATCAGTGCCCTCATGAGTGGAATTCTCTGCATTGTGAATGAAGAATTCAATAGTCCAAACCGTCCCTCTTCCCTTATTCTGTTTAGCCTTATGCATACCCTCAGGAACAAGATAAACCTTGACTCCGTTTCGCACTATGAAACCTCTTTTTCGTCTCTTTTTAAGTGAAGGTAGCTTTTCATCAATGTCATTGACTGCTACATGAAACCTTCGGTCTACCCGGGAAAGAAAGTTGTAGTCTCTGTTTAATACCGTAGCGTTTCCATTCATTTCGTCTTTCCTATAAAACTTTGCAGCGTCAACTTGCCCACTACAGTTCAAATTTACTTTGTGCAATTTAGAGCAGTCTAAGCTGCAAGTCTGAGTAGAACAAGCTGGACATTTGTACTTTGCTTCGTTAGCAGAGCAGGTCTCACAGACTACCATTTCAACGACTTGACAAGAAGTAAAAGTGTAGAATTAATTTTTTATTTTGTGTTTTCTAATTGGGAGAAAAGACTGTAAGATACTTAAGACCATGATATACCCAATTAGTTTACCTATCATGCATGATAGATAATCTGAGGGGCGGCAAGAACAATCCTGTAAAACCTTAAAGACGACGTTGAACGGTCAAAAAGCTATTTGAGGCAGTGGGATAACGGTGAAAAAAGAAACGTGTAGATCTGTCACTAAATGCCTAATCAAAAAGCACTCAGCAGGTCTTGACAAAATCAATGATCCTATTCTGTAATTAGGTTAGAACGGATTTGAAACCTTTTCATTTCCAATTTAATTTGATTCTTCCTTCTTCCAAGAGTTCTGAAGGATATAAATACTTTCCAGTAACCCCCTAGAAATTATAGAGATATACTTAACCTGCTGAAAATATTACTACTAAATATTCGCCAGCCAATATGTCAAATATCGAAACCGTTGACTGTGAATCCATTCATTTCAACTTTGACTCCGACCATGCCAGCGAAGACTGCGAAGAAGAAGACGAACTAGAAAAGTATCTTAAAAGAATATCCAATGTCAAACGCTATCTCATGATCCCTCCTGTAGGCCTACCCGAAATTAAAACATTGAACATTGACAACTTTAACGAAGAAACTTATAACGAAAACAAACGTAAAGATGAAATGAGAGGCCCACGCTATCTGCTCACCTTTCTGGGTAAGAAGCAAAAGTACAGATATAAACCCATAGAATCCGGCCACACATTACGTCCAGTTGAGTCTATTAGCTCAATACGTACTACAATGTCTAAATTCCATCTAGTTCCAAGCGAACCTGCAAGGATTTTACTGAATCACGGTAGTTTGGACGGAAAACCTATTGAAATTCTAATAGATTCGCGACAACCGTATTCCTATTTTAACATCCAGACCATTGTTCATGAAGTTCTATCAACAAACCTGAGCTTCATTGCCACCCCCTATTATTCAATGGAAAGCAAGCACAATCGTATTGAAATCGTCGTCAACATTATTTCAAACGACAAAAACCAGTCAGGCTCTCGAGTTTACGTCTTCAACCGTTCCCAAATAATACCCTCCCGCCCTCCTAGCCCACATAGAAAGAATGGCCATCATAGCATGAAACGCTCAACTGTGAATGTTGCAGATCTTTCTAGTTCATTTACTGAGACTTCTCCCCAGTCTTCTCCGACAATGCAACAACAAATAACACCACAGTCATCTAGCACCTCTTCAATACCTTTTAATGAATATAGATCTGAATTTTACAAAAAATGGCAAGCTCGGAGCATAGACATTATTAAACTGGCCAATCTTGAAAATTACACTTGCATATTGGGTAAAGACTGGATTGACAGTTTGCATGAGTTCACTTACGATGATTCAGAAGAGTAAATATTTTCATCATTAGATATATAATCCTTCCAGCCTCTATCTAATTATCATCTTGTTTATTTGTAATTTTACTTGGAAATTTCTCATTTATCCTCTCCTTCATTCCACTCCAAGATTGTGATATTCCGGAATAAAGAAATGGCATACCAAGAAGACGCTTTTGATTGAGTTCAAAACTCAATATAGTTCAACCGCCTCATTGTAAGTAAAACCGTTTTTCTTGTCACTTGGTAGCATGTGTACAAATTTCTACACTATAGAGTGTACCAGACGAAATTATCTGAGCGTAGATCTGCTTGCATGATTCATACCCCAACTGGTTGAGACTTTGTATGTGCGCGAGTGTGACTTTGCGAAAATCGCTTGCTTGTATGCTTGCAGACTCCGGCCTGATATTAACAGTTGTTAATGCGTCCGATCCCTTTTCGATCAACGGTCTCTTCCACTTAAGTAGATTAGACCCAGCACAAAGCTAGAAAACGGTCAACTCTAGGTGAGGAAATAGTGACCACCGGTGAATGATGTCTTCATTTCGGCTTTTCTTGTCTAGTCACTCATCTTCTTTCAATATAATAGTAGTTTTCGTAAAGTTAAAGGTGCAGAACAAACATTGTAGAGCGAATATTCTAGTTTAACCTAGCTGCCTGTATTACCGATTTTGGGTTTTCTCAAAAACAATGAGATCCATCTTCTTTTAATCTTGGGGTTCGTGGGAACTGCGAGAAGCAACTCATTTTATTTGCGGTTGCTTACGACAAAACCCTAACTCATGCTGTCCAACCGTATTTTGCTGCGGAGGGCCTACATAACAAAGCAAAGACCATTCAGTTCCCGCGTTCTGAAAGCTACCGGGAAAGTGAAAACAGGCTCAGATGTGAATTTGAAAGCGTGAAAGCTGCACCTTTCCTAACTACTTTGGAGACTGTTATATTCAATGTAATACCCATCTTAAAATTAAATCTCATCTTTTCATTAAAAAGTGTTTGAAGAGCTTATATCATATGTTTAACAAGTGTTTCACCATGTTGATCCTATATCCAATAAATGGAATGGTGAAGGATATATCTAGCTGTTGTATATACTCACAATTTACCCGATATAAAATTATATTTAATTACAAAAAGAAAATCTCACTATTCATCTAATTCATCAGAAACAACAACTAGAAGATATTTCGTCAACTGTCTGCACGGTAGAAAAATTGAGTTCAAGTATGAGATTGAATACAAAGATATATTCTTGTCTAGGACCTATTTTTTCCACTCTAAAAATCAAATTCATTAAAAAAAATAGTATTATCGTTATCATATTTCATCATTATAAACCATGCAATCAGCCATGAAAAATTCACTTCATGGTTATATATTCTTGATTCAACTTATCAGCATAATAGCAAAATACTGGCCAATCAATAGTTCGCTGCTGACATTCACCAAACTTAAATAATTCATACAGAAATCTCATATTGGGCTGCACGATCAAATCTGTTCTACGAACACGCACATGCATGTAAGAATCAAGAACCGTCTTTCCATAGTTTTTGCAAGTATACATCATGCAAATGATAGCCGATCGAGATGTGCCTTGCTGGCAATGGACCAGAGTCTTACCGTGGCTTGGTGCAGGAGAAAGAAACTTCATACATTTTTCAATGTGAGGTGCAAGCGAGTCCACTCCATCATCTAGTACATCTTCAATTTCTAAATGCTCAATATGAGACGGCGGAAATATTTTTTCGCCAATGCTCAATATTCTAGTAATTCCTAGTGCGTCAAGCACCTCTTGATCATTAGCATCATCAAGCGAGCCTAGAAACAAATTATGGAAAATTCTTGAGGGCATTCGTTGAGGAATTGGAGCATTTGATTTGCTCAAATTCACCTTATCCTCAGCCCATTCTGCTCCAAAAACTTTACCAAACTCACTCCCTTCAACAGCTGGTGAAAATTTCGGAATGTAATACTTTAAGTGTTTCAATAACTCCTGATTTCGTACTAAAATTTTTCGCGGAGTGTTTAAAAAAGCACTAGCTTCCATCAAAGTCATTCCTTTTGCGTACATCAAATAGCTCAGGGCCAAAATACTGGTTCCAAATGGCTGGTGATGTTTGCTATAAATCATTACAGTGTGGCCATGTTTGCTCAGTAAATAAATGTATTTGCACACGTTGACAAACAAATAAGGATCAATTAGAACTGGCTTAGCTGGAATCAAAAATTTCTTCACTGTGTTAATATCACGCTGGGCATTGCGAATGATCTGATCCAAAGCTCCTATAGTGGGTACCGGAACACTTTTACATTCCACGAAAAACACTTCTGTTCCGCAATTTCTCATATGTCTGCCATCGTCTTCATTTCCAATGTACACATTGTCCACTAAGAGATGCTTAGCAGTGGTCTCCTTCATTGCCCGGGATTCCATATCAACAAATCCTTCCCACGTTATAGCATTTTCGGTAGCGACGGCCGATATCTCGTGCGGCTGGGGGAGCGCAAAATAGGTTTTTAAACGGCTCCCATTAAGCTGGTTTTGGCCGATAGCAATAAGCTGTGCGATTTGAATGACGGTCGCTTTCCGCGCAGGATTTGTAGCATAAACAATGACATTGGCAATAGAAGCCCATTTGGATAGTTGAATGTTTAAATTTCGACTTGAGTGCCCAGTCACTGGATCCATATCCTTTAGCGCAGCAATAAACTCGCCCTCATCATCAGTAGCCAACACCTTTTTAACGCTCACAGACCCTTTGACATGAACAGCCTCGTTCTCCAGATTCACTACCAAAAGTAAGTCTTTGTCATCTGGAGCAGTAGGGACGCTGGGAATATCATTTTCAGTGAAGGATCCAACGTCTTCACCTCTAGAAATACGACTTCTTTTAGGACTATAGTAAGCCCTCTGTTCCAGGTTGTCTTTTCTGATTCCATGAAGCCACGGAAACATTTCGTTTGTCTCAGGAAGGTTCCTGGTATAATAATCTTGTATCTTAGCTGTAAACTCATTCGTGGTAAGTTCTTCTACAGATGGAGGTAAGCATGGAGCATCTTGCATCTCATCGTATGTGCTTGGAGGGGTCGCAAGTCCTGTTTCCATTTTCTCACCAAACGCTGTCAGTAAAAGCCATGAGCCTGTTGAAGGTCTACTATGATCAATATTTCTCTAATTTACTGGCTTTTAGAGGAAAGGAGGTAGGAAGAATGGGATGCGAAGCGTATTTAAATTGTCTGATAAGAAATGTCAAAGGTTAAGCATTGCTCATCTGCCTAAAATTTTTTGAGCTCTCTGTATTGGGTAATAATGGGTTAGGGTTATATTGGTGAAATGTGGAGAAGCTTAGCATATAAATGAAGCATTAAGTAAGCCTAGAGTTAGCTTAAGAAGCTTTTACATGCGTAACGAGGACTTTTAAGTTTTGTTACTCAGTGAAATTGCACATTTAGCTAATTGAAACAAAAATGACAAATAAGAGGGTGTTAAACAGGAGAGATTGTGTACATCTAAGTTTGTGTAGGTGCTACACAAACACCAGCTTCAAACTCTGTTTTGTCAATTATTGAATATAATATGAGCGATGCCAAATAGAATGTGATAATTAGATTCAATTATTGAGCGAAATGGCTGTTCAGTTGCATTATTATGGACACCGGCTGCTCAACAATATGCCCTTCCAGGGTTGACACCGAAGTACACTTTTTTCCAAAGATTTTGTGGCTTTAGAAGACACAATGGTCAGTACTAAACACTAGACACAATGGTCAGTACTACACACTAGACATTGAGGTCTGTAGAGCACTTTAAACTAGAAATAATGGTCTGCATAGTACTATACACTAGACATAATGGTCAACACAATACTATACACTAGACATAATGGCCAACACAATACTATACACTAGACATAATGGCCAACACAATACTATACACTAGACACAATGGCCAACACAATACTATACACTAGACACAATGGCCAACACAATACTACTCACTGAACCAAATTGCTCATCTAATATTCACACACAAATTTATTCATATATTACAAGTTTGCATATAGCACAGTTGCACTTCATTTTAAGCACAGTTTTGCTGTTAATGCTGATCCTAATCTAAAACAGTATCACGTGTGTATAAATCTCAATCAATGTACTCGCATACTCAATGCTAGTTTATTACTGTCCTAGCTCTATAGATTTCTTTCAAGTTCTTTAAAATTCCCCCATACTGTATATCAACAAGAGATATGACCTCTCACTCATGGATAACATGCAGATAATGAGTAAGAGGTGGGCTAAACTATTGCTTTTACAGCTGCTGGTCTCGACGGTATATGCAGTTTCCAGCCATATTGCGTTTCTACCAACTCTATACAATGAAAGAGACACCTCAGTGCTGAGTCTGAAAGAAAATTGGAGGCTGGAAGACGTAGTAGTCGTAAGCACTTTGGATGGAGATTTGCATGCTCTAAGTAGAAAATCTGGACAAGCCTTATGGACTACTGAAGGTAGTGGACCTTTAGTTGAAATGTCCGACGATGGGTGGGCTCTTGAACCAACTGGAGATGGCACTCTGTTTTACTGGGTAGAATCTGAACTTCGAAGACTTCCTTTAAGCATTAGAGAACTGGTTCTCCATCCTTACGCTGTTGGAGACAAGGTTATTACGGGGAAATATTCGACAGACATGCTAGAAATAGATGTGAAAACTGGAAAGATTGTAAAGAGGTTTGGAACAAGTCGACCTCACTCTGAAACTGGATTCAAAGGAAACACTTTTTTAATTGGCAAAATCGGTAAGTTGACGATATCTTGAATCATACTTCTCTCATACTAATCCACTTCTTTTAGAATATCAGTTGGAAATTCATTATCAAAACATGGTTTGGAACATTAGTTATACTTCATGGATGCCAGATAAAATCGATTCTGAATCTGTTTCTCCCAATGAAAAGTCTTATATCGTGCCTCTTCACGATGCCTTATTGAATTGGTCGCCAGAAAATGGCGTAAACTGGGCTGCAAGGGATATACAATCCCGCGCAATTGCTGTTTTTGATCTTTATTCTAATCCAGCAGACGACTCTCTTGTACTTACGTCTCATCCTAAATATCCTGACGTTGGCATGAGCGATCGAACGTATATTCTTGATCATGTAGCCATGTCAGGAAGTGAGTTTCCTTCATTAGTACGAAATGCTCCAGACTCAGATATATTCCAGTTCGTAGATGAAAGACTTCCTCTTCGATCACCTAAATCTGTTCAACAGTATCAACCAATAGAGAGGGAATACTTTACAGAAGAGCCATATACTCAAAAATTATCTTTGTTGCAAAGAACTTGGTACAGTTTAATACGTATAGTGGAAAATGCTCTTGGAAACTTGATATTAGCTACATTACTCATGGCTGCTCTTCGTTATGGACTATTCAATAAGCTACGCAGCTTAATCTACCCAACTGAGGAAATTGAAAATGTTGTTGGCGATGAGTTAAAACCTCAGAAACCAGTCACTGAAAATAAAGATTTCATAGGCTTTGAAGCTTCTACTGAAGATAACAATGCCAATGATGAACAAAAAAATCCTCTTGAAAAGAATGAAAATCTCGATATTAAATTTCGAGAGAAACGTATAGACTTGAATTCAAGACAGAATAATATTAAGCAAGATGAGAACATTGAAAAGCCAAGTGAATATACGACAGTCAATTTAGTTGTGCAGTCAGAATCTATTTCCACTGATGATACTACTTGGAATGATAACAACGAAAACAAGTCAAATAGAAGGAAACGAGGTAAGCGAGGCGGCAAGAAAAAAAACAAGCCTTCTGTCAATTTAACTGAAACAACAATAACAAACGAATCGGAAGCTATGATCGAATTACAGCATGAGACGATTGTGAGGGATGATCCAATTGAATTCCTATCAGAAGACCAACCTACACAACCTTCTCCATTGTCGGTCACCTCGACTATTTTGGGACATGGATCTCATGGTACCGTCGTTTTGCTCGGATATTTAGATGGCTGTGAGGTGGCTGTAAAACGGACTCTTTGTGAGTTTTATGACTTATCTGATCGTGAGATCAAGGCTCTACAAAGTTGCGACGACCATGTTAACGTTGTTAGATACTGGTTTAATATGGTGGAAGGGAAATTTAGATACATTGTGATGGAGAAGGCCGATTTCTCCTTAGCTGATATATTGACGGTGGATTACGATGCCAAAGACGTTCTTAGGCAAATTACATCCGGTGTTAATCATTTGCACAATCTTAATATAGTACACCGAGATATTAAACCCCAAAATGTCTTGGTGACGTCGAAGCAAGGAAAGCAGATAATGCTTATATCAGACTTTGGGCTAAGTAAGAAATTAGAGTGGAATCAGTCAAGTTTTGGTCAGTCTATAACCGCGAATTCAGGTACTACAGGCTGGAGGGCACCTGAGATTTTAAAAGGAGACTTCAAAATGTCTGCCAAAATTGATATTTTCTCACTGGGATGCTTATTTTATTTCATTTTAACCAAAGGGGCTCATCCTTTTGGTGAGAAATATTTAAGAGATGCCAATATTATTAATGGTATGTGTAATCTATCTGGGATACCTCCCGGTGAAGCTCTTGGCTTGATTCAATGGATGATTTCGTCGGATCCTAAAGAGCGGCCATCTTCCAGCCAAGTATTAAATCATCCCTTCTTTTGGGACTCTGAACGGCGTCTTGATTTTTTGTTGAAAACTTCAGATAGGCTGGAAATTGAACCGCGAAGTCCATTGAGTCAACTTTTAATTGATTTGGAGTCTCAAACATCTTCATATATTTTGGAATGCAGCTGGCATGATAAAGTTGGGACCGATTTCATGAATAGTATGGGAAAATATCGTAAATATGATGGTTCTAAAGTTTTGGATCTTCTGCGGGCTCTACGAAATAAGTCACACCATTACGACGAGCTTCCTAAAAGTGTTATTCAGCTTATGAACAACGACTATCCCAACGGATTTTGGAGTTTTTTCGAGACAAGATTTCCAATGTTGTTGATAGGGCTCTGGAAATTTATGGATCGCTTAAAAGATGAGAATGTTTTTAAAGGATTCTATGACAGGTAACCAGTCTCATCTCTAGAATTAAGTTGCATAAATATGTGTGTTGGGATGTCCTAAAATGGAAATCAGTAAACAAACTGTATATCACCATCTCAAAAATCGTGAAGTGGGAAAAAAAGTTATAAAAGGTGAGAATTCCTCTATCAAGTTTATAATATTTTTCTCATCTATTTCAATCAATCGATATCAAAGTTGGGAATTCACTCATATTTCGAATCAATTGCACTTCAGAAGAAAATAGTCGTTCGACCCGTTAAAATACCCCAGGAGGAAATCAAAATAATTCAAAAACGCAAAAATGGCAAATGTTTACCAAAATTTTAGAGACCCGGTTATTTCTTCACCATATAGAAGATCAGTAAGTCTGTTCATTATATGCTCTTTGACTTATAATTCTAACAAAATCTCCCCAGCCTTTCTCTCATTTAGACAATCCTCTTAAAAAAATTTCTCTGATTAATTCTCGTTACGCTTCTGAGAGTAAACCAAGATCAGTTTTAA
Source organism: Geotrichum albidum (assembly GCA_003707475.1). Classification (NCBI taxonomy): domain Eukaryota; kingdom Fungi; phylum Ascomycota; class Dipodascomycetes; order Dipodascales; family Dipodascaceae; genus Geotrichum; species Geotrichum albidum. The sequence continues at coordinate 148,683 of PPJE01000029.1, forward strand.
AAAAGTCTACGAATATGACTATTTCATCCAAAATTAATGATTCTAAGCATGTCAGATTTACAGGGTCTGCTAGAAGAACTAGCGAAACACACAGTGATAGATCATCATCTCCATGTATGGAAAAGATCTTATTAGAACACACTAAACAGAAGCTGCCCCAAGTTTTCGAAAGAACATCATCTTTCCCAAAAACTAAAAGAACCATTTCAAGCATTAGCACATCATCTCCTAGAGAGGAGGCCACCAAGAAACTCAGCAACGTTGAAAAGTCAATAAAACTTCAACAAGACATTGAGGATCTTGAAAGAAGAAGAAAAACATTTTATGAGCCTTTGAATTTAGCAGCTTGTCATGAAATCAGACGTGAAGAGAGCGGATTCCTCACTAATCTCGTCGATATCAGAAAAGGCTTGCAGTCAACTAGAGAAAAAATAAGAGATAGACCAGCTTTTCAAAAACTGAGACACAGAACTTGGGAAAAAGAAGATGCATTGAAAGGAGAGCAGAAATCTGAACCTATTCCAGCTAGAATTGATCTTTTGAGGAGGCTTGATAAACTTGAAGAACAAGTAGCACAACAAAAGCGATCTCTTCAAGAATTCCGTGAGCTCCGAGAAGAAAACAGGCTCTTAAAATTGAAATTGTCTCAATCATCTCGATAGTATTACTAGTCTAGGACATTGGCTCATAATTATTATCATTTAAAAGATTTCTTATTTATCATTCCATTTATTTATTTATTTAATCATTTAATCATTTACTAATAAACTTTTCTATATTTGCTTTTACAATATCAATGGCAGCGAGAGCATCCTCAGCACTGTCATGCTCACCAGTTTGAATTGTTCTCCCAAGATATGTGTGAGCTAAGCTTTTTAAAGAGTGTTTTCTCTTTTCATTGAGCGTCGGATATCTAATAGCAGTATCTACAACTCGTAAATGAATTAATCGAAGAGTGTTCAAGTCATTTTCAAGTCCATGCCCGACGATTATCGTTGAGTTTGAAATGTATTCAAATAAATGTGAGATAGCTTTTTCAAACGATAAAGCAGTGTAATGATGTCCATCTAACATCACTCCGTCATCAATATTCGAAACACCACTAAATTTTGTGTTCAAATCAATAATTTCTCCAAATGGTCTAACTGTTCGATCTAAAACAGTTTTCCCAGTATCCCAATCCACGACGGTGAGTCTTATCAATTCTGTTCCATTTGATGTATAACCCATTTCACAGTCAATCCCAGCAGCAAAAAGAGTTTTTTCGTTGGTTTCTTGGGGAGTCAAAATAAATGGAATGAATCCAGCCAAATAATTAGGATGAGATAGTTTGTAGACATGACGATGGCTTGTTGTACAACCAGAAGATTCTCCTGCTAACTGATGACAACAAGGATAAATATTTGAACGTTTTTGAGCTTTAAGATCGTATGGTAATCTGGCCCAGTGATACACACAACTCCCTTGAGGATTTTTATTGTATGGCTTGAACTTGTTACTGCAACGATCACAAGTTGCAACATAATCAACTGCAATTGGCTTTGGAATTGTCATTCCTACAACATATTGACTGCTCAGTAAGAAATTAACTGGAATAATCAATTTTTCCAGTTCAGACCTATATGTCAATTTTAGTTGTTCTGCTTTAAGACGCTGCTCTTCCAAGGCTTTTTCTTTTCCTGCTTTACCAAATAGACCATTTCTTATATCAGAGACTAGTTTTCGAATGTTTTTTGGATATAATACTTTGCTACTTGATTTTGCAACATCATATTCTAGTTTCATGGCTATTCTTTTGGGGAGTTTAGCTTTTTTCTGTTCAAGTTCGTTAGCGATTACTTTCAAATATCCTAAGCGCTGTTGAACGGTAGCAGGTGCAAACGGAGAAACAGGATGAGGTGAGAGGCTTACAACGTCTCTTTTTTCTGTAGTAATTTTACTTGATTTTGTTGAAACAATCGGATTGCTTGAAATTGATTCTTTAGCAATTGCTAGTGATTGCTGGAAATTTAAAGTCATTGTAGATGAGAGTGATGGGACAGAAGGGGCTGTAGATTTTGTTCGACCTGGAGCAGGTGGAATAGTCTTTTCATTCAAAGGGTGGCTTGCAATTGAAACAGGAGTGTGTTTCGTTGGCTGAAGTGCTTGAACTCTAGGGGATAGTTGATTGTCTTCAGAAGGATGGGATGTATGAGAAACTCTTGTAGCCAGTCTACTTATAAACGAGGACTTCGCGACATTAGCAATCTGTGACTCGTCTTGGGTGTTTTCTAATTCTTTAATATTCAAATTTGATGATTCCAATTCAGGCTCGTAAGGATAATCGTCATTTTTATCATTGTCGTTCCCATTTTGTACCGTGTTACTATCACCAACATTGACTTTAGGCTTTTTCATATGCTGACAGCTAGCATTTAGTCCTTCAGTCTCTGCCTGGTCTCTTTTGACTGACTGTGGTTTATGAGAAAAAATACAATTTGGAAGTGTACAAACTCCTTTTGAAGATATTAGCCCAGGACATGGAACATTAACAAAAAGGTTTGGTGTAGACTTGAACATTTATTTTGATTCTTCAAAGTTGAAAAATGAAGATAAAAATGATTTATAAAAGACATGAAGGCACATATATGTGGGATTAATTGAAATGCTTCTCCCAAAGTTCCATTTGACACTTTTACCCACCTACTTTACAGTTCTATAATACCAACAGATATTCAACACCACTCATTACAATATAGTTTAATAAAAACATGCCTGTTTCGATAAGATTTGTTGCAATTGTTAGCAGTAATGTATGGTCAACTCATTCTCGTCGTTTCATTTCTTGACAAGAACTAATTTGTTTCATGAGTTAGAATTCGCCGTTGTACATTAAATCATATGATTCTCAAGATGAAAAGGAACTGCTACGATACCATTTTCTATCACACATGGCCCTAGACTATATACTTACTCAGCTATCACAAACAGAGAATACAAAAGAATATGCGTTACTGCTGGTTCATGACGGTATTGCAGTATATGGTAGCCTTACTAATACCAATGTAAAGATATTGATTGGAACTGATGCTCAAGAAGGCATTAGATTTGATTTACGGACTGTAAGTACAGATATTAAAGCTGAACCAACACAGACTGACCTGCTTTCAATAGACTTTCCGATCGATACACTCAGCGTACATTTCTTACGTTTGTAATCCTTTTCATGAGGTGAACGATCAAGAACCCATCTGCAGTAGTTTATTTGATCAATCCATGGATAGGTTCATTTCAACATGGAATTCAGCAGCTGTTGGTTTTATGTAACAAATACATCAATCAATTTAGAGAATATATTACTTGTTTCCAAAATATGGGCAGAATCTATTTCTGACGCTTGTAAATCTTATTTAAGAACAATTCAAGAACTTCTCCCTTAAAACCTCTAGATTCGTCGACCTTGGCGATCTTTTCTCTAAGTTCAGAAGAAATCTTTTCTTCGTAATCGAAAAAGTCTTGCTGGATGTTGAGGTCTTTAAAAACAGACTTGACCTTGGCTTCGGCTTCAGAATTATTGACTCCATAATTTTCATCAAGAATCTTACGTTGATCAGCATTGGCCTTGAGTAGAGCCTTATTAATGACCCAACCACACTTGTTGTCTTGGATATCAGTACCAATTTTACCAATGAAATCAGGGTTACCATAACAGTCAAGATAATCATCTTGAACTTGAAAGTATTCACCGAGAGGAAGAAGAATATCTTGAGCTTGTTTCAAGTCTTCAGGAGAAGTAATTCCAGCCATGTACATGGCTAGAGCAACAGGAAGATAGAAAGAGTAGAAGGCAGTCTTGTAAGTAACAATATAAGAATGCTTTTCAAGAGAAAACTTTGAAAGATCAACGACATCTTCAGAAGAAGTGAGTAAATCTAAAAGTTGGCCAAGTTCAGTTTGAAAGGAAACTTCGTGGAAAAGTTCAATGAGATCAATATAGTAAGTCTCTTTCTTGAAATGTATCTTCAACATGATGTAAATAGCAGCTTCAAGCATGAAGGAGTCATTGATGGCAATCATACCAACATTAGGAGCTCTATACCAACAGGGTTGGCCTCTGCGAGTGATTGAACAGTCCATAATATCATCTGCGACCAAAAAGTAAGATTGTAAAAGCTCAACGCCCCAACCAAGCATAGCAGCCTTTTGGTACTCTTCTTCGGAAAGCTCTTCAAGAGACTTACCCTTCAACAGTCTGTAAGTATCAATAACAGAGAGACCTCTATTGGCCTTTCCTCCAATGCAGTTATAATTCAAACACTAAAACTAAATTAATACATTTTTTAAACACCAAGCATTGGGAAGCCTACCTTTTTATACCATTCAATGGCCTCAGGTGCTATCTTGGTAGCCTTCAGAACAGCTACAATCTCTTCAACCAACAAAGGAAATTGCGCTTCAAACTTATCTTTAGCAGTGGACATTGTGTTTATATTGCAAAAGGATTATCTGAGATTTAGAATTCATGAGAAAAATACTGAAAAATTCCAAAATTTATCCTTAAAGGGTTAGGGTCTAATAAATGATGACAGTCGTGATAAGTTTGATATTGATAGTATCGCAATGAAAATGAGGATGATAACAATGTTAAGCTGATCCCTAAGATGAGCTTATTTAGAGACTAATGTCAATGGATTTTTAAGATATTCAACATAATGAGAATACAGTTGAGAGAGTTGATATAGATTGTGCCTTAATAATTTTCAAGAAAGTTGAAAAACACCAAACTAAGAATCGAAATTGGTCGTAAATTGATTTCATGTAAGATGGATAAGCGTAGTTTAAATAGAATCAAAAGTAGAAACGTTGAAGCTGAGAAATGATAATTCAGATATGATGAAAATGAGATTTGAAAGTTTGAATTAAGTTCAGCTGAAAAGTCTGGTATTGGTAATGAAAATTTCAAGATGTTGCCAACAACCTCATGAAAGGTGTCAAAAAGTAAGGAAATAGAATAGACAAAAATTAATCCGTCTACATAGTGAATGCTATCACCCTCTTATGTGCCAACTCTGAAATAGCTTCTAAGTTTGACTACATCACAAACAAAACTTGCTCAAAGATGTTTTCAGACTATTATTCTCAGGGGTCTATAACTTGATGAAGCTGACCTAGGTCAATTATACAAATTGTACACAAAATAGATACAATAGCCACAATACAGACTGGGGAAGATTTCAATGAGAAGTTCACAACTTGAATTTCCAAATTCAATATCACTCCAGCAAACCTCATATAAGAATAGAAAATCGTCCGAGTAACCGAGCAATTGGATTTAGTCCTAACAAAAGCACTGGACAAGGCTATCTCAGGGATGAAATTCGGCCCAAAGACCAGAAAAAACTGGACTTGCGAGCTCACAACTCTGTTAAAAAGTACAAGAATTACCATAGAGACGGAATTGTTAATAGACTGGAGAATCGGCAAAACCGACGCAGTCTCTAAGTTAGGCAAAGCTTCAACCAAAATCAAAAGACCATTAAAACGAGCTCGTGAGTGGTCAACATGATGAAGAAATCTGGAAGGCCAACATGATATGGAAATCTAGAAGGCCAACAAATATATCGAAATCAGATCTATCAACCAAACTATTCTATTCTTAACTTGAAGAAGGAAGATGATATTTACATAAAGTCTGTTTCCGAAAAAAGAAACCGTTTGTGGAAAAAGGTTTTTTGCTAATCGTAGAAGTAGTCATATGTGATCTACTAGGGCGTCGAGCTTCAGGCCCCGATTTCATAATTGGTATTATTTTAAAAAAAATAGGAAAAAGACCATGTTTACTAGCCAATTACTCTCTTGAAAATACCTGCAAAGGTCTTCAATGTAAAGTCGTCTGACTTATCTGTCCAAGAACATTTCACCAACAAGCTCGATATAGCGGAAGACTGGAATTGTGCAACAGACTCGGTTCTAGAACAACTGCATTAAATTAAAGGCCACCACCGCCATGGTGACTGAATTTCAAGGTACGTTCGACAATGTCAACAGTTATACGCTCATTGCAATAATAGACAGAAAAAAAACTGTGTTCAAGGTTGTACCAATAATTTTGTATCATAACAAACTGCTAGATTGATTATAAGCAGTGCGAAAGAAGTAGTAAAAAAAAGTAGATACAGGAGTACTGCAAGGTTCACCAATCTCGCCGTTACTATTTTTCATACCCACCACGCCGTTGTATATAGTGATGAGAAACAAGGAGCTATAATCTTGGGATTCATTGCTGTCACTGTTTACACTACTGGAATAATTGAAGAAAACACATGAAAGATGGACAAATTTTTGAAATTGTGCTGCGAGTGGGCCCAGTCATTCGTGAATTTCAGTGACAAGCTGGGTTATATATGCCTTTTAGAAATAGGAATATTTCAAAAAATGGAAACAAGAACTCCGAAATTATCACTACCTAATGAAAGCAGAAGAGTAGCTCAAAAATCAGTCAAATTTTTGAAAATCATTCTAAACTCATGATAGAAATTTAAATTGCATACTAATGATACAATCAAGAAAGTCAGAGGTGCATTAAGGATCATCCAAAATCTCGGTAGAAAAAAACGGTATTACAAACATGGCAGTTAGATGTATGTATCTAGCTTGTGTGAAACCCATCATCATGTATAGCATTGAATCTTTTCAACATTGTTTTAACCCAGTCAATTTTAACCTAGTCAATTCCAAAAGGTATTGGCTTTCCAAAAATTTTGCCTTAAAACTGCTTGATGCTTACATGGCAACACCCATGGAATTGGAAGCTGTTAAAAATTGACTGGTAGCGTGCACAGCGATAAACAATCAAAATATGGATTGAATATCACCAACCCAATTAGGCAATTGGCAGAAATTTACGAATAGGATTCAATAATTATGAAAGCGAGAAAAAGCCAACCGCATCAATAGAAAAATAGGTGAGAGAAGAGAAGTTCAAAAATAGAAGTGAAACGGACGGATAATGATAAAAGAAATCAATTTCAGGCTTTTATCGCAGAAGCTTGGGAATAAGTGCAAACGCTTACGAGACTGGAACTCCAAACAATGTTGAATACCAGGCAAACCCAATAATACAATAGAGCCAATCGCAAATAGTCGCAAAATTTGGTCTCTAATGCAAAATGCCAATGTACCACGTCTATAATAACAGTGAACAATTTTTAAAAAAAATTCTCCAAGTTAGCAAGCGTCAGTAGTATTTCTTAGAAACTAAGACCCCAGGTCTTTGCTCAACGTTTAAAGAAGGTTATCGTTCACCGTGGGTTTTCTTCATGGTTTTTTGGTGCCATTTGCTACATTGAATTGTACAAGGCGGGGCCCCAAAACAGTACCTCATCTTGAATTTCAGTAGACCGAATCACTCAGGAAAAGCTGCTGGACTAAGAGGCTTATAGCTTGATATAAAACTATTTGAAAAGTTGATATGCTTCTAACACACACTAATACTCTCTGTAAAATGTTTTCAAATTTATCACATGATATGATTACACGTGGCGTTTGATTAGAAACAAGCAGGGCCTAAGGCAAGATTTTCACGTGCAGATCTAACGGTTTTTTCAATACTTGGGACTTGTAAGATCTTTTTTGATGGTGAAATTGGTTCTGTTGTTATTCTGTCAAAATGTTTAAAGACATATATAGAAAGTGGTAATCAGTAATTTTGTCACTGTCGATATTATACGGAGTTCGTTATGGCTCAAATATGAAACTCGAGATCATTTCTCCACACTGCACCATAACTCTATAATATTTTTTGAGATATAAGCAAGTATCAGAATAGCGAATAGATGAAAGTTTGGGAAAGACGGTTGAATAATTGACAAAGCTGAAACCTCTTTGTATGTCCATGTTTCGTGGCTGCGATGTAATCTCAATTTTTAGTTTTATTTTGCAAATTAAACAAATTCATGTAAGTTTTCTCAGTGCTAACAGTGTGTTGGTTTTTTAAACAACTCGAAAGACACCATTGATCAGTCAACTAAGCTCTTTGATCAATCACCTTAGGGTATACGGGCTACGATCAGAGTTTTGGTGGCTTCTGCCGTTTACCGTGCTTGAATCATTCGAAACACAAAATCGTTTTTGAGTTTTCAATCTTTTTTCTATATACGTTTCCTTTTTCTTTTCATCCCTCCTTTCCAATCAGTTCTTTCTTCTTCCCATACACTCTTCTCCATCTTCTCTACGGTTTGTGCTAATTTAGCAGTTAAAGAGTTTGAAAAATCAAGATGTCTATTAGACACTCAAAATACCCCCCTACTCCTGGTTTAAATCATCCAGATCCCCAGAACGCTGGTCCCGCGTCTGGTCCCCACAATCCGGGTTACCCGATCCAAAATGCTGCTGCTCCTGGTCCAGTGCCAGATTATGCAAATCAGTATGGTGCTGCTGCTCCACATGCCTATTCCCATAATCCTGGCGTGGCATTTCCTTATGGCAACTCCAATATGGGCAATAACTTCGGTACTAGCACTGACAATAACAGCCCTTTCAGCATTGGCGCCAACACAAAAGCATTTGATTTCTTGTTGAGAGAGGATGGCGCATTTGCTAAAGTCCATCACTACATGGACAAATTTGATACATTTCTGGGAAAATATGGAGCTCCAATTAAACCTTACTTACCATTCATCGGCCGATTTCTCATTGTTGCAACTTTTATTGAAGACGGATTGCGAATTGCAACTCAGTGGGATTCACAAGTTCATTATATTTGGAGTTATAGAGGAATTCCTCGTTTTCTTACGGTAATTTATTTGGCATTTAATATTTTGTTCATGTGGGCTGGCTCTGCTCTGATCCTGACACACAAACATCTGTTGATCGGAGTTGGAGTATTAATGTTTGTTGTTATCTCTCAAGCATTAGTTTATGGATTACTATTTAACGGTTCGTTCTTTTTCAGAAATGTTTCAATCATTGGAGGATTATTAGTTGTCATGTCGGATGCTTTCGCCCGGGACAAACGATCCTTATCAATGGCTGGACTGCCTATGTTGGATGATAAAGATCGTAGCAAGTATTTCATGTTGGCAGGTAGAGTCTTGATGATCTTTTTATTCTTTGCCTATGTCGCCACAGAACACTTTTCGTTTTTCGGCTTGATTGGCATTTTCATCGGCTTAATTGCTTGTGCGCTTGTAGTTATTGGATACAAGGCTAGACTTTCAGCTGCTGTTCTGGTACTTATTCTAGCCTACAGAAATCTGACCACAAATCCATACTGGACTTTTGAAAACGGGAACCCAGTTAGAGACTTTTTGAGATATGAACACTTTCAAATCTTGAGTATTATTGGAGGACTATTATTGGTGGTTAATACTGGTGCTGGTGCCTTGAGTATTGATGAGAAGAAGAAGATTTATTAAACAATCTATTATTTAGGGAATTTTTAGCGGTAATAATTTTATAATGAAAAAATATACAGGACCAAAAAAAAACGCTCTTATCCGGGGTACAAAATCCATTGAGAAAGAACCCTTTTTTCTCTTTTCAGAACTGATTTAAAAATATTCCGTCTCATTTTTAAAAAAATGTGCAAGTACCGTTTGAAGCTTGAGTTAAATTTATGAATTTGGAATTGATAGTAGTTTTCAAGAAAATATAGAGAAGCTTAAACTTGAATTGAGATGGAAGATCAGGTACAAACCAAAGGCGGTATTAATAGCCATTATTGAAAATCCAAAATTTTTGATAATCAAATCAAAAACAATCTCATTTCGAATATTACGAAAACTTGAACGATTCAAGCCCAGGGAAACTGTAATATAATTAAACATCAAAATCATTAATCAATAAATTAAGAATAAAATAAAATAAAAATTTATAAAATAAAAATAGAGTCAATTTTATGGGCAAATGATGAGAGAGTAGAAAATTGGCAATAGATTATCATTATTATTGATGGTTTTGGAGTAAAATGAATGCAAACAGGTGAACAAAAAATTTATGGAGCAGCGAGAAAATTTTGAATCAAAAAGATTAAGTGAATGAAAATTAAATGAAATATCCAGTAATTGAGCTTAACGAATAGTGTAGCCTCCATCAACAACCAGATCAGCACCAGTCATGTAAGAAGCAGCTTTTGAAGCCATGAAAATGATGGGACCTGCAAACTCATCGGGCTCTGCCATTCTTCCATTAGGAACACCACTCTCCCATTCTTTCTTCAACGCAGGGTCTTTCTCCAGAATGGCTCTTGTTAAAGGCGTCAAAATATAACCTGGTGAAAGAGAGTTGACGCGAATACCGAAACGAGCCCACTCAGAAGCTAAAGATTTGGCAAGATGAATGACACCTGCTTTCGAAATGTTGTATGGAGTTTGAGGTTGAGGATAGTTAATAATGTGGCCAGACATGGAAGCAACAAGAATGATAGATGCTGAAGATTGAATTTTTGTAGCGAGATTTTCTTCTAATGGAATGGTGGAATCAGGATTGTAACCAAGATCTTGGATGACTGTACGCGCGAATTCTGTAGAAACAATCATGGATCCCGCGAGGTTAACTTGAAGAAGTTTAAAGAGTCTATCTGTAGGATAATCCAAGGCAGAAATGTTTTCGCAGTAACCCGCAGTGTTAACAAGAATGTCCAATTTAGCACCCGCCTCTTTGCGAGCAGCTTGCATAGTGTGGCGAACAGCATTTTGATCACTGATATCACAGATAAAAGTAGAAAGTTTTGCCTTGGGGTGATCTACTTGAAGCAGCTTGACTGTGTGATCGAGACCAGGTTGAGACATGTCGAGAAGAGCTAGAGATTCACAGCCAGCGTCTAGAAGGTAACGACAGAGCGTTGAGGCCATACCGCCCGAAGCACCAGTTATAACAGCATGTTGTCCAGAGAGTGAGAAGAGGTTTGGGAGTAAAGATGTGTTGATTGCGTTTGAAGGCATCGTTGTTTATATATATGAAATGAAAAGTACAAAAAGAGCAGAGGTGAAGATAATTAGACGAAGGATTATAGTATCTTTTTATATTTGAAAAAAATTCAAATCACTCAAGGAACCGGAGACCGGTAATAAAAATAGAAGAAATTTTTTTACTTTCTTTTTATTTTTATTTTTATAGATAAACGAAGCCTAAAAATCATTTGACATTTTTTATTGTGTCTGTCGATTTTTCCCCGACTAGGTTGGCCAACCGTGCTTTGTTTAAGCCATAGGAAGGTCATCCTCTCACGCCTAAAAGAGAAAAACAGAACTATTGAGGAAATGTTCCCAAAAACAAAAGAGGAAAAAGAATTTTCGAAATCTGCGGGAAACAGCGTCCATGCAGTTGCCTAAAACAGTAATTTACAGAAACTCAAAAAAAGAAAAAGATTTTGGGTATAAAAGATAAATGGATAACTCATATAGTGTAGAGTCGAGAAGACCATAGTTTGAGAGCAGAAGGATTCATGTAAACGGTAAATGAAATATTGATGAATTCTCATTGAAATGAGCATTTCAGTCAAATCTATGACATCTTGAACTTTAAATAGAATTAATATTTGAATACTTGTTTACAAGTACAAAGATCTTTTCGATTTTGAGCACAAGAATTTTTTTAAATCAAGGAAATACAAGAATTTTTGGTAACATGAACACAAGAATTTATTGAAATCAAGTTAATATAATTGAATATTTTAAAATAAAGTTTAGAGAAATCTCTCAAATCAAGTTCAAATACTAGAAATTTTTAAAATCAACTTTTAATAAAGATTTAAATTACATCTTTGATAATTTGGTACTCTTTTATTTAGTGGATAGTTGACTTTATAGTCTAAATATAAGAAGGTTCCATTGAAAAAGGCATCGGCATTGCACCTGTTTTTTATCTAAAATTAAATGTTATTTCAAGCTTAAAATTGTCTGCATAAATCTTGTAAACCTTTTCTGCTCTTTTCTGGAATACCTTTGCTTCTAGGAAGTAAAATTTCTCACGCTTATACAGAGATGTACAAAAACTATTGCACCGTAATAAGATCGATGCACAAGCGGCGAGTTGAATGCTGATAGCTTGAATAATAGTTATCCGCAAATAAAATTATGCCAGTTTACGGAAGATTTCTGCTGAGCTAGCCTATCAAAACAAAGTTTAAATCTATTTTAAAGTAAAAATTGTTGGAACTTGTTTACGATGATAGCAATCTTTTCTGTTTTGAATTTTTCCGACCTCAAGTAATTGAAAGCAGTAGAAGCAACTAAGAAATGCCACATATCTTACTTTAAACACTTTTTTCCATGAACTTTTTCACTATAATCAGGGAGTTTTGTGCTTAACAAAAATTAAATTCAAAATCTTTTCAAGTATTAAATCTCAATCTTCTTACGTATGAAGCAACTCAAAAATTCAATTCAATATCTTTTCAAGAACTCAATCTTCTTGCGTATGAAGCAACTCAATTTATTTTCAAATAAGATCAGTTATGAAAGTCACCAGAATTTTTGAGAGCTGACACACAAAAATTAAACTAGAGTTTTGAAAAAAAAGTGAAAAAAAAATAATTAGGATTATATATTTCGTATTAAAAAACCAAAATTTAACAATTAAAGAGAGAAAAAAACCAATTGAAATACAGAGTCATCATGATTACTTCTTTTCCAGATCTTGCATCCTGACCAATTGGAAGTACATTCCTTTCTTTTCAACCAACTCATCGTGAGTTCCTTCTTCCACGATCTTTCCTTGATCAAACACATAAATGATATCTGCATTTTGAATAGTACTCAATCTGTGAGCAACTGCAATAGTAGTACGACCCTTGGCTGCTTCATCAAGCGCAGCTTGGACAACCTTTTCTGACTCTGAATCTAAAGCAGAAGTAGCCTCATCTAACAATAACACTTTGGGATTTCTAATAAGTGCTCTTGCAATGGCAATTCTTTGCTTTTGTCCACCTGACAATAATGTTCCTTTAGCCCCACAAAGTGTATTATATCCATCAGGTAGTGAAATGATGAAATTGTGAATATTAGCCTTTTTGGAAGCTGCAAAAATCTCTTCATCAGAAATTTCCGAACTTTCTTGGTCACCCAGACCAAGTAAGATATTCTCTCTAATTGTTCCTTGGTATAACACGGGCTCTTGTTGGACTAAGCCAATGTGTGATCTGTAGTTTGCAATATTTAAAGTCGAAATATCAACTCCATCCAATAAAATTTTACCAACCAATGGCCTGTAGAACATTTCAATTAAACTGATCGTAGTACTTTTACCACATCCTGAAGGTCCAACCAATGCAACATATTGACCCTTCTTGATATTTAAATTTACACCTCTCAAGACAGGTACATGTCTTCTAGTAGGGTATCTAAAGTGAACGTCTTGGAATTCAATATCACCTCTTGGATTTTCCAAAATGTCACCCTCAGTAGAAGTTGAATCAATATTTGGTTGAATATCAAAAATTCTAGCAACGTTTTGAGAGGCCTGTCTAGCTTTACCAATACTAGGAGCAAATGAGAAAATTTGACCAGCAGCTTGGGCACCAAAAATAATAGAAGAGAAAGCAGTAAAGAACTGATAAGATGTAGTCAAACGCTTTCTAATTAAAGTACTACCATACCAGAAACCAAGACCCATAATGAAAGGTGCTAAACCTTGTGAAAGACCATAAACAATGGCAGAAGTAAGTAAAGGCTTTCTTGAACGCTTAACCTGTGAATTAACGTGGTGACTATAAGTTTCACAAACACTTTCTTCTCTAGTAAGAGAAGCGACAGTTCTAATAGCACTGACACCTTCACATGCATAAGTACCAGACTTTTCATAAGAAGTTTTAGCTCTCTCCTCGACTTTAGTAAGAATGTTCAATCTCAAGAAACCACATACAACAAGAATAGGTACACAAGCAGTACAAACCAATCCCAATCTCCAGTTGATAATGATTGACATGATGATACCACCAAGCAAGACAGAAACAGAGTTGAGAATTTGTCCAAGAGTACCACCACCGAAACCTTCAACTGCTTGACCATCTTTAGAAAGGGTAGAAGTGAGAGCACCAGTAGAATTAGAATCATCATCAAAGAACTTGATATCCATTCTCAAAAAGTGTTTAAAAGTATTGAGTCTGATATGGTAAACAAGCTGTTCACTGTGGTAAGAAAGACAGCCAAGCAAGATTGCAAAAGCAAAGAATTCTACGCCGGCCAAAGCAACGAAACAACCAGCGTAAATATTGATATTATGTCTCATTTGACCATATAATTCAGGAGGAACCATAAGTTCGTTAACAACTTTACCATATAAGAAAGACATGATTGGATAGCCAGCACCAGAAACAATAGCAGCAACAACTCCAATGGCCAGCAAGTGGTTATACTGTGACACAAAAGAAGCCAAGTATTTGAGCAGTTCCCATAAAGATCTTGTTTTAACATTTTTCTCAAAGAAACCTTCTTGTTCCAAATTATGAATGATTTTTGCGGAAACAGAGGTTTGAGACGATTGAGTAGCAGTTCTTGCTAAATTTTTTTCATTGTGTCTGAGGGCTTCAGTTTCTTCCAAGATTTCTTGTTCAATTTGAGAAGAAGTTTTTTGTTCTTGATCTGCTTTAATATTTTGGGCTTGAACTAATTTGTAGTAAGCACCTTCAAGTTGGAGTAATTCAGCATGAGTACCTGTTTCAATGATATCACCTTTAGTCATGACGATAATTTTATCAGCATCTTTAATGGTAGAGAGTCTGTGGGCAATAACGATAGTAGTTCTAGATTTCAAAGCTCTATCTAAAGCTTCTTGAACGATACCTTCCGATTTTGTATCCAAGGCAGAAGTAGCTTCATCGAGTAAAAGGAGTCGTGGTTGGGAGACAATAGCTCTAGCGATAGCGATTCGTTGCTTTTGGCCACCAGAGAGTAAGAAGCCTCGTTCACCGACTTCAGTATCGAGACCATCAGTCAAGGTTTGAATAAAATCCCAAGCGTTTGCTTCTTTACAAGCATTGATGATTAAATCTCTCTTTACAGATTCCTCAGCAAACTCGTGTTCGGTACCAACGAGTCCATAAGAGATATTTTCATAGATGGAAACACTGAACAAAGTAGGTTCTTGAGAAACAAGAGCCATTTTGCGTCTTAGCCATTTAATATTTAAGGAATCAATAGGACGACCGTCAATAAGAATGCTACCAGAAAGAGGAGCGTAGAAGCGTTCGAGCAAGCCAATAATGGTAGATTTACCTGAACCGGAAGCACCGACAAGTGCAACAGTTTGGCCCGGTTCGATTGTCAACGAAAAGTCATTTAAAACGGGAACGTTAGGACGAGAAGGATACTTGAAGGAGACATTTTCAAAGGCAATTTTACCTTGAAAGGAGGCAGGTTTATCACCTTGGTCTTCAGGATAGGCGTCGATTGAGGGTATACGATCGATAGCTTCAAAGATTTTATGAGCTGCACCGATAGCTGAGCCGACAGCTTGGAAAGCTGGGGTGATACCGCCTAAGGCAAAAGCACCAATAATGATTGCCATTACTACAGTGACCAAGGAGCCTACTTCAGTGACGCCACTTACAATGAATCTTGAGCCTTGCCAAAAGGCCAAACCGTAGCTGAGGTAGATGCAGATCCATAGCCATGCGACCATGACTGCGAGGACTCTTCCTCTTGTGATACCTGCAGCCAAAGAGAGTTTTAACTTTTCTTCGAATTTTCTGGCTAGACGAGATTGGGAGCCGAAGGCGACAGTATTTCTGATTGAAGATAAAACATCTTCCGCGATGGAGGAAGCTTCACCGTAGGCGGAGAGGTTGATTGTAGTGTATTTAACGATGAATGAGGAAGCAATGCCCATACCTAGACAGATAGCTACCACTACGGAGGACATGACGAAAGTCATTTTCCAAGATTTGATAAAACCGATTACAAAGGCGGAGATGAATGTAGACATACCTGAGCAAATGAGGCCAATTTTTTCCGAGATACCGTCTTGAATTTGGGTGATATCAGAAGTGATACGAGTTGTTACTTCACCAGCGCCTACTCTGTCAAAGTAGGCGATATTTTGGCGAAGGATTGATTGCAGGTATTTTCTTCTAATTCTTGAAGCAATGACTTCACCTCTGTCGACGTGGAGGTAAGTTTGTAGGAAGCCCGTGCATGCTACGCCAATGCCTAGGTAGACAAAGTAGAGTGTATCGTGGTTAACAGCATCTTGAAAGAGGCTTGGGTCAGTACCTTTAACGAAGAAGTCAGAGAAGACCTGGGTGAGGTTACCAAAGATGAGGGTGAATAGGGGTAGGGCAGCGCCAGTTACGATTGAGAATAGGATTGCTAGAGCTAGGAGTAGGAGGTCAGTTGGGGTAGCGTACCTAAAGAGTGTGAAGTAGCCAATTTTGATTTCTGGGATTTCTACTTGGTCC
>PPJE01000030.1:0-161660 GCA_003707475.1 Geotrichum albidum
AGTTTCATAAAATTATGGCAGTTGCCTAATTGGGTTGGTGATATTCAGTCCATATCTCACTCTTATCACTTTTTTCGCTGCGGCACGTTTTAGTTCCATTTTAGACCGATGAAATTCAGTTTCTAGTTCCGTTGCCTTGATAGGAGTGGTATTAAACGCTTCAAGTATTAAACTAAGACCGAAATTTTGGAAAATCGTTGTTTTATGGAGTTGATTTGAACTTATATAATATTAAAATATATCAATGCCATATGTGTTTTGAAAATTTCCCAGAACTTGTAGAGTAAAATATGTCGTCCATAATTTTTCAAAGTAATATTTAATCTCAAACATCAAATTTTACAGAGAATTAATTTTAAACATTTATTGACAAATTACTACTCAATCAAAAAAATTTTTGACATCTTGTATTTTGAAGAGATTGTATTTTTATAGTACGACAAAGTGAAATTTGTTATATAAAACGATAAGTATTTGAAAAGTTAAAATGTTTTTATCTACCTTGTGTTTCAATTCATTGATGTATATACATACGATTATCTTTGAAGTTTCAAAGTTTTAATAATTCATGGCGTAAAAAAATTGGAACCCAAAACTAAGATTTCACTACAATTACTAAAAAGTGATGATCTATAGAAATTATTCTAAAAATTACGTTACTCAAATTGGGAAATGAACTGTCAAGAAAAATTCAGTTTTGACTAAACGCTTTAAAAAGTATTTCAAGTAGTCATTAAAGAACATTTATCTCACAAATGTACAAGAAAAAAGTGTCTTGTTAGCATAATCGGTAGAGCGTGTGACTTTTAAGAATCTTTCTATCACAAATGTCCAAGTATTTCTACTAGTTGACTACTTAAGTCTCGAGATTTTCATATTTTCGATTATCTGGTGTGTATTTGTAGAAGTGCATGGTACTCTGAGTACAATAGTTTACACTGTATCAAATAAGATTTATGTTTTTAATGTTGGAAGCGCATGTTATTGAAATTGATTTATTGGTATGGTTGAAATGTTCATGGATAAACACAATTTAACTATTCAAATGCTTATTTTCTATATATGAAATTTTCTTGTAACTAAATAGGAGATTACTTTAAATGTATTTTGAATAGATTGATTTATCACAAATTCTATAATGTCCTTGTAGAATCTTATCAAATGTCAATTTTTATTGTATTTTGAGCCTGAAAGTATAAAATATGATAACGTTTACCAATAATCTTCTTTTGAAAAGACGTCTACAGAGCTGAGAATGGTGAATCTTTCAATTTTTTCGGCAATATCAAACATTAAGTAATTCGAGATGATATTAAACATTAAATAATTTTTGACAATATCAAACATAAAATAATTCTTGACAATATCAAACATTAAATAATTCTTGACAATATCAAACATTAAATAATTCTTGACAATATCAAACACTAAATAATTTTGACAATATCAAACATTAAATTATTTCGACAATATCAAACATTAAACTATTAGAACTTTTTTCACTCTTTTCAAATGTATTCTTTCCTTAGTTTGAAAGTACAGTCAAGCTACTTTTTACAAGTCTCGCTACTTCCGTAGTGAGTATATATCAGTTATCAAGTAATCATATCATGATTCAGTATTGCTACCAAACTTTACATTGTTCCAACAATTGATCAATTCAGAGAATACAAGTCTTGAGTCCTCTTTAAAAACTGTTTAGAGTGAGGAAATTATCTCACTAATCCCTTACCCGTTCAAACCTAGATTCAAGAAAAAAATCCCTCTCAATAACTCTTCCTTCTTTGCAATTCAAGATAAAAATTTCATAATGGATCTTTTAGCAAAAGCATTATTCGTTCCAGAGTTTTCAGCATATCATGAATCTCTCAAATCATTGACTTGCGTGGGACGAGGAGCACCTCCTAACTTTACATTTAAAACAATAAACGCTCCAATCCCAAAAAATAAGCTGCTTATTCGAATTAGGACTGCTTCATTAAGTCGACTTGACGTTCAGTT
Organism: Geotrichum albidum; assembly: GCA_003707475.1. NCBI lineage: Eukaryota > Fungi > Ascomycota > Dipodascomycetes > Dipodascales > Dipodascaceae > Geotrichum > Geotrichum albidum. The sequence goes on from PPJE01000030.1 coordinate 2,002, forward strand.
GATGAATGCACCTATAAGTCTGACTTCCTCTGGACCTAAAGGTATTGGTAGAGATTTTTGCGGAGTTATAGAAGAAATTGGATCAAATTTAAAAGAGAAATGGGCTAAAGGTGATAAGGTTTGTGGTATGTTTATTCACTTGAATGGCCAGGGCACTATTGGAGATTATGTATTACTTGATCCAACCGTGGATCATATTATTCCAGCTCCTTTGAACCTTAGCGATGATGAAGTTGCTGCCTTCCCGTTATCTCTTGGTACTGCCTGGAAAGCTTTATCAAAAGCCAAGTTGGACAAAGATTCTTGGGTATGTATCCTTGGAGGAAATACATCGGTAGGACAGTATGCCATTCAACTTGCAAAGAAATATTACAAAGTTGAAAAAGTGGTGGCTACGAGTTCAATGAAAAGTGCACCTTTTGTAAAAGACCTTGGAGCAGATCAGATCGTTGACTACAAATCTGCTACAAACATTGGGCATGCGCTGGAATATGTTTTGGGACAGAAACAAATAGCAGCCAAAGACATGTTTTCATCAACTCTAGGAACTGAAGGGACCAAGAAAAAGTTTGCATTAATTCTGGATTGTGTTGGAGGTACAGACGTACTGGACAAGGCATATACACTGATACAGCCCTACTCAAGATCAGCGCCTTCAGCATATGTTACTTTGGTTGGAGATACTCCCATGAGCTTTGAGTATGGAACAAATGGGTATACGTTCACAAATCCTATCGGTAGGAAATTTGCAAATGCTACAACTGGTGTCTCGGGCGTGAACTACATTTATCAATACATTTCTCAAGGTGACTGGCTAGAAACAGTAGCAGAACTTGTCAGCAATGGCACCATTAGTGCTACTATTGATTCAGTATGGGAATTGAATCAATATCAAAAGGCAATTGAAAAGGTAGAAAGCGGAAAACTAAAAGGCAAAGTAATTTTCAAAGTTTCTATTTAGAATAGAAGACAATAGAGAAGCTTACAATGGAGGACAATAGAGAATATATACGAAATCAAATTAGAAAACTTTTAAATTGCACTATTAAACAATCATCTCCAATCTCTAAAGAATCTAGATGTAACAGTAAGCCTAACCCTGGAAATAGTGGCACAAGTCCCAACTGATGGACAAACGTTTACTCTCAAAGCAACAACTAGACAATATGTTTCGTGCAGCTGAACCACCTAGTGAACTAGAAACACTTATAGGTTTGTAGAAGGAACAAATATTTAAACCAAGATTAACATGAATTAGATAAGGCAACGGATCCTACACTTACCAATGAAAACTGGGAAGATATTCTGAACGTTTGTGACAAAGTCAACGATGATCCTCAGAATGGATCTCAAAATCTGATTAAACATTTACTTCCAAAGCTGTCTTCGAATCCTCCGAATGCTAATCGTCAAATATATGCTTTAACTGTTTTGAATTCAGCTTCACAAAACTGTGGTTCTAAAATGCTGAGAGAAATATCTTCAGACCAAGTTATTAATCGATTGTTGGAAGTAGCAAGAGACTCGAAAAGCCATCATGCAGTAAAGGTTAAGGTTTACGAAGTGCTAGAAAGCATGAGTAAAGAAGTTGGAAAAGATCCGTCTTTAAGACAAGTTGTTAACGCTTTTGAAGAATTGAAGTTGAGTGGTGTGGCGAAACCCGAAGTTCCTCAAAAGAAACAAATCTCTGAAGCTGACCGGTTTAGAGAAGAAGAGGAATTACAGTTGGCTCTTGCATTATCAGTGAAAGATGAACAGGCGACTAAATCAAAAATTGATTCAACTCAGAATCAAAACGATGGATCTGCTGTGACTGGTAAAACTGCTGCTACAGTTTCCAGAGTTAAAGCAATTTACGATCTTCATTCAGATGATCCTGGTGAATTGTCTTTCCGAAGAGGTGATATCATTAAAGTTGTAGAAAGTGTATACGCAGACTGGTGGAAAGGATCTTTACGTGGAGAAGTAGGAATATTTCCTCTCAACTATGTTGAACCTATTTCAGATCCAACACCTGAAGAGTTGACAGCAGAAATTGAAGATGAACGAAAAGTATTTGAAGAAAGTCGTAACATTGACAGACTTTTGAGTCTTTTAACTAGTGGAACTGTTAATGATGAGGAAGAATTGCAAAGACTTTATCAATCTACTCAGTCTATAAGGCCACGCCTTGTAAAAATGGTTGAAAAGTATGGAGAAAAGAGGGATGAATTAGTAGATCTTGACAGAAAATTTCTTACTGCAAGAAGAACATACGACAATCTTATTGAATCCAGTTTAGCATCTTTACAAAACCCACAAGAGCAATACTATCCTCCTCCTGCTCTTCCTCAGGCTCCTCCAATGCACTCTCAACAGCATTCTCAAGGTTTTTTGCAATCCCAAAATCTTAACCAGCCGTCGCAAGGTTATCCTTCTGGTTTTGTACCATCTCAATCCAATTATGGTCAATATCCACCTCCTGCTCAAAACTATTCTGCTCCTCAACAGTCTCAAAATACTGGAAATAGTGCTCATACTCCTTGGGCTCAACCTCAGCAATATCAATCTTCAACCAATGCACCTTCATATCCTTCTCAATCCAATGCACCTACGTATCCTCCTCAATCCAATGTACCTTCATATCCTCCTCAATCCAATGTACCTTCATATCCTCCTATCTAACTCCTTATATACTCTATATATTCTATACTCAATAACTTATACTCGATAACTTGTACTCGATAACTTGTACTCGATAACTTGTACTCAATAATTTATACTCATCAAATCAACATCAAAACAACATTAAATCAACATCAAATCAACATCAAATCAACATTAAATCAACATCAAATCAACATCAAATCAACATCAAATCAACATCAAATCAACATCAAATCAACATCAAATCAACTTACATTCATTTTCAATATTCATCCAGTGGCGTACAAGTCTCTCATCTATATTGCCTTTAAATCATTTTCACGTGATTTATAGCATGTCTCTCCTTTATAATTTCTCATTCTAATAGTTGTCAAATTAACGGCAATGAACCAGATTACTTTCTGACATAACTTTTACTTTTCATATCTTTTACATTTATAAATCAAAATGGCATCTAGTTCGCAGGCTTACCAGCAGGAAGAGCAAGTATGTTTTGGTACAGAAAGTAAGCGTAAGATACTAACAAACGATTTCTAGAACGATGCTAGGTTGAATGAATTATATCAAAAGATATCATTGATTAGAGGAGTAACAACAGATATCCATGCTCAGGCTTCAGATCACAGTTATATAGATTCAGCCAGTGAATCCATGAATGGATTAATGACATCAATTAAAGGATCCGCCGGTCGGTTACTGAGATCAGCAAAAGCAGGGCATCCTGTTTTTAAGACAGCTGGTTTAGCAATTGTGATAATATTGTTGTTGTATACCGTTTATAAAGCACTTTAATATTAATATCAACAAGTTTTAATTTGCAGCACCGAGATCTAAGATTGTGTTAGAATAACATGAAGTATATGAAAGTTGAAAACTAACCTTTACCAAGTTTATAAGTAGCAGCCTTTTCCCAGTTCATCTTGGATCTAGTAATGGGAAGCTGTCTTCTCAAACTCTTGAACTCAGTTTCATTGAGACCTACAAAAGCATGATTGATTTCTTCTTGATAATTTCCTTCTTCTTTTGATATTTTATTAACAACAAGCAGAGGAGAATTGGCACCTTGAATACCAATTTCTTTTCTAGTCTTCAATCGTACATTGCCATCTTCAAAGTAGTGAACATCAATTTCAACAGAGCCAGAGATTCTTCCACTTGCAGGATCCAATAGATACCAAGATCTCCAACGGCCAGTCCAAAAGTTTGAAGGACTATAACGAGAGTCCACAATTACAACAGCAATTGTAGAATCAGGCTGAGGAAACACGCCAAACCCGACTTCGGAAGGGAAGTGCTCCTTGACATATTTAGCAAGAGAAGAATGAAGGGAATCGCTGAGAAGTTAGTTGCAGCAACATGGAATCAAGTTCCAAAAACTTACATATCGTAATCAGTTGAAGATGTGTAAGAGCTGATATTAGTTGCTCTCTTTTAAGAGTTAGAACTATCGACTGAATGATTAACTAAACATACCTTGGTTTCATGATCAAAACTGAATTGTTTCTGTAAAACAGGATCAACAAAGATATCTCTGGCTTGGTTGAACTGGCTAATAACCGTCTGTTTCAATCAGTATTCTGTGCTCTATTACTTTGTTATTATAATTACCTTGTTACCATCATCTAATTCAACGATTGAAAATTGGTTTACATTATAATCTTTAATGTGTTTTTCAACATTACTCAAGATTGCAGGATTTTCTTCTTTCAATGCTTCAAGATCTATATTCATGTTAGAGATATATCACCAGTAGAACAAAAGACAAACCTTTAATAACGTTTGACAACTAGATATATGAATTAGCAGCAATCCTTTACAATTTGTACAATCATACTCACTTCTCCAGGAGGAGCATCAGCAATAAAACGAGAGATGGCTTGATCGGTAGACATGTTGACTGGCTTCTTCTGGTTGGTTTTAGAAAGTGTTGTTAATCGTTTCAGTTGGGAAAATCTAGCTGAAAAATCACAACTAAAAAACCTTGACTCTTCTCACAATCATCAAACAATGGATTATGATAGCGCGCTGCTAAATCAGCCAGTTGTTTTCGATAATGTACGGACAATTGATTTACTTTGAATATGTACTAACTCATGTTTAGGGATCAGGAACAATCAAAGCTGGATTTGCTGGTGAAGAACAGCCCAAAACATTCTTTCCCTCATAGTAAGTCAAGTACAAATGTTTAGAATAGTCCTAACAGTTATTAGTGTTGGTAGACCTAAACATACACGAATCATGGCCGGTGCACTTGAAGGGTCCAATTTTATTGGTAGTGTCGCACAGAAGCACAGAGGACTCCTGAAACTACAATATCCAATGTCTCATGGTACAGTTACAAATTGGGATGATATGGAACGTATTTGGCAACATGTTTATATCGACGAACTTCACATTTTATCAGAAGAGCATCCTGTGCTTTTGACTGAAGCACCGCTAAACCCTCGTGTGAATCGCGAGCAAGCAGCACAAGTCTTTTTTGAAACATTCAATGTACCAGCTCTATATCTGTCTTTTCAAGCTGTTTTGGCATTGTATGCTTCTGGTCGAACAACTGGAATCGTTTTGGATTCAGGTGATGGAGTATCACATAGTGTGCCTGTTTATGCTGGCTTTGCAATTCCTTCAGCAGTTCAAAGAATTGATATTGCTGGACGAGATATTACTGAATATCTTCAATTGTTACTACGAAAATCAGGAGTTATTCTACAAACATCAGCTGAAAAAGAGATTGTTAGAGAGATCAAAGAACGACATTGTTTTTTGGCTATGGATCCCCGAAAAGAAGAGAAAGAATGGGCAGTTATGGGAGTACATTCTTCAATAGTAGACAGGCCAAATGAAGCCAGTACAGGAGATGGATCCAACTTTTACAGATTACCAGATGGAAGAGAACTCAGATTAGGTGCTGAACGATTCAGATCTGCTGAACTTTTATTCTCTCCACACATTATTGGATCAGAACAAAACGGAGTCCACCAAATGATTGCTGATTCAATTAGCAGAACTGATTTGGATCTTAGAAGCGATCTCTACGAGAGTATAGTTTTATCTGGAGGAACTACTCTTTGTAAAGGATTTGGAGACAGATTACTGAATGAACTCAAAACACTCGCTCCCAAAAGTACCAAAATCAAGATATATGCACCTCCAGAAAGAAAATATTCCACTTGGATTGGAGGATCTATTCTTGCTGGCTTGAGTACATTCAAAAAGATGTGGGTCAGCGTAGATGAATGGCACGAAAACCCAGATATCATTCATACTAAATGCATGTAAACATAGATTAAATTATTTCTTATGTACCAGTATTTAACTCAACACTTATTCAAACCATATTTAACGATTCTTTCCTGATGATCAAGTTTAACGATTCTTTCCTGATTGTCAGGTTTTTCAATTCTTTCCTGATTATCAAGTTTTTCAATTCTTTCCTGAAAATCAAGTCATCCATACTTAACGATTCTTTCCCGAAAACTCAACACTAATAATCAAGTTATCCAAACCATATTTATCAAGATTTTCTTGTGCAGTTTGAGCCATGGCAATAGTAGCAAAGGAAACAAAACCAAATCCTCTACTTCTACCGTTTTCTCTATCTCTAACAAGATTACATCTGGTAATAGTACCATATTTGCCAAAGATATCTCGTAAATCTTCCTCAATAACATCACTACTGAGATTAGAAACACGAAGAGTAGATAGATCATCACGATCACCAGTAGATAACTTGGGGGGAGCAGGACCACCATTTCTGAGATGGGGGAGTTGATAAGACGACTTTCCAGCAGCACCAGGAGTAGTAGTAGTGGTAGCAGGTGTTTCGACATAGTCTTTAATGGGACACTTTGCGGTAAAATGATCACCTTTACAGATACGACATTTCAATGATTTTCCTCCAACAGCTTCCTTAGCAGGTTCCTTCTCTTCCTTCTTGATAGCCTTTGGTCCCAATTTGAAGTGTATTTCTTCACCAAGATTAGTTGTCATTGTATTAGGTCCTTGAGGGCTTCCCTTCTCTAACCCGAATTTGGCCCATGATTTGCGTTCCGCAACACTTGGATTAACTTTTTCCTGCGCTGAAACGAATCTAATCTTTTGAGTAACTTTCACAGTCTTTCCTTCAGCGTTCTTCTTATATGAAATGATTGTTTTGGTTCCGTCAGCGTTCTCTGTTATGGTTTTTGAAGGTAAGTTATCTTGAACATCTTCATCAAATTCATCGGCCCAGTTGGACTTTTTTCTATGAAATATCCTGTTAGCTTCTGAGATCTTATCAGCAATTCCAAACTTACACTTCTAATTCAGACATGATGGCGTTCTGTGTCTTGATGTACTTGATGGTAGACAGTATTATCGACTGGAAAAATTTTGAAAAATAAAGAATATATCAGTCACAAGTTTACGCACGAGTATTTTGCAGTATTATTCATGTAAATTAGATCATGTGATATATTACTTTGTTACGTTTTCACGTGACATATTACTTTTCTAGTGTTATAGTTCCACGTGATTGAAACTTTTCTCTCACAAATCACATGACTCGGCATTTGATTCACGTAATCAAAATTTGAGAAAACAATTATTATATTCACGTGACGTGAAACATTGTGTCTTGATGAGAGGCTTTAAGCTAATTTCCACTCTACAAACTTCAATTCAAAGGACTAAACACAATGGGATTATTAAATCTACTGCCTTCAATCAAAGTGTATGGTGATTCCCAGGAGCCAATTGAAGATGTAACTCTGAATTCTCCAGTTAAGGAAAGAGGTAAGTTTTCGGGGACTTTGCAGCTCACTACTGACTTTTGGGCAGAATCTACTGATAAGAGGCATTTGACAGTTGCGTCCGGGGATGCTAGGACGATATCCTCAGGTACCAGTGATTGTGAAGACCATACAGTTCTGAACCCGCTGTCGGAACAGATTTTCAAACGAACGGAACTTTACCCAAATGCAAGAAACTCAATGACCCGAAGAGGCTCGTCAGCGAATACAACTGTCAAATCAATGTTGCTTTCAACTCCATCTTCTGCAGATTCAGAAACTCAGTCTTCTACTCTATCAAAGACATTTTCCAATCAGTCTAATAGCTCTCATACTCTCCATAGTCTCCCAGTAAGCTCAATCGATAGCTCTGTACGGTCCACTCAAAAAACTTTGAATCCTCCTCAACGGTTCTTTTCTAAACTAATCCGCAAAAAAACAGTCGAGGAGGAGGAAGAAGACACAGATGGAACTGAACATTCCAAAGATAGAGATGAAGGCTGGAAGGCAGATGTTATAGGTCATGTACCTAACTTTCCCACTCCTCCAAAGTATATTTGGGTTAGATCTCACAAGAAGAAGAATAGAGAATTCAACCGTTTGTTTTTAGCTCAGGAACTGAAAACTAGTCCAAAAAACTCTTCTAGAATATCTCTAAATCATTTGTCAAAAAAACCAACCATCTGGTGTTCTCGCTTCAGTCTCGATGGTAAGTATCTTGCTACCGCTGGTGCAGACGGAATCATTAAAATTTGGCAAGTCATTTCTTCTCCTGAAGAACGAGAGGTAATCAATGCTGATCTTTCACGAGAAGAAGATTATGATGGGTACCGGAATCGTTGTAGCTCGATGAGAAGAAATAGAACTTCTAAAGTCTTTCACTCTGTTTTTTTGCCATTTCCTGTTAAAGAATATCATGGGCACACCGCTGATATTCTTGATTTAAGCTGGAGTAAAAACAATTTCTTGCTTTCGTCGTCAATGGACAAAACTGTGAAACTTTGGCACATTAAGAAAAATGAGAGCATTGCTTCTTTTGATCATCCAGATTTTGTCACATCCATTTCTTTCCACCCCAAAGACGATAGATTTTTTCTTTCAGGATCGTTGGATCGAAATTTGAGATTATGGAGTATTACTGAAAAGAAAGTTTCTTGTACTGCCAACGTACGAGATCTTATCATGGCTGTTGTTTTCACTCCAGATGGTAAAACTGCTATTGCTGGATGTTTTGGAGGACAATGTTTATTTTACGAGACTGAAGGTCTTGCTCTTAAAAATCAAATGATTGTTAAAAGTTCTCATGGAAAGAATTCAAATGGATCTAGAATTACTGGTATCGAAATAATTTCAATTCCATCGAAATTTAGGAAATCTACAGATCCAAGAGATTCATTCAAATTACTAATCTCCACTAATGACAGTAGAGTGAGGTTGTATAACGTGTCTGATCGTTCTATACAATGCAAATTTAAAGGTCATGATAATACTGAAGGTTTGATACGCGCTACGTTTTCTGGTAATGGCTCTTATGTTATTAGTGGTAGTGAGAATGAAAGAACTTACATTTGGCAAATAGACAACAAGACTGGAGATTCTTCTAAAACAAGAGAAGATTATGAGTTCTTTCACTCCAATGGATCTATCGTTACCTGTGCACTATTTGTTCCAGATGCAGCAAGAAAAATTTTGTACAACTCTAGAGATCCAATATATGACATTGCTGATCCTCCTCCAGTAATACTTCGCAGGCCTAGTATGGATGTGTTATCAGCTCAAGAGCAGCCAGCTCCTGATTATAAAGTTAATCCTCATGATGGTAATATTATTATAACAACTGATCAAGATGGAAAAATCAAAGTATTCAGACAAGATTCAGCATTTGAAAGACGAAAGCAGTGGATTGAAAATGCAAACATGATTCAAAAGAAAAAAATCTCTGGTATTTCACTTAGTCCTACAAGTAGTAGTGGAGGTGGTTCGTCTCTACCTGCCAAGATGCTGAGAGGTCTATCGCCTAGTGGAAGATCTAAAAAGAAGGTTGAAGGAAATTCAGAGGCTAATAAGTCGCCGTTGCTTTCGCCATACCGCCGTGAGAGTTTATCCAGACGACATTCTCACTCAAGTGTTTCTTCTTGGGGATCTTCAAGACAATTTTCCGATAGTGACTCTAACTTGCAAAATTCACCTAATTTCAGTCAACAACCTGTATTGTATTCTACGCTAGGTGGTTCAGAGTTGGAAAATGACGACGATGTAACATGTAAAAAGTGCGGTAGCCATGATTTTAGAGCTAGAGCTAGTCGCACTACAGGCTCAATAGTGTTGATGTGTGCCAGGTAAGTTACAACATACTTAATCTACTTTGTTCAGTACTAATTTTTTTCTGATAGCTGCAACAATATTATGGATTCTAATTGAGAGTTCATTAACTAACAATTGACAGAATATGCATTCTTATTTATTATTTCTTGTTTACCTATTTATTTTTAAAACCAGTATTGATATAGTAAACACTGTATTTATTTTTAGAGAGTATCAATATAGTTAACACTGTATTCATTATTAAAATCAGTAATATAGTAAACACTGTATTCATTCATATAGCTAACAGAGAAAACACTGTATTCATTCATATGGCTCATAGTTATTTCACTTGTTTCCATGTGGCTTTGCTTTAAAAGATAAATTTCAAGTTGCAGTCAAGAGGATGGGATGAACTTAACTGAGGCTTTTGATCATATTTTTCCTTCAAGATATCTCTCATTTCGTTCAATAGAGTAATGTAACTTTGGTTTGAATTACCATTCATGACTCTAATGAAGGCGTGAGACATGGCACCAGTAGCTTTACCATCTTCAAATGAATCTGCTGATGTCTGAGAATCTTTACATCCAGACAAAAGAATGGCATCGCAAGGAGCAGTTTTGGTCTTTTTGGTCTTTTCGTATCCTTCACTACCGTTAGTAACACGTTTAAAAAGTCCAGTTACAGAAGAAACAACGCCTCCAATATCACCATTTGAATATGAAGTAAATGCAGAAAGGAGACCAGAGCCAGCTTCTTTTAACAAATTAGGTTCCTTCAAAACTCCCTTTGTAGAGTACACGTAAGGCAAATCAAGAACTGTACCTGAGTGACAACTATCGAAAAGAGCTGTCAGTCTTACACCAGGCATCAAAGGTCGAACAACCAAATCATGAATTTCATCATCAACAATGTGACCAGCTTTTTCATAGTCGAGGGGATAGATAACTTCATCAAAACCATCATCTTCATCGCCATTCAAGTCTTCAGTTTGACCTCCGTGTCCCGAGTAATGCATAAACAAGGAATCGTTGGTTTGAGCTCCTTCAACTAGCCATCTCATACCTCTGATGATATTTTCACGAGTAGGAATTGATCTAGAATTCGACTGATCATCAGTCAAGATGACCATATCTTCATCTTTATAGCCATGTTGTTGCAAGAAGCTCTTGACGTTTTGTACATCGTTAATGCATCCTCTCAAAGTACCCTTTTGGCCAATATAGTTGATTCCAATTAGCAAAGCTTTTCTCTTACCAGAACAGTCAGAATATTGGAAATTGTAACCATCAACACCAAAAGACTGAGATTGAGTTGAAGGTGCTTGGAATTGCTGGTTACGATTAGAAAATCTTCCTTCGTATCCTTCACCATTGTAATATCCGCTGAGACCAGGATGATTACCACCGTTGTAGCTGCCACCAGGAGGTCCAGAAGGGGGTCTACCATAACTTTCATCTCCATTATTGTTTCCACCTCCATTATAGTTTCCACCTCCATTATAGTTTCCACCTCCATTGTAGTTTCCACCTTCATTGTTGTGTCTGCCTCCATTATAGTTTCCACCTTCATTGTAGTTACCATATCCATTACCAGGAGGAGGTCCTGAAGGAGGACCGTATCCTCCTCCATTGTACCTGTCATTGGAGCCACCCCCATATCCACCATTGTATCCTCCGCCATACTGATTTGGAGGAGGTCCAGAAGGTGGCCCGCCATACCTATTGTCCTGGTTGTTGTTATTGGAGTACTGGCCTCCGTAAGAGTTATGGTTAGAGCCTGGATAAGACATCTTTAAAAGGTTATTAGACTTGTAATCTCAAAAGGGCTTGAAGCGGTGTTACTTGCTTGATTTTGAGTTTTGGTTTAGGTGGTAAGAAAAGAGGATTGGAGCCACTGAACTGATCAAAAGAATTGATGAGTGGTTTTTGTCTTAGAAATAATATTTGGCTTTGGGGCAACTTTTCTTGTATAATACTCCTGTCAAACCCGACACGACCAGAATTGAAAAGAGCATGTCCCGTCGGTCCAGGACATCGGGTCCGGGTTTTTTTTTTTTTTTCTAAAAATCTGTTTCATCTTGAAGCATCATTCAAACTGGTTGTTTTTCGCATATTGACGGTCAGTGTACCGATTGAATTTTTGTACGGAACAACTACCGGACCCGTAGCAACTTGGTACTATTTCTAGGGTTCCAAAGCTGGGACATATTGGGACAAACCCAATATTTTTGCATAATCTTGATCTTTTTGTTAAAATTTTCCAATCAAATATAGAAATGAGTTCAACAACAAAAGTGAGTATAACGAAAGCCCGAGTATCAAGTTCTAACATGACTGTATAGCCAAATAAAGGAAAAGGTCTTAGATCTTTGTCAATAGCAGTACCTTCTTCGACTATATCCAAGTCTAATTGTGCGACACCTCAACAGGTTGCAGCCGTAGCTCATCAGATTGCCCGAGCTTCTACATTATACGGAATCAATGAGATCATTGTTTATAACACTGAAAGTATAGACAAGCCTGATCCTAATGTTAAAATCTTGACTGGATATTTAAAGTATTTTATTACTCCATCATACTTGAGGAAATCAGTATTCACAAACGAAGAAGAAAAAGTCTTTAGCATTGCTAAGAAACTTCCAAAATTACCCAGATTACCATTTTACAATCATGATGGACAATATCTTCAGGGCTGGAGCGTGTCGAATAAGATTGAAAAGAAGAAATCCAAGACTAAAAAAAGGAAAGCACAAAATGGAGATAATTTGACCAGTTTGATAAACATTGGAGAAAAGAAAATGCTTCATTTGAGTAATGGTGTCAAAGTTCCAGTAAATTGCTTGATTTTAATAGATAAAGAGAAACAGGCTGTTGTAACACCACAAACAGCTTTTGATCAAGGAAGAAATCGCAAACTTAAAGGAGAAGAGCCATTTTGGAGTGCAGAAGATCTTGGATTTAAGATTAGAGAGGTGAATAAATTTGGTCAAGTATTCACGGATTGTGCTTTTAAAGAAGGATATAAATACACGGCTTGGGTTCCATGTCAAGAATCATTTCCTGGTCCTGAACAAGAAAAGGCTCTGGCTTCAATTTCTGTAGTAAACGATACAGAAGACGGATTTTTCAAAACAGGAATCTCTCAATCAGATCCAAAAGAGGATATACCTGTTTTACTTGTATGGGGGAAATGGAATGAATTGGCAACTGCAATTCTCAGTGATAATGAAACCTTTGAAGGTCTTCCTGAAGCTGAATCTCTGTTTGATGGTAGACTAAAACCTGTCAAATCTACGAGAATTGAAGATAGCTTGTTAATGGCTTTGGCAAAAATAGATGGAATCTAATTCTGGGTAGTCAATCTTATTTTCAATTATTAAAACAAAACACTTATCTTCATGTTAAGTTTTATCATGTTAAAAATGTATTTGGTTTACCTGATTCAAACGTTTTTTTTTGTAAGACAAATAGTCTTTTCCTTTTCAACTTGTTGTATGTATATTCTAGAAAAATAAAATTAACAATTCTCAATTGGGCTCTTTATGATCAATTCAAACAATTTCTCAATTGAACTCTATGAACAATTCAAACACTGTTTCGATTGAGAACTTTTGATGATCAATTCAAACATTTTTCTCATTTGAGTTCTTTATGATCAATTCAAGCAATTTCTCAATTGGACTCTATGATCAATTCAAACAATCTCTCTATAAAGACTCTGATCAATTCAAGTATTTCTTAACATCATATAATAATATCACAAAGTTACTAGTTTCAACATCAAAGTCAGATATCAAAATGGCAGTGTATTGATTATGTGATTTACAAATATTGGTCTCTCCATTTAACAGCATTCGGAGCCATGAATGGTGATTCTGAATTTCGAGTGTCTCTTTGTCTCAACACACCAGGACCAGATCCAGGAGGCCGAGTTTGCACAGAATAAATAGATTCATCTTCTTCTGCATCATCGTCATCATCATCATCATCAGAATCCACAGTATGGTTTTCTTGATCAGCTTGTGTAGGTTTTCTTCTTTGAAAATCTCTTGTATGAGCATTTCTCAAAGCGAAACTCAATGCTTGAAGAACAGGTGTTGCAACATTAGAAAATGTATTACGACTACTCGATGGAGTTTGAGCGGATTCAATCTGAGCAGGCGAATTGGAAGTTTCAGATTGACCATACTCTAGATTCTCTTCATCAATAAGTGTTTGTCGTTTACGTTGAATGACGGTATATGGAAGAGTAACATCTCTAGATGCTCTGAACCGAACAACATTTGAACAATGCTCATTTTCAACTCGAAAAAACACCCAGATAAATCGACGAATAACTTCAGTGAAGGCAACAAAAAATGAAACCTTGGCTGACTGTTGAGCTTGGTTTGCAAATATTGCATAAAATATCCAGTTACATCTAAGAATTGGATCAATAATCATGGCCATGTAGTAGGGCCACTTGGATTTGAAACCAAGTTCATTTCTCAGCAAGAAATTAGAAGATTGCTGCATCAAAGACCAATCCATGAAAAGATCCCAAAATGTAGAATAAATGGTGTTGAAACTAGCAAATATAATGAAGAGAGATCTGAAAACATCGTTACCCAAGTCAATTCGATAGGCACTCAAAAATGCATAGTAGATAATTGTCAAACTGTATTTACCCATGTTTGCAAGATGAGGGAACCAATCTCCAGAATCTAGATAACGTCTTCCACATTGTAAAAAACGCCAGATAGCTGGTAAAGCATTCAAAAATCCTAAAACTCTTGATTTGGATGAACCACAAGAAGAACCATTGGTGTGACCAGGAACTAATCCACTCCAGTGTGTAGCGTAAAGACAGAAGAAAAACGATGCATTACTGATTGAGTAAGTCAAACTGCAAAAAATATCACCCAGAAAGAAATCACGAAATTCGACTGGATATAACCCAGAAAATAATACTCTCCAAGATGCAATTGCAAGCCATTTTCTAGCTAAAGGTTGAATAATTGGTAATGGCAGCAAAAATAGAAGAACACCAGATCCTAGATAGATAGGAGGATAGTAAATCCGAGAGAAGTGATTTGGCCAAAAATCATAGAAACAGAGCCAACAAATAATAGACAAAATGAACATTAAAATTGAAGGTATTAGTGCCATTTCACTAGCATCCAAATGTGATAGAGGGTTGAGTTCAAAGATAAATGAATAGTTGATCTTATAATGTTTCCATACCAAGCAGTTTAACTGTAGTAGTGATATCATTAATATTACAAGGAAAAATCCACCCCAGATTTGAAACAAAAAAAGTGCGTCAGGATCTCCATTATGAAGATTTTCAATTCCTTTAACTATAGCTTGAATTAGCAAAGGGACTGAAAGGCCATAGCACAACCCAGTCACAAACATTGAGGTATAATGTTCCTCAGGAATTGTCTTTGCTCGTAACTTTTCAATAGCATGTTTGTGATTTCCCTTTTCAAAATAAAATGCAAACATATCTTCGGTTTTCTTGATAAGGTCTTCGACAATTTCGGATTGACATAGATATGAAGAATTGATTTTTTCCATGAAAGGTCCTTGCATATTATTGGAGGTAAGTTTATCAAACTTTTTAACCATTTTTCTAAAAGCTGTTTGATTTAGAGAGCGGTAAGACTTTAGTAATTCTAAACTTCTATAATATTCACTGACGGCAATCTTTAGCTGTCTTCGAGCTACCGAGTAAGATATGCTATCATCTTCTTTCCGCCTAACGTAATCTTTTTTTCCATTTTCTTCATTTTTGTGGGTCTTTTTAGCATGGTTGTATATAGCGTCATGAACTGAAGATGGAAGAGATGGAAAGTCGAATTTTCTTGCCAGTTTATTTTTGATCTTAGTCGCAGTTTCATTGCCGGTGATAGTAATAACCTGGTTACTCACTTTTGTCGTTAACTTTTGTTCACGTAAATTGAAGAGCTGATCTTGTAAAAGTAAGTATCTCTCAACAGCTTCTTTCTCTTTGAGTTTGAAGAATTTTTCAATGCGAACGTGTTCACTTTCCAGCCAATTCATGAATTGTGCTTGATCTTCGGGTATCAAATTACTTAATTGAACATCAGAAAGACCTCTGACGGGTGGTTTAGATATATTACCAGAAGAAGTGCGCGTTATAAAGTGTCGAAATGGAGCGCTATTTTTAAAAGAAGATCCTAACGATCCAAAACTCCCACGATTGTTTACCAAGGAAGGTTTCGTGATATGAGCTGATTCCAGTAAGGGTGATCTATCATTTAGTTCACGACGAGCTTCGTCATTCTTATTAGAATCGTTTTCACTGTGGCCTTCACTGATAGTGAGATGAACAGGGTCGTTAGAGACAGCGCCATAAGACATTCTTTTCTGAGCTGGGATAGTTTTTATCGAAACATCAGGACTAATACTTGGTTCCAGAGTAGCTGCAGGAGGAAGTGAAAACGATTCCAGAGAGACTGCAGGTCCTAAAACGCTGTCTTCAGTCACAGATAATCTGAGCTGATTCGAATTGACTAAAACATTGTTTTCTAAATTTTTTGATGGAGCATTAGTACTCGGGATTCTAGACGAGTCTGGTTTAGTCTTTGCCTGGTAATCTGGAGAAGATGCATTTTTCAGCAATTTTTTGAGTTTCTTCTTTCCAATCTATGAACAATAACAAAAAAACACAAGATTAGGGTGCTTATCAGACGACAAAGAAGGAAGATCATACCTTATAATTGAGATATTGATCTCTCCATTCAGGAACCTAAATCTAGGTCAGTAACCAAATATAGGGGGAAACACAGAAAACACATGGTTCACGTACTAGGTTCTCGCTCAACTGTCTTTGGAGATAAAAGTTAGTAACAAGACTTTTAAGCAGAAAGTTGTTACTTACAAAGCAAACTTCATTTATTCTTCAGTGTCGTTTTGATTTCAGCAGTTGAATGGGTTCCAAGACACAAATAAGTTTTAGAAGTGAATATTTTGAATATTGTAAAGCAGAAGATTATCAGAAGATTATCAGTCACCAAAGTACTAATCAGTCAAATTAAAGTACTAATCAGTAAAAACAGTCAAATCACCAAAGTACTAATTAGTAAAATCACCAAAATCACCAAAATCACCAAAGTACTAATTAGTAAAATCAGTAAAATCAGTAAAATCAGTCAAATCAATCAAATCAGTAAAATCAGTAAAATCAGTAAAATCAGTCAAATCACCAAAGTAGTAAAAGCCAAGGGAAGTTGTGAATCGTAAGTGTCCAATTTTATGTTGAGTGACAAAGGAAAGAAGCCATCACAATAGTCTCTTTTATATTTTTTTAATTTTTTGAAGTATGCAAGGCTGATAAGCAGCAACAGCCTTGTTAGAGGGTTTGGGGGCTTTGAGCCATAGTTTCTCTATATTTGCGGCAAATTGCTAGAGACGAGTTCAAAAGGTTTTAAGAAACCTACCGGTCTGCAGGATAACGGAACGTGCAAAGCCTTCTGTTCTATGCTAAATTTGAGACGCTGCTTTTGAGCTTAATTCGTGATGTACCAATTCTCTTTCCTCCCAATACAAAAAATATTTCTTGTACCAAAATTTTTTTGTTCTTAACATTTAGGTCTTTTGAAAATCAGTAACAATGGGTCTATCCGGTGCTAAACAAGCAACCAAGATCAGTAAAGATCCTAGAAATACTCACTGGGCTAACAGTAAGTTCATTCTTTTCTAAAGTTGTTCCTTATTAATATGAAACAGATAAATCAAGATTTGGTCACCAACATCTCGAAAGATTAGGATGGAAGCCTGGTAATGGTCTTGGAACTTCGCAAGCAGGATCTACTTCAAATGTTAAAGTCGTAATCAAGAAAAATAATGCTGGTTTGGGTCATACTTTGAAGAAGAAAAACGATTCTGGTGATGACTTGCCAGAATTTGCGCAAGGGCTAGATGTCTTTCAAAGAATTCTGGGAAGATTAAACGGTAAAGAAGAAAAGATTGAAAAGGCCTTAACTAAGAGAAGGGTTGATATGGTTATGGAGTTGGGAAAATTTGGAATGAGTTTTGTTTACGGAGGTTTGTTGGAAGGTACAGTTGACGAGTTAATGCATGGAAAAAAGAGAACACACGATGAAGAAGTTGAAGATGATTCAAGCTCTAGTTCTGAAGAGCCTGTCAAAAAGAAGATGAAGAAATCTAGTGACAAGAGTTCCAAGAAGGAAAAGAGTTCTAAAATGGAAAAGAGCTCCAAGAAGGAAAAGAGCTCCAAGAAGGAAAAGAGCTCCAAGAAGGAAAAGAGTTCCAAGAAGGAAAAGAGCTCTAAAAAGAAAAAGAGTTCTAAAAAGGAAATGAAGGATAATGACAAGAAAAGTAAGAAGGACGGAAAAGATAAGAAGGAAAAGGATGGAAAAGACAAGAAGGACAAGTTATCAGCAAAAGATAGCTCTTCAAGTTCTGAAGCTTCACCAGCTCCAAGTAAACCCATTCTCAGAGGTATGCAGGGCACTCGGGCAAGATGGATTGCTCAAAAGAGAGCAGCCACAATGGATGCTAAAAGTCTGGCTGAAATTCTCATGATCACAAATTGATCATTTCCATCATTAACATACTTTTTAGTATTTTTGCATTCTGTAGCATTCTTGTTGATCAAAAGCCTCATTCTTCTCAGTAGATTCAAGAGTTTCATCAATTCTCTGTATTTGAGATATTTTCATAACTGATTTGCAACTTCATTACTCCATATTATGATGATGAAATAGTCTGGTAATACTCTGTTACTTGATACGTAATACATTTTTGTGTTTCTTTGCTTACAACTACTGGCTTTGCAGAGAGCTACATTAAAGTAAACGGTTAAATCTATACACAATACTACTTGAAACTAGTAGGAGTGTTCGTTCTGGATTATGACTATCCACATTGATTTTAAAGCGTATCGGCCGTTAAATTTTTACAAGTATATTTCACTAAAAAAACAGTTCTATATTGAAAACAAAAAACATCTAAATCCAACCAGATCATTTATCTATAATTACCTTTTACAATACAAGTAATGTACCTAGGAATACAAATCCCATCATTGCAAACATGCTTGCAAGTCCTTCCATCTTAAGTGGTTCTACTAAAGCGTTGGCAGCGCCCGAAGACGTTGATCCAGCAGTTGACCCTGAAGTAGATGATCCTGATCTTGAGCCAGAAGAGCCTGATCCTGAAGAGCCTGATCCTGAAGAGCCTGATCCTGAAGAGCCTGATCCGGATGATCCTGATGCACCTGCCTCAGCTGCACCAGTATAAGAACCGGTCACTGAAGCTGAAACAGAACCAGTGCCACTTGAACCTGCTTGAGATAAAACAGCAGAACATGATGATGCTGTTGTAGAAGATCCAGCCAAAGTAGCAGAACCACTAAAAGAACAAGCGTCTGATTTTCCTTGACTCCCATAATACAAATTTAAAACGTAAGATAGCTTTTCAGCTGGAGAGCAGAATGAATATGCCCCATACTGGCCGTTAGTTCCGTTGCCAACAATCCCATCACAAGAAACTTGGCTACAAACATAGTCAAAAAGGTCTTGATAATTGGCTTCATCAACATCTTGATGTACTATACAAGAAAGCGAGCTGTACATGCAATTGCAAACTCCCTGGTTCGGTGTAGGAGGAAGATCACTTGATCCTTTCCAAGCAGACAAAGTGGAAGCTGGACATTGACGGGATACGGTGTTGCTTGGATTCCAGGAATTCGAGTTGACTCCTGTAGGACTAGCAGTTTCGAGATGACTTTTAAGATAATTAAAATCATTTAGTGTTGAAACTTTCCCGTTGTCTATCGTCACCAATCCGTAATTATTATCTTCTTCAAAATACATGTAAACAATACCTCCAGACCAAACATCAGTCATATTAGATGAGTACAATGATGGAACATCTGCAAATGTACGAGGTTGAGGTACATTGCAACCATATTCAGAAAAGAATAGAGGAACTGTAAAATTTGAGAATTCTCTTGTTCTATCAGCATAACCTGAGGTTTCAAAGTTAACAGACGTTCCACACCATTCATATATATTAACACCATAGAAATCAGCTGCCTCATCACTAGAACCACAAGTAAAGTAATCAGCCAAATAATCTCTGGTGTCTTCATCATCATTTGTAGAATAACCAACCGGGATTTCTCTGTAACCTTTTTCTTTAATGTAAGCTTTAGTATCTCGGATGGCAGCTTTGACAAAGGGTGAGGCATTTGTATTGGTATTGTTATTGGTAACTTCGTTGCCTGCAAAAAACCCAAGAGTATTTGAATACTGTTGAAGTTGATCAATGACTGTAGTATATCTATTATACAAAGCAACTGTCCAGGTAGGATCACTTCGAATGATCGATAGACCAGGTTCTGAAAGATCAGCAATAATGTAGATTCCGTTTTCTGCAAAAAGATTCATACAGCCATCGTGATTTTCTTCCGTATTGATTGCATATACTCTTAAAACATTAGTTTTCAGTTGAAGTAAATATGGTAAATCCCGTTTACATGCATCAGCATCAGTCAATGGATCTGTAAACTTAGCTGAACTACTAGCATTGGACAACTCTTGTTGATATGCAATTCCTTTCATGAAAAACTCAGATCCATTATTTGAATAAAAGAATTTATTGCCTTTAATGGATATTTCAGGAACATCAGTATTGGCAGCTGAGACTAAGTTTGACAGAACTATCAGCGTACTCATCGAGTAAAAACCAAGGGATGACAAGAATCTCATTTGTATTCAAGCGGTCTTATTGAAACTTTAATGATGATTTTAAATCCAGCTCTGGATGGTTTAAATAAATCTTGGCTAGAAGATGTGATGTTCTTTGATTGTATTGAGATCTTGAACCACCTGCAATAATTCTTTGATATTTTTGTAATTCAATAATTAAGCAGAATAAAGTAAAAACATCTGGTATATATGGAAATATTATATGTGCTAGAAACCAGAATTTTTCTAGCTCACCTGCACCTACCTCTCACATTCGAGCGCGAATTGATAGATTGGCGCAGCATTTGTTTACGTTGTTTTATTTTACATTTTATCCTCACAACTAGAGTTTAAAAGGTTTATTGGATGGTGGTAATCCAGTTTGGCTTTGTTCAGTATTTTTTTGGGCTTTTAGATGGCACAAACCTTCTTAGACCTACTCAATAATATTTCCCGTTATATATTTATTGAGAGTTCCGTCCTAAACTAATACGTCGCTTAGGCCGGGCAAAATCTCGATGAAAGCCTTGACCTAAATCTACCTTTGACTAGTGATTGGCAGTCTGAAACATGTCAATTGATTTCAGATATCCAACTATTAGATCTGCCGTAAAGCGTTCAGCATCAGCTGTTAGTAGAAGCAGCAGCAGCTACATTTTTTAGTAGAAATGTATTGCGTACCATGGCTTAATTCAAGTATTTTCCTAATTTCAGCATTCAAATCATCTATTCACCATAGCTTAGAAGTAAACTTTTGAATTATTACGCGTACACAAATGTGTCTCGGTGGAGTGGCTGCGTGAACTCTAAACAACTATGAGCTTTTGATTAATTTACACAAAAAACTACTCTATATACTACCAAAACACTTGTCTATCACTTATTGGGACTTGTCTAACCTCTATTGAAACTTGCAATGTTGACCTTAGCAATGTCCAGTTAACACAAGGAAATTCCTCTATATGCTGAGATAAATAGATCGCTTCGAACAAACAGGAGGGTTGAAATCTTTCACTTTTTGAAAATGTATTTCTTGAGAGTTTATGGAAAACAAAACAATGTCTCCTTTATTTAATTCGTCTCTCAGCCTTCTTACTATATAGTAGCAGGCTGACTTGAATTTTACAGATTTCAATTATAAACGTATTTCATGAATAAAGAGAATGGCGGGAAATTTACACCCTAAAGTTAATTTTGTGATCTTTTCATGACTTAGAAAGCTTTTAGAAACGCTTCGCAAATCTTCAAATTTGCCTTCCAAATTCAGATCATTACTGGATAATGTAAATTTTTGTTAGGAAACTGCTCAGTTCAATGATTGATTATTACGGGTACATATTTTTAATTATTTGAATCACTTTCTTTCTGGTAGATAGTATGAATCAGTTTATTCTAGTCGGTAAGACTCAAACTGTAGTTTAATATTAAACTGTAGAGATACAGTTATGAAACAGTATCCACACCAAATTTGGTACCTCGATCCGTTCAAGAAATCACTCAATTTTTTTGTTCATTTTCATGCCTTAAAAGTTTCAATCACTCCAAATTACCAGATTGGTGATTTACTGTTGAAAGAAAAATCAATAAGTTTCAAACCCAGAAATATTGAATCACTATCAATAATCATTGATATTCGTGAACTAGGTGATGTTGTTTTTTTCTTACAATAAATAATCTCAAAATTTCAATCATACTACAAATTTTAAAAATTTTTGACTATCATTGTCATCTATCTTCCAATGATAAGAGATTAACTTGCTGTACTAGAGTAACAGACGTCCTTTATCTGATCCAAGAACTCCATGAAAATAGAGACGATTAAAAATATCACCGCAACGTTTCAAAATGAATCCAATAAGTTTGACAGATTGATTCATCGATAGCTTCCCGTGAAAATTTCGAGAAACAGAGTTCCAGGACACATGGTATTGTGGGATCTCATCCCAAAAGCTCAACAAAGAGAATCAAGTCAATGCTGGCATTATTTGAAATTTCATTTTCAGCTAACGCCTATGACACTTATAAACAATTAAAGGAATAGATCATCGTCTATAAATAAGAAACGCATGACAGTTGTGATCCTAATAGGCTGGTACTGGAAAGAATTGGTGTACTCTTTTGATGATGGTCATTGCTTGGTTCTTTTCAGACAGCTTGTGCCCATCTATAGTTCTAATGATCACAGGAGTCACTAGCCTAAGCAAGAAACAGTATCAGCAAACTTGAATACGCAGGCATCACACTCGAAACCTGGATTTCCTCAATTCACATTAAGTGTAGTGAAAGATTGACAAAGAATCGAAAGGGTGAAGTCATATCCAGTATTTATGGGGCTAAAACTGTATATATAGTCACTTCCTGAAAAGGACTAGTCCAAAAATAGTGCAGCTGTCAAAGTAGTTACAAATAATATACGCGAGATATACGGTACTAAACATTCTCCCAATTCTAAAAGAATATTGAGTATAAAAAGTGAAAGCTATAATAAAGCCATTCAAAGTCTTCACTGTAAAGACTGTACAGTAAATTTACCACTGTACAAAGTTTAGTGATCCTGCGTTATTTCTTTCTTTGCAGCCAAGATTAGGAACCTTAGAAAACGCGAAAAGAAGGAGGAAGTAAACGAGATTCTATGTTGCATTCAGCTTAATATTACAAATAGCAGTCGTAGTTAACAAAGAAAAACGAGATTGTGCAAGTCGAAGAAAAGAAAGAAATCAAAAATAGGAAGTAGAGACTCGCGTAATGCACTTTGTTCCCCAAAGCATAGAATACACTGAAGAAGGCTTATGACTGACAACAATTCCATGCACAGTTCTTCTACGGAATTGTGATGATCTCAAATGTTGTTTTTTACTAATGGAAATTATGAACTACACTGAAGTTCTAAACTGAACTGATTGAAATAATTGAGACAGCGTGTAAAACCAATGTTTTTCAGCCAGCCCGCTAGTTCTATTGTCACCCTGCAAACCTTCTACATCACTGAAGAATTAGAATTAAAAGCGGTATTTTAACTAGCTTACTACTATACTTTCGTACTATCTCACTCTATCTAAACACCTAGATTTTCAAACAAAAGCCACTACCAAGACAAGCTCATGTCTGACAATTCTACTGGAAACGAAAAAGATTCAAGAGATTTGAAGGAGGTTCAAAATAGCTCGAAAAAGAAAAAAAGTTTAATGTTAAAACTTTTAGACCTACGCATATTTTTAAATTATTTATTTGAGAAATAAGAAAGGAAAACATGTCTAAGAAAAAACAAATAAAATATTTCATGAATCCTACTTTTTCAGTGTTTTCCTTTTCTCTTTCCTTCTTCTCTTCTTCTTCTTCCATCCTTCTTTTTTACTCTTCAACATCAGGTTTACGAATCTTACGACTCTAACCGCCAATTTTTTTTGTTCATCTTCATTCTCGGTATAATTTCATACAGATTCTGAGATCCATCTACCAAATATCTGTCTTATTGGTTACCTGGATTTATTAGTTCGCTACTGATAAGATATATATCGTGATTGAATAATTTTTGAAAGAGAGATATCAATTACACTTTCGTTAAGTAGTTGTTTCTCGAAAATTGTTATATTTCTCATAATTAAAGACTCGGATTCATCAACTATAGACGAATTATAGAGATATTTGCAAAGAATCGTCTCCCTGTCTCATCGTTTTTTGGGTTTTTTCTACTAAACCAAGCGATTCACCCTTCGATTACCTCGCCACAGCACTCACATCCACCCTTCATTCAATTTGGCTATTGTTCACATTCTTTCTAGCTCATAGTTTCCTTCTTAGGCAACGTAAGTATAAATCTTATTTCTTTTCGAAAAGTTTCTTTTTCTCTAACTCTATTTTTACAGATGTCTCATAACTATAATAGACCGTATGAAGACGAGCGGTATAATAACCAGTACAATGGTTATTATGGCGATGAATATCAACAAAACCAACAAGGGCATCCTAATCAACAGCAACCATATGACTCTGCTTACGAATATCAAGCCGGGTACTATGATGATCAAAACCCTCATGCTTATTACCAAGAGGAAGATCCTTATTACTCCTCTGCTCCTCAAGGTTCAAGTAACCCACATCATCAACAATATGTAGACGAGGAAGGATATTCTGAAGAACCTTATGGAAATAATGCTGATCATTATGCTCCTCAACAACATCCTCAGCACCCTCAACAGAGGTTGCACCAACAGTATCCTGGCTATGCTCATCCTCACAAAGGTAAGCTGGATTCTGATGAAGGTTCTGAGACCTTCAGCGATTTTACAATGCGTTCTGATATGGCTCGTGCCGCTGAAATGGATTATTATGGTGGTGCTGGTGACCCCAGACACAACTATCTTCCTCCAGCTGCTACTATGGACTCTCTTCCTGATGATGGTTACCCACAACATCATGATCATCGTCAGCCGTACAGAACCGCTGCATCTTCGCAGCTGTCCTATGCAGACAACCGTTCTTCAGGGTCTTCTACTCCTATTTACGGCTTAGACTATCCCAACGCTCTTCCAGCTGGTCAGCGCTCTAAAGAGCCCTATCCAGCTTGGACTGCTGAGAACCAAGTCTCCTTATCTAAGGAAGAAATTGAAGACATATTTATTGATTTAGCCAACAAGTTTGGTTTCCAGAGAGACTCCATGAGAAACATGTATGATCATTTCATGATTTTACTAGATTCTCGTGCATCCAGAATGACACCAAATCAAGCTCTATTGTCTTTACATGCCGATTACATTGGAGGTGACAATGCCAACTACAAAAAGTGGTACTTTGCTGCTCAGTTGGATTTGGATGATCAAATTGGATTCCGTAACATGAAACTTGGTAAAACAAATCGACGAACTAGAAAGGCCAGGAAGAAGAGTAAGATTGACAACCCTAATTCTGACCCTCAAAAGACTCTTGAAGAACTCGAAGGCGACAACTCTTTGGAAGCTGCAGAGTTCAGATGGAAAAACCATATGAACCAAATGTCTCAGCATGAACGTGCCCGTCAAATTGCGTTATACCTTTGTTGTTGGGGTGAAGCTAATCAAGTTAGATTCACTCCAGAATGTCTTTGTTTCATTTACAAGTGTGCTGATGACTACTTTCTTTCTGCTGAATGTCAATCTCGTACTGAGCCAGTTCCTGAAGGTGATTATCTTAATAGAGTCATCACTCCCCTGTACACTTTTATCAGAGACCAAGGTTATGAAGTACTTGACGGTAAATTCGTCAAGAGGGAAAAAGACCATTCTAAAATTATTGGTTACGATGATATTAATCAACTTTTCTGGTATCCTGAAGGTATTGAGCGTGTCATTTTTGAAGATGGCAACCGTTTGGTAGACATTCCTAGTTCTCAAAGATATGGGAAACTTGGTGATGTCGTTTGGAACAAGGTATTTTTCAAAACATACAAAGAATCTCGTTCCTGGTTCCATATGGCAGTCAACTTCAATCGTATTTGGGTTATTCATTTGTCAATGTTCTGGTTTTATGCTGCTTTTAACTCTCCTACTCTCTACACTCCTGAATACCAACAGCTTGCTAACAATCAACCTCTCGCTCAATGCAGATGGTCAGCTTGTGGTATTGCTGGTGTTGTTGCCAGTGTCATTCAAATTATTGCCACTATTTCAGAATGGGCTTTTGTTCCTAGAAAATGGGCTGGTGCTCAACATTTGACAAGAAGATTATTGTTTCTTATTCTTATCTTGGTAGTCAATCTCATTTCACCTGTTTACATCTTTGGATATATTGGTATTAGAACATACTCGAAATCAGGTCACATTGTCTCAATTGTTGGGTTCTTCATTGCTGTTTTCACTGTTTTATTCTTTTCCATTATGCCCTTGGGTGGCCTCTTTGGAAGTTACATGAATAAGAAAACCAGAAGATATGTAGCATCTCAAACTTTTACTGCTTCATTCCACAGACTGAGAGGTAATGACATGTGGGTATCTTATGGACTTTGGTTATGTGTTTTCGTCGCTAAATTGGCTGAATCCTATTTCTTTTTATTTTTGTCTCTTCGTGATCCCATCAGAGATTTGTCCACTATGACCATGACCAGATGTATTGGTGAAGTATATTTTGGAAATACTCTTTGTCAGTACCAAGCTAAGATTACTTTGGGTCTTATGTACTTCGTTGACATTATTCTTTTCTTCTTGGATACCTATTTATGGTACATTATTTGCAACTCCATCTTTTCAGTTGCTAGATCTTTCTATCTTGGTATTTCTATCTGGACCCCATGGAGAAACATTTTCTCCCGTCTGCCCAAGCGTATTTACTCCAAAATTTTGGCTACCACTGATATGGAGATCAAATACAAGCCCAAGGTTTTAATTTCACAAATCTGGAACGCAATCATTATTTCCATGTACCGTGAACATTTACTCGCTATTGACCATGTGCAAAAACTTCTTTATCACCAAGTACCGTCTGAGGTCGAGGGAAAACGTACTCTTCGTGCTCCTACATTCTTTGTCTCTCAGGATGATAACTCAATTAACTCTGAGTTTTTCCCTAAGAACTCTGAAGCTGAAAGACGTATTTCTTTCTTTGCCCAATCTCTATCTACTCCTATCCCAGAGCCTCTTCCAGTTGACAATATGCCTACCTTCACTGTCTTCGTTCCTCATTACTCTGAAAAAATTCTATTGTCTTTGCGTGAAATTATTCGTGAAGACGATCAATTTTCTCGTGTCACTCTTTTGGAATACCTTAAACAACTTCATCCAGTTGAATGGGAGTGTTTTGTTAAGGATACCAAAATTCTCGCTGAGGAGACTTCAGGTTTCAACTTGGATGGTTCTGCTGACGCTCTTGACAAGGAAAGCACTGATGAAAAAGATAGCATCAAGAGTAAAATTGATGACTTGCCCTTCTACTGCATTGGTTTTAAATCTGCTGCACCTGAATACACTCTCCGTACACGTATTTGGGCCTCGCTCCGTTCTCAGACTCTGTATCGTACTGTCTCTGGTTTCATGAATTACTCTCGTGCTATTAAACTTCTATACCGAGTTGAAAATCCTGAAGTTGTCCAAATGTTTGGAGGCAACACTGAAAAGCTTGAAAGAGAACTTGAACGTATGGCTCGCCGCAAATTCAAATTCTTGGTATCTATGCAACGTCTCACGAAATTCAAGCCAGATGAGATGGAAAACACTGAATTCCTACTCAGAGCTTATCCAGATCTCCAAATTGCCTATCTTGACGAAGAACCCCCTCTCAATGAAGGTGAAGAACCTCGTTTGTACTCTGCTTTAATTGATGGTCACTGTGAGATTATGGACAATGGCAGACGTCGTCCCAAGTTCCGTGTTCAATTATCTGGTAATCCCATTCTTGGTGATGGTAAATCTGATAATCAAAATCATGCTATCATTTTCTACCGTGGAGAGTACATTCAACTTGTTGATGCTAATCAAGACAATTACTTGGAAGAATGTTTAAAGATCAGATCTGTTCTTGCTGAATTCGAAGAGCTCAACATTGAACATGTCAATCCTTATACTCCTACTTTACCTACTTCTACATCTGGTGAATCTCGAGATGTTACTTATCCAGTTGCTATCCTTGGTGCCCGTGAATATATTTTCTCAGAAAACATTGGTATTCTTGGTGATGTTGCTGCTGGTAAAGAACAAACGTTTGGTACTTTGTTTGCACGTACATTGGCTCAAATTGGTGGTAAACTTCATTATGGTCATCCAGATTTTCTTAACGCTACGTTCATGACAACTCGTGGTGGTGTTTCTAAAGCCCAGAAGGGATTACATCTTAACGAAGATATTTATGCTGGTATGACTGCTTTACTCAGAGGTGGCAGAATCAAACACTGTGAATACTATCAATGTGGTAAAGGTCGTGATTTAGGATTCGGTTCAATTCTGAATTTCACAACTAAAATTGGTACTGGTATGGGTGAACAAATTCTATCTCGTGAATACTACTATCTCGGTACACAATTGCCTTTGGATAGATTTTTGTCATTCTTCTACGCACACCCTGGTTTCCATATTAATAACTTGTTCATTATCACTTCTGTTCAAGTGTTCATGATTGTTCTTTTAAACATTGGTGCCTTGGCTAATCAATCCATTGTGTGCATGTACGATAGATACAAGCCCATTACTGATCCACAAATTCCCACCGGATGCTACAACTTGCAACCGGTTCTTGATTGGGTTCAACGATTTATTCTCTCTATTTTCATTGTTTTCTTCATTTCTTTCATTCCTTTGGTTATTCAGGAATTGACTGAAAGAGGATTGTGGCGTGCTGCAGTTCGTTTTGCTCGACATTTTGCTTCTTTGTCTCCATTCTTTGAAGTGTTTGTTTGTCAGATTTATGCAAACTCCCTTCTTATGGATTTGGCTTTTGGTGGTGCAAGATATATTGCTACTGGTCGTGGTGTTGCAACAGCTCGTATACCTTTCAGTGTTCTTTACTCTCGTTTTGCCGGTGATTCTATTTACCTCGGAGCAAGAGCACTGTTAATGCTGGTATTTGCCACCATTAGTATGTGGCAGGCTGCATTATTATGGTTCTATATCACTCTTTTTGCTATGTGTGTTTCTCCTTTCTTATACAATCCCCATCAATTTTCTTGGACTGATTTTTTCATTGATTACAGAGATTACATCAGATGGCTCTCTCGTGGTAACAATAAATGGCACAGAAATTCTTGGATTGGTTATGTTCGATTGACTAGAACCCGAATTACTGGTTACAAGCGACGTGTGACTGGAGATGTTTCTGAGAAAGCTGCTGGCGACGTTCCAAGAGCTAAGTTCACAAGTCTTTTCTTTATTGAAATTTTGATTCCTGTTCTTATTGCCTGCACTACATTTATTCCTTATACTTTTATCAACAGTCAAAATGGTGTCAGAAACGTTCAACCTGTCAACTCAGTTCTGCGTATCCTTATTGTTACTATGGCACCCATTGTCATTAACGCAGGAGCTTTATTGGTTTTGGTTTTCATTTCATGTTGTGCTGGTCCTCTTTTGGGTGTTTGCTGCAAAAAGACATCTTCCGTCATGGCAGGTATTGCACATGGTATCTCAGTTGTTGTCTACATTGTCTTCTTTGAAGTAATGTGGTTTTTACAAGGTTGGACATTTACACCTGCTTTACTTGGAATCATCACTTGTATTTCTATTGAAAGATTGCTTCTCAAGTTGTTCACTATTGCTTTCTTGACTAGAGAGTTTAAGCATGATAACTCCAATCGTGCTTGGTGGTCTGGTAAATGGTATTCTGCTGGTCTTGGTTGGATGACCATGACCCAACCTTTACGTGAATTTGTCTGCAAGCTTGTTGAATCTTCATACTTTGCAGCTGACTTTACTCTTGGTCATTGTTTACTTTTTGTTCAGTTGCCATTGCTCTGTTTCCCTATGATTGATAGATGGCACTCAATGCTTTTGTTCTGGTTGAGACCTTCTCGTCAAATCAGACCTCCAATCTTTTCAATGAAACAAAACAAGCTTAGAAAGCGTATGGTACGCAAATATGCCACACTTTACTTTATTGTCTTTTTCCTCTTTTTGATTTTGATTGTTGCACCTGCTGTTGCTGGTAAACGTATGGACACATCTTCTCTCACTAAAAACCTTCCAGAATTTGCAAAGGGCTTGGTACAACCTGTTGGTCAAGATAATAACGATACAGGTGATAATGCCCCAAATACCATCATCACTGAAACCCCAGATATTCCTGAATATTTCACCAAGCCTTAAACCATCACTCATAATATAAACTTTTTCTCTTTGATTACTTTTGTTTCGACTTTTTGTATTGGCATTAGTTGGTTTTGCCTCATTTTTGTTAAAAGTTGATTTTTTCTTATTTAATTCCTCTAGTACGCTTATTTTATTAATTCCAAACAATGAATACCTAATTATCCAAATGTATTGTAGTATCGTGAATTTATCAATTCGTATCACAAGTGTCAAAATTGACAAATTGGGAATGCTAGAAATGTATATGAGAGGTAATTAGCAAATCTATATAATGGGCACCTAATTGAGAAAGACAGCCATTTGTAGAGCTGTTCCCAACCACTATCAAAACCCAACTCAGTGGAAAGCACCTTGAAATTTTGTCTTTTCCTAAGGACAGTCTACCCCGTCACTATCGCTAATTTGATCAGCTCTGTTACCACGCAACTCTACTGCTTCTTTGCATTCTCATCTACGTCTGGCAGCACACTTTCTCACAAACATATAATCATGGTACCAAGCAAATCTTTACCTGGCCACCGAATTAACCATCTTGCTGCCGGACAATCTCAATTACAAACGTCGTCTAACTATTGTCCTCATGTTAAACATGCATTATCACGAAACTCGACTACAATACTGAGAAATTTTGAATTAGCTGTTCGAGTTGCGCTTCAACAGTCACTAACTCCTCCAACTGATAGTTTGTCTTCACCGGGAAGAATGACTGGTGGATCAAAAACACTCCCCGGATCAAAGACTTTACGTCACAAAGTATCTAAACTCAACAAACGAATGAAGCCTCCAAAATTTTTAGGCAGGTGTCAAGATTGTAAAGATCAGGGTGTATCTGCTTTATCGACTGTTATATGTATAGAATGCTCGTTTTCTGGATGCAAAGAACATTTCTGCGCCAACCATGAGCATGCTTTGAGCGTAGATTTGATACATGGCTGTGAAGGAGCACTATATTGTAGGATGTGTTTGGAATATGTCTACGACGAAGAATTAGACCGAATCAGAAAATTAAAGATTCAGCAGCTTTTAGGACTGGGTTATATTCAAGGTGTTGCAGCTGGCGCTGTTGAACCGTCCAACTTGGACTCAAAAGGGTCTGTTGCAAAGCTTTTAGTAGAGAATAAATCAAAGTCACCTTCTTTTGCAGCAATGTCAGCATTGAGAGGATTCTATAATATGG
Source organism: Geotrichum albidum (assembly GCA_003707475.1). NCBI lineage: Eukaryota > Fungi > Ascomycota > Dipodascomycetes > Dipodascales > Dipodascaceae > Geotrichum > Geotrichum albidum. Next base: position 33,388 of record PPJE01000030.1, read on the forward strand.
GAGCTACGTGTTTCATGTCCGTGATATTCCAGTCCTTAATTCACAACCCTTTAGTACGAAACTTCTACTTGGCGGGTGGCCATGAAAGAGGACTAAAATGCAATGCTGAGCAGAATAATAGAGGAACTGGGATCAATAGAGAAGGTTTCGAAGGTGAAGAAATTAAGCCCATTCCAATTACTATGGACAGTCCTTCCACGAACTGTCTTTCTTGTGCACTAGACGATGTTTTTGCTGAGTTTTTTAGTTCTTCTTCAATTGCTGGATATGGCCCAACGAACCTTTTAACAGCATCATGGAAAGTAAAGCAATCACTGGCGGGATACTCGGAACAAGATGCACATGAATTTTTCCAGATGGTTTTAAACGAGTTACACTCTACACATTATGATTCATCAGTTTTATCACAAAGTGCCACTCAGCAATTAGGACTTTCTTCTCCTTTACCTTCAGCATCTAGATCACTTCAAGATGTAGACATACAGAATTGTGGGTGTATCAGTCATCGTACATTCTGTGGTGTGCTTGAAAGTAAAATTACTTGCCTTACTTGCAGGACCGTTTCCTCGACGGTCAATGATCCTGTACTGGATCTTTCATTAGAAATAGGAACAACTAAAACCACGCTTGAGAAATGTCTGGACAGATTTACAGCTGGAGAAACGCTAGATGCAACTTTTCATTGTTCAGAATGTGAGACATTAAGACCTATTAGGAAACGATTGTCAATTCGGCGGCTACCTCCTGTTCTTAGCATTCAACTTAAAAGATTTTTGCATGCTGGGACATCGGCTAAGATAGAGACTCAAGTAGAGTTCCCATTAGTTCTTGATATGAACAAATACACTGCTGGAAGTGATCAGGCAGGATCCATGAAATACGAACTTTTTGGCGTTGTTTGCCATCAAGGTTCGCTGAACACCGGCCATTATACATGCATGATGAAGTCCAGCTGTGGTAGAGTGAGTTATACCCTGTACAAGGTGATCATGAATATTCTAACTTTTTTTTCCCAACTATTTAGTGGTTTCATTTTGATGACGCTATGGTCAATACAATTACAATCAACGAAGTACTTCAAGCTAAAGCATATCTTTTATTTTACATTGTTAGCCAAGTGCCTGTTATATAATGCATTTAATATTATTACAATTACGATCATGATTGAAAAGCGGGAAGCGCGATTTTACAATTGTGAGAAAGTGTTGGAATGGGTTTACAATTAAAAAGTTAGAATGGCTACAACACGGTTCAATTCTTTCAAATGACTCTAATACGAATGTAAGTAAATTAACAAGAAGCTCGAACTGCGCTAATGAAAGTGGCGAGTACATTTTCTGTTAGTTGGATTCTTGATTCCAAACCAGCCCATCATCAATTAAAGTTTTAACACAGTATTGGCTTTTCCTTTGAATCACCTGGCAGGCTATTTTCTCAAGAAAAAGGCTGGATCTTGTGATTTCCTAATGTAGCGATTGTTAAGTGAAAGAAGTGAAATTTTAACAGGTAGATATTTTACCAAGTCTACTAATTATCTAAAATTTAATTCAAAAAAATAAATGAATAGTAGTGTATGCTGGTTGGAAAAGGACTAAGTTAACGCGGTGGTGTTTGTGGTATATTGGGAAAATTTAGGTTATGCTCCCTTTTAAAAGAATGGTAAGGATTTGATTCTTTGTCAAGTTCAGTGGATGATCTTGTGTTTTGCCGGTCCGGGTCACTAGTGGGCATTAATTCTGCAGTATATTGATTTGCTTGCGAAGAAAGAAGTGGCCGTGAATAATTAGTTTCTTCATGAATTGACGTTATTGAATTTCTTCTGCTTGGATGGTTGGCAGCGTTCATAAATTGAAAAGCGGATCTAAGCACTGTTGAAGAAAGAGATAGTTCAGATGGTATAGGCTGAGGTTCACGAAAAGACAAAGGACTGAGTAATACTGGAGGGTCAGATGTTGGTGGTGTTGTTTGAATTCTACGACCACTATCAATGGGAGGGAGTGTTATATTATTGTCCATTGAACGATTAGGAATTATGAGTGGAGGCATGAGTGGATGTAATTGAGAGTTGGAGGGGTGATTTAAAGAGACAGCAGAAATGGATGTTAATTCTGGATGTTGCAAAGTTGGTTCTGGGATAGTCCAAAACTGATTTGATTTTTCGGTTCCATTTCTTCTTGTCAAAGTTTCTTCCAATGCATCTCGTTTGATTCTTTCGATTCTTAATTGTTTTTTTACAGTTACTAAATTCTTATCGCGAACTTGTAATACTTTTGCAGCATCTTTTAGTTTCAATTTTGCTTTATTTAATTGCTTTTTGTAAGTGTCATTTGTTGGTTTTGACGACATTTCGCCATTTTGCAGGGCAATTAATTCAAATCTTAGTCGGTCGACTTCTCTTTGAATTAATTCTTTTTCGACTTGAAATCTTTGAGAAGATTCGTGAGCTTCAATTGTTAAGAGTTGATTACTCAATTCAAGCTGTGAAACTTTTAATTTATATTGTTCAACAGCCGTTACAAGTTTTCTAAGCAATTCTGATAATTTAATTAAGGTTGATTTTTGTGTGAGATTGTCCATATTTTCAATAATATTTTGAGATAACTTCAAGAGTTTTTGTGGGATATCAATTGGAGTAATATTTGAATCAAAGTGCAGGGTTGAAGCATGTTCGATAGAATGAATGGGAGTGACATCATTTGTAAAAGTTTCTAAAGGTGAAGAGTTGATTGATGTTAAATCTATTGAAGATCTATTTGAAGTGATTTTTGGAATATTGATATTTGTGAATTGATGACTATCTTTATTTGAGCTGGACTGATGGCTCATTATTAAATCTGAGTTGAATCTGTGTTTAATCTGTGTTTAATCGTGTTGGAATTAGTATTTAATCGTGTTTAATCTGTGTTGGAATTAGTATTAAACCTGAATTGAATCTGTGTTTAACCTGAATTAAATCTGTATTAAACTTGAATTAAATCTGATTATCGAAAATCAATACCAAAACCACAAAAGAATAACTTGTAAAAACAAAAATTGAGATTTATTAAAAATAAAAGACTTTGTAAGATATTTAACAAAAATCGAAATTTATTAAAAATAAAAGACTTTGTAAGATATTTAACAAAAATCGAAATTTATTAAAAATAAAAGACTTTGTGATATATTTAACAAAAAAAAGACTACTATTTAATAAAGCAACTAAACAGTTCAAAGAGACTATAGTCGTACGGTGAAATAGTTTATTTTTCAACTATTGCTAGTTAGTGCATGTCTCAGTGTAGTAGAAATTATTTGATATTTCCAGAGAAAGAAATATTTAAACTGATAAATGATTGAAACAGAGATCCACAGCTGAAAAGAAGATGGTAAGCTTCAACGGTTTTAATTTAAATTTCAAGTATTCAACCTGTCAAATTTATTATCATGGATTAAAACTACATGACCAGCGACAACAACAGCAACTAATTATCAACACCAAAAGCAACTAATTACCAACACCAAAAGCAACTAATTATCAACACCAACACCAACACCAAAATCAAAAAGGCGAGCTTTCTGTGTCAACATTCCAGCCGTTCAATAGACCCTTAAACTCTAAAAATCCAAAAACACGTGATATGAATGACATTTCTTCATTTGAAAATGCTTACTTAATAAATTAACCAAGAAACATGTGACTGTAGGAGACGAACAACTAGATAATTCAAGATAGGGCAAAGCCCTGAGATGAATCAGCAATTGAAAAAGCTGACATAATTTGTAATTTTCTGTTTGCAAATTTTTTTTCAAGGTTGCCCAAAAATTTGTTGGAGTAACGAGTTTTTGCATTGTACAGTTTGAATATCACATACTACACATACACATTAAAGATGTCTTCTGAAGCTGCTGTCTCTTACGCTGCTCTCATCCTTGCTGATGCTGAGATTGAAATCACCTCTGACAAGCTTTTAGCTTTGACCAAGGCTGCCAACGTTGAAGTTGACTCTGTAAGTGAATTGATGTACTATGGAACACCAACGGAACACAAGAACTAACTTATAAATAGATTTGGGCCAATGTTTTCTCCAAGGCTGTTGAAGGTAAGGACCTTAAGGAGCTTCTTTTCGCTTTTGGTGCTGCCGGTGCTGCTGCTCCTGCTGCTGCTGCTGGTGCTGTTTCTGGTGATTCTGGTGCCGCTGCTGCTGCCGTTGAGGAACCTGAAGAGGAAGAGTCCGATGAGGATATGGGCATGGGTCTTTTTGACTAAACTTATTTGTATGTAATATTACAATTACCTCTATATTTAATGCCTATTCTTACGTTGTGTATAGTGGGAGTTTGACGCTTGTGTGGGTGTGTTGCGTGTGTTTGATTTATGTTTGTAAATTTATAGTGGGTAGAGAAGTATCAGATTAGGGGAGTAGAGTGGTGGAGGGGTAGGATAGAACAGGGCAGTAGAACAGAGCGGTGGGATAGAACAGGGCAGTAGAACAGAGCGGTGGGATAGAACAGGGCAGTAGAACAGAGCGGTGGGATAGAACAGGGCAGTAGAATAGAGCGGTAGAATAGAGAGGTAGAACAGAGCAGTAGAATAGAACAGAACGGTAGAATAGAACAGAACGGTATTAACACAGTATCAACACAGTATCAACACAGCATCAACACAGCATCAACACAGCATCAACACAGTATCAACACAGTATCAACAGTATCAACAGTATCATCATAAAACAGTACCATCACAAAACAGTACCATCACAAAACAGTACCATCACAAAACAGTATCATCACATCCCATCCCAACACCCTTTTGTGACTGCTTTCCTTTCCCACACCACACAAGCGTACATCTCAGAACACCAACAATTACCTAAGCAACAGTGAGAAACTTAGTCATGTTTGTTTTAGGCAATTACCGTAAGAAATGGAAACAGACCAAATTGGATTTAAATGAAAATAGGTGTGATATCGAAAATTTTTTTCTGAAAATTCTTACAGACTTTTAATTCAAAACACAACCTTTTCTCAGGCTTCAGCAAGACCAAAAGTTCGACAATACAACACAATGAGCTCTGAAAAGCCTGTTACTCCTAGCGTTCAAGTGAGTATTACGCAAAGATTAGACGAATAATACTAACGAAACATTTAGACCTTCGGTAAGAAGAAGACTGCCACTGCTGTTGCCCACGTCAAGGCCGGTAAGGGTCTTCTCAAGCTTAACGGATCTCCCATTACTCTTGTTCAACCCGAACTTCTCCGTTACAAGGTCTACGAGCCTCTTCTTATTGCTGGACTTGACAAGTTTTCTAACGTCGACATCAGAGTTAGAGTTACTGGTGGTGGTCACGTTTCTCAAGTTTATGCTATTCGTCAAGCTATTGCTAAGGGTATCGTTGCATACTACCAAAAGTTTGTTGATGAGCAAAGCAAGAATGAATTGAAGAAGGCACTTATTTCTTACGACAGAACTCTTCTTATTGCTGATTCTAGAAGATCTGAGCCCAAGAAGTTTGGTGGTCCCGGTGCTCGTGCTCGTTACCAAAAGTCTTATCGTTAATTTTGCGACTGGTTTTGGGGTGTTATTATTATTTTCATGTTTTACAATATAAAAATAAATCAACTTGTTTTTAGATTTATTGTGGTTTCAGGGGGTGATTTCAGGGAGTGGTGATTTAGAAGGTGATTTAGAAGGTGATTGTGGTTGTAAATGAAGGTAAAATGGTAATATGGTAATATGGTGATGTCAAAATGTCAAAATGTCAAAGATTATGTAAAATGGTGGTAATGTTGGAAATGTTGGAAATAATGGTAATGCTGGAAATAGTGATATTCATACAGATATATGCATCTATGTGCATATCTGCACATATGTACATGTGCACTCACTCACTCTCTTTTACCGAGGTATAAAATCTGGGGAATAAAAGAAAACCTTCCCCATCTTAAACGTTTCCTCTTGAAATCTTCCAAAATCCCCCAAATTCCCCCTAAATCATCATAAAATGCCAAACACTCTAGATAAATCTTACTTAAAAACTTCGGTTTGGAAACCTGACCTCTTTAAAGGTAAAGTCGTCTTCGTTACTGGCGGTGCTGTATGTTCATGTCACGTTTTTTTACAATATTCATCTAACTTTCTTAGGGTACTATTTGTAGAGTCCAAACTGAAGCTTTGGTTTTACTTGGTGCTGATGCTGTCATTATTGGACGTAACGAACAAAAAACTATAAAAGCTGCTGAAGAAATCGCTTCTTTAAGGCCTGGTGCTAAAGTAATTGGTATTGGAGGAGTGGACGTTAGAAAAGTCTCTAGTATTCATGATGCTGTTGTGAAATCTGTTAAAGAGCTTGGTAGAATTGACTTTGTTATTGCCGGAGCTGCTGGTAACTTTATTGCTTCTATTTCTCAATTGTCAAGTAACGCTTTCAAGTCTGTTATTGATATTGACTTGATTGGTTCTTACAATACTGTCAAGGCTACTATTGAAGAAATTAAAAAAACTAAAGGTAGATTTATCTTTATTTCTGCTAGTATGCATTATACTGGTGTTGTTTTTCAATCCCATGCTGCTGCTGCTAAAGCTGGTGTTGATGCTTTATCTAATAATATTGCTATTGAATTTGGTCCTCTTGGAATAAGGTCTAATGTAATTTGTCCTGGTCCAATTGGTGGTACTGAAGGCATGGAACGTCTTGCTCCTCCAGAGCATACTGAATTTATCAAAAAGTCTGTTCCTTTAGGAGCTTATGGTCGTACTCAGGATATTGCTGAAGCTACGGTTTATTTATTTTCTGATGCTTCTTTGTATGTTACTGGAACAACACTTGTTGTAGATGGTGGGAGTTGGAGAACCTATAGTACTCCTCCTGAAGTTTATCCTGATTTAGTTCATGAAGCGAATAATGCTACTTCAAAGTTGTAATTTTTTTTAATTTTTAAAAGTTATATTTAATTAATTTGAATATGAATTCAAATATTATAAAGTGTTGTTCAAGGATTTTATCAAGTATTTTAATGTTGTCAAGGATTTTATCAAGTATTTTAATGTTGTCAAGTATTTTATCAAGTATTTTATTGTTGTCAAGTATTTTATCAAGTATTTTAATGTTGTCAAGGATTTTATCAAGTATTTTAATGTTATCAAGTATTTTATCAAGTATTTTAATGTTATCAAGTATTTTATCAAGTATTTTATCAAGTATTTTAATGTTGTCAAGGATTTTATCAAGTATTTTAATGTTGTCAAGTATTTTATCAAGTATTTTAATGTTATCAAGTATTTTATCAAGTATTTTAATGTTATCAAGTATTTTATCAAGTACTTTAATGTTATCAAGTATTCTAATGTTATGACAAGCTTTGTGAAAGTATTGTGAAAAGAATAATGAAAAGTATTATATACAAGTACTAAATTCAAATACTATATTCAAATACTAAATTTAAACTATATTCAAATACTATATTCAAACTATATTCAAATACTATTTTCAAATACCATGTTCAAATACTATATTCAAATATTATATCAATATCATGAAAACTATAAATATTATAACTATCTCTTATTCTAAAATTAATACTTTAATATCAACTAAATTCAAACAAAAAATATGCATAGTCTGTCATGGCTGCAGAAGACCAGGACTTTTCGGATTAATTATTGCAGTCATCTAATGGGTTTCTATTGGTGACATTTAATGCACGTCAGATTTATAAAAATCTTTAATCATAAAGAAGTTCAAGTATTTGTGTACACTTGCATACTAAATGATCCAACATGACGAACGTCCAGCATTGACAACTTTGTTTAAAGTTGAACCTTACTTTCATATCGTCAACTAGAGGTCTGAGATTGAAATTCTGGATTTAAACGTGATGGTAATTTGCATAATAGAAAGGTTCATGTTTTAACCTTAAAAACCTGCTTGACTACAATCTTGGCAATTACGATTATGAATTTATAGAAAGATTTCGTGTTATCAGGGTGTAGATGTTGACATTTAGATAACTCAATAATTAGACATTTTATTTATATTTATTTATTTATTTATTTTTTATTTTTTTATTTTTTTTTTATTTTTATTTTTTTTAAATTTATTCTTTTCATATTTTCATCTATATCTTAATTTTAACAACATTAAATGAATATTAGCTTATCTTATTACTTGAAATTGAAAACTTCTACTTGCCTCACCTATAATAAAAGTTCATTGCAAAATATTCTAAAAGTATAATATTGACAATTAGTCTAATCATTAGTTCATTTTCATCTGTATCTGCGCTTATTTTGATCTTTTAATTCTTAATTTTAAATTTATTTTCTATTTATTTATTTTATTCTATTTATTTATTCTATATAGTTATTTATTTTATTTATTTATTCTATTTATTTATTCTACTTATTTATTCTATTTATTTATTCTACATATTTATTCTATGTATTTATTCTACATATTTATTCTATGTATTTATTCTACACATTTATTCTATATATATTTTATATTCATTTTTTATCATTTAAAATATATTCTAGTTTATAATTTATAAAATTTAATTTTTTTACATTTTATTTAATTTTTTATTATCTTATTTTAATTTTTAGTTTAATTTTTTTTAATTCCCCTTTTCTTTATGTTCTCTCTTCCTTCCACTATCCTAATTTTTCCAGCTCCACCAAACCTCCGACTTTACATCACTCAAACTAAAGCGTTGGGTTCACCTCTGCAGCTCCCACGTCCCTGCCATCTCGTAGCTACTTGTCCTTGTCTACCAACAATCTCATACGCGAATTCCAAGATCAAAGACTTTTTGTAAACATTGTTTAACACCATTACTGTTAATTACTGTTACTGCTGATCACCGTTTATCACCGTTACTGCACCGTTAATACACCGTCACTGCTAATCACTGTTACTGCACCATCACCATCACCATCACCATCACCATCAACATCACCACCACCATCACCATCAACATCACCACCACCATCACCATCAACACCTGCATGAAAGGATGTTGAAAGTGAGAATCCCAACACAACCGAAAAGAGTCAAGCTTTATGAACTTTGCAAAGATGAGTGGAATGATAAAGGAACTGGATTCTGCTCTGGAGAACTAGTCGATGAAAAACCTTATGTGGTCGTTGTAAATGAAGATAATCGCCACGAAGTCCTGCTAAAGAAACTAATCAAAGGTGAAATCCAGTTTCATAAACAACAAGAAACCCTCATTGTTTGGAGTGAAGCCGATAAAAACGACATGGCTCTAAGCTTTCAAGAAGCTGATGGCTGCTCTCTAGTCTGCGACTTTCTGGTTCAAGTGCAGCATTCTTACGCTGAAAAAATATCCATCAGCGTAGTCACTCAAACAGAAGAAGGCGACTTTACAGAACTGATTGCTGGCCCATTGAACTACCCGCCTAACCCGACTTTTGATTCGCTCCCAGATATCGTTCGCTGTTTATCAGATTTAATCAACATTCATTTTGCAAGAGAATCCATTTCAATATTCCTAACAGAAACTAATTACGTCCATAAACTCGTGCAAGTCTTTGAAAAAGCAGAAAAACTGCACGCATTACCCGAATTACACGACATTTACAAAATCATGAAACTATTATGTGAGTAGAGCTCTGTTCAGCCTTTTCAAATACTAACTTTCTAGTCTCTCTAAATGAATCTAAAATTATCCAAAACTTACTAGAAGATCAGAATATTGTCGGTGTATTGGGTGCACTGGAATGTATGTAAACTTGCCGATTCATTTTGTCTTTATGCTAACTCTTCAAGACGATCCTTCTTTCCCACGACTAAAAGCAAACCACAGAGAACATTTTCGCGGAGATTCAAAATTTAAACAAGTCATTCCAATCGACGACGAAGATATTAAATCAAAAATTAAACAATCATACCGACTGCATTTCTTGAAAGACGTCTTAGCAAGACTTCTTGACGATTCTACACTAAACATGTTTTCCTCAATGGTTTTCGTAAATAACGTCACCATTCTAAACGCTCTCCAAAACTCAGACTTTCTTACACGACTGTTTACAATCTACAAAGTACAAAATAAAAACATCCAACAAAAGCGTGACGGCGTCAAATTCATTCATGAAATTACTCTAATTGCAAAAGGATTACAAGTCACCCAGAAAAAACCTCTTTTTACAAAACTGATATCTGCAGGATTATTTACAATGCTAGAATTTGCCTTAGTAGACACTTCAAAATCTACACGACTGTTGGGCTCGGAACTTTTACTCACTTATATCGACCTGGATACGTCTCTTATTCGTAATTATTCACCAACTACTCAAGGTAACAGTACTTTTGCTCTCATGCAAACGTTGGTTGATTTATTCTTTAGCGAAAAAGATGTAGGATTGAAATCGCAAGCAATTGAAGCATTAAAGTATCTACTCGACACATCTACAAATGTATCAACACTTATTGAAGACTCGCTACTTTCACGGAAAAGTTTTCATGAAATGGACAATGACGTGTTTGTAGCTTCTTTTTACACAAACTGTGGAGGAAAGCTGTTTTTACCACTGGTGGAGTTGGGCGAAGGAAGCGGTATCAATCTTAGCAAACAGTTCTCATTACCGGATAGAGCTCTTTACGAACTTTTGTGTGACTTACTATGCTTTTGCGTCATTTCGCATAGAACCAAGTGCCGGGACTATTCAACTGAGAATGGGTTGTGGTTTGGAATTCGCCAATTAATCAAATGCCCTCATCAATCAATTCAATTAGCAGCTTTGAGATGTTGGAAACAAGCAATAATTCTTGATGATGAAATATACATTAGACATTTTGTTTCTAATGGAATGATGGAACTTTTGGTTGACGTGCTGGTTTCAATGGGAAACAAAAACAATTTGGTGAATTCAGCATGTTTAGATATACTGGAATTATTGAACACGGGCATATCTAGAACAGCAAAATTTGAAAACATTGTTATTCTAGTAGGCCAATTAGTTGAATCACGCCGAAAAGAGCTGGAGAATGAATTGAATTATATTCCAGTGGCAGCAAATATCATTGAGCAATACCAATTATATCTTGAGGAAGATCAGCAAACGTATTTGGACTATGGGAAATATAGAGGAATAGCAGTCAATGAGTATGACCCACTTCACGACACTTCACCGATTTTACCTCCTGATTCGCCAGAAGGAGTGCATAGATTACGAGACGACTTTAAACTTGATTCTGAACAATTTCCGAATGGAGCACAACCTATAGTTCCGTACTCTGACAGTGATGAAGATGAGGAAGAACAAAAACAAGATACCAATATTGAACAAGTGGAAAATACAACACATATTTCATTGATTGGACATAAACGAAGTCTCAAAGAGGACGATATTTCTGAAGAAGATTCAGGTGCTCACAAACCATCTAGAAAACGGGCTCCTAGAACAGAATCCATTCATGATTATGAGAAGGTTGCAATAATGGCAGCTACAAATACTCCGATAGCAGATGGTGAAGATCTAAACACCACTTCAAACGGAATTAATACTAATAATAGAGAGGAATTACCAAGTTCTCACACTCCTACAACTGAAAAGACTGAAGAGAGCATCATCGGATATTAATATTTATTATTTATAAAAGTTGCAAATCCTGGTGGTTAGTTATGACCACGCCTTTAGACGGGTAGCTGCTTTGCCATTTACACGTAATGAACAAATTTTTTTCTTAGTTCTCGCCTTGTACAATAGATTTAACGCCGATACGATTGAATGAATATAACTGTCAAGTAGAAGGTTTCAACACCCTAGCCCTTCAAATATATGGTCTGAGACAGAAAAAACTCTAAAGGGCATCAACGACTGTTGAAAGTTAAATTTCACTTGCAAATGGAGTTCAACAGAAGAGTTCTGCTCGTGGTTCTCCTTTTATTCATACTATTTACACCCAATCCTAACTTGAGTGCGAAGCGTCGCAAGCCTGGAGAAGATGAAGTAACTGGACTTTGGAGTGTTACGGAGGAAGAAAGTCAAGACACAAAACAAACGAGTATTTCTGGAAGTTTTGGAAATGGACAAAACAATTTGGAGATTGTAGAACAGGTAGAAGGCGATAAGAATGTTACTAAAGTTTCTATTAGTTGGAGGAGAGTTACTCAGTCTGAAGGGTTTGTAATGGAAGGGTTTAGAGTTGTGAATACGGGACAGATAGTTTGCTGGTCTGGAGAGAAGATTCTGTCAGAAAAAGTGAGGAAACTGCTTCCTGACTATTCTGAAGGCTACTTTGAGAATGCTGAAGCATCAATTGAAGGAGATCATTTGTTACTGGGAAAAGTTTTGATAGCGGGACATAAGATTGGGTTTATTTTGGACTCTGGTGAACTCGAGATGTTCACATCTAGGGCACATAGTCCGATATTACTAGTTGGATTACTTTTAATGGTGGCACAAATGTGTTTGGTTGGCTGGCAAATGGGACATGCTGGTATAGCTACAAAAGCGAGTAGATATATGATTGAAGCTCTAGTTGCTGTTGATGGAACTATTTGGACGATATCTTTGTTACTTGCTGATTCCAACGATCGTCTTGGAGTAGCACTTTCATTTGTAGCATTTGCATTGACAGCTTTAGGTGAGATGCGATTTTTGGTGTTAATTTTCACAGCTCAGAAAGAAGATACTCAGGACAATGGGCTTCCAATGCCTGCTACTACTCAAGTTTCAGAGAGTACAACTACTGGGCAACTATATGCAAGAGTTTATTTTTCTTTGGCAGCATTTCTGGTAGTTTCTTTGGTGTTTGCATCGTTACCATCTGTTTTAAGATTGGCATATGAGTACATTGTGCTATTTTGTTTATATTCATTATGGATACCTCAAATAAGCAGAAATGCTATTGAAGGCTATAAAAAGTCGATTCGGTTGAAATTTGTTTTTGGAACGACTATAATTCGACTGATACCATTATATTTTTTTTGTTTAACTAAAAGCAATCCTCTTAAGCATCATTACGACCCTTGGTTGGCTTTATCAATAACAGTATTTTTAATGTTACAAGTATTGACTATTTCTGCTCAATCATTTCTTGGTCCTAGATTTTTTATTCCAGATGGAATTTTACCTGAGCTTTACAATTATCATCCAATATTGTACCTAGATGATTTAGAGTCTAGTTTTGGAGTTGATTTGCATAGTGATACTCAGCATGTTCCTAGACTTCCACATAAGAAAAAGTTAAAGGACGATTATGATTATGAGGAAGAAACGCATTCAATTTTCAAACAGGACTGTGCTATTTGCATGATGCCTGTGGAAGTTATTTACTTTACAACGTCCAATACAGGGTTTAATAAAATGTTATTGGCGAGAAGAAAGTATATGGTAACTCCATGTCGACATTTTTATCATACAAAATGTTTAGAGAAGTGGATGGTGAACAGACTTCAATGTCCGGTTTGTAGAAATCAACTTTCACCAATTTGATGAATTTAGAGTATCAATGTGACAATCAATATTTGAGGATTGACAATGTTGGCAATTGAGAATTGGCAATATAAACGATACTAACAATTTTGAAAGAATCAACAATCAGCAATCAAAAATTAGCTGTGAACAATCAAAAATTGGCTGTGAACAATCAAAAATCAACAACCAACTGCCAACTGCCAACTACCAACTGCCAACTACCAACAACCAACTACCAACTGCCAACTACCAACTACCAACTACCAACTACCAACTACCAACTACCAAGCCAACAACCAAACCAACGTTCACAAACCAAACCAAAATACCGTTCTAGTTCTTAGAATTAACAATTTCAAAAGTCAAACATAAACAACAAAAATAATAATAAAAAAATACGTTAGTTAGTTATATATATGAACAAGATTATTTCTTAGCAGTGAGCTTCTTGAGATAGAAAGCAAGTTCTTCACCTTCCAAAATGTAACCATCAACACGACCACTTTGACCAGGTCTAGAAGAAACGGCAGCATAAAGACGACCAGCACCGAATTGAGAGTCAAGAGCATTCTCGACTTTTGAACCGGCAGCACGGGCATCGATTTTCTTTTGAGCCTTTTGAGATCTGGTGACAGTTTCTTCCTCTTCAGACTTTTTAACACCCTTCTTCTTACCAACCACCACACCGTAGTGGGTTTCAAACCATTGACGGAAAGGAGTAGCATCGATTTGAACAATTGCGGACTTAGTGAGAGTGTTAGTTCTGACCAATTCGTTATTGGAAGGGTGGAAAGCGACGTTAACGACACGGGTCTTGCGAGTAACGCCTTCGGAACCCCAAGAGAAGTTACCAGTTTCGATACGGAGAGCACGGAACTTTTGGTTACCACCTCTAGTACGGACAGAGTGGATTCTCTTAGGACCGAGACGGGTGTTGGCAGGTTGACGTCCTAATTCAAACTTTCTCTTTTTTCTGTATTGGGAGCGTTTGGCACCTGTGTGCGAACGCTTATGTCTAGAATCACGAGAGATACCCATTTTGACTATGAAAGTTAGTAATTAGGAGATTGAAATGGAGTGGTAACGGTTTTAACGGTGATATAACGGTGGTTTAACGGTGGAATGACGGTGGAATGATGGTGGAATGACGGTGGCATAACGGTGATGCAGAGAACAAATGACAGTTAACGGTAATGCAATCAACGATGATGCAATCAACAATCAACATTAATACAATAACAAACAATGACATACAATGACAAACAATGATCATCAATGACAAACAATGACCATCAATGACAAACAATGACCATCAATAACAAACACACACACCACCAACCTAGTCCAACACTGATATATCACCACCTCCCTTCACATTCTATTCACTCACCTATTCGATGTCCTTTCAAAAGAGTAGGAAAAAAAGACAAAACCAAAAGAAAAATCTTTCACTGTTCTTTCACAACCCTCCCCTACCTAAACTTTCTCCCAAGTAACACATACAGGCTAAGGGTAGATTAAATTTTGTGTGAATTAATAATGTATTAGTCATGATATTTTGACCAATTTTCCTAGGGGGAAAGAGGAAACAGTGGTGATTCTGAAATTTACTGCTGAAAGTTTTAGGGTTGAGCCCTAGTTGAAAATGAATGGGTTTGGGTTATGATTTGGGTGTGGGTTATTGATTTGAGCATGTGCATGGTTTAATCAGGAACAACGAGGGATGTGGTTGTAGATACGATTGGTAATTATCAACAATCGGCAATCAGTAATTATAAATCAACAGTCGGCAATCAGTAATTATAAATCAACAGTCGGCAATCAGTAATTATAAATCAGCAATCAACAATCAACAATCGTCAATCAACAATCGTCAATCAACAATCGTCAATCAACAATCGTCAATCAACAATCGTCAATCAACAATCAACAATCAACAATCAACAATCAACAATCAACAATCAACAAAAAAGGTTAGGGTTTCAAAATTTTCACTTTACCATCAGAACTAATCGATATAATCAATCACAAACACAATCAATCATAATCAATCACAAACAATCAATCATAATCAATCACAAACACAATCAATCATAATCAATCAAAATGAGTATATACGATGAAATTGAAATTGAAGACATGACATACGATGAAAATACAATGCTCTTCACTTATCCTTGTCCATGCGGTGATCGGTTTCAAATCTTTATTGATGATCTCTGGGATGAAGAAAACGATATTGCAGTTTGCCCTAGCTGTAGTTTACAGATAAAGGTGATATATGAAAAGGTTAGTGAATAGGTTTATTTGAATGTGATTATTAACTTGAATAGGACGATTTGATAAAGTATCGAGAGGAATGAACAAAAATATAAATTATTGATCAGTGATAGATAAGCTCTAGACAATTTGTAGTGGGTTCATAAGGTAGCCAGATTGGTAGATAGATCAGTAGCTAGTAGCTCAATAACTAGCTCAGCGACCATCAGTAACAAAATCAATAACCAGATCAAGGTCGCATCTCAGATCATCTAGATATACCTACTTAATAAATCTCACCGTTTTGACACCTCCAAAAATGGCAACACACTTTTTGTGATCCTCATAACTTTATCTCTGTGATCCCACCTGAAAACGCAACAACTTGGGAGTTCATGATACGGCTGAACAAGTCTTAAATATCTTGAATAATTATCAATTCTTGATAAATTAACAATGAAACTCAATTTGCTACTTTTAATAACAGGCTCATTGGCAATTCATAAATCTTTTATAGAAGATTCTAAAACAGAAATAGAAACGTTTAATAGCGTTGTTTCCAGCTTTTTAAATCAGCATCCATCATCAGATAATCACGATTGTATTTACAATACATTATCAGCAGTTTTACCAAAATGCCTAACTCCTCCTCTACACAATGATATGGAAGATACTACAAATATGGGAATATCAGAACCTGAACGCATTAAATATGGTATTGGTTTGTCAATTTGTCAATTCAAAGCTGCTTCAATGGCAATCCCGTCATCCTGTTTGACCGTCGATACCACAAGCAAAAAATGCTTGAAAGAACTAAACAAAACTCCGCAAATGTGGACCACGTTCAATGGATATTACCAAAGTCTGGGAAAATTGTGTACGGAACACGGTGCACAATTTCAACGAGATCGCATCATTGAAGTTTACCATATAATGAGCCAAAAACAGTCAGAAATGGTGAATCAAATGGAACAGTTCTATTCAGATCTCAGCAAACGCCAAAAACATGAATTTCAAGAGCTTTATAATGAGCTTAATGTTATCAAACAAGACATGGCTCCAGCAATGGTCAAAGTTGTAGAAGAACAAAGTATAAAGCTGGTTTACAAATATAACAGTCGTGTCTTGCAAGAAAATCAAAAAATGACACATCGTCTTCAGAATGATTTAGAAACTGTACTAGAACAGTTTGATTCCAAACTATCGAGCAGTACTGATACTATCCTTCTAGGCTTGCGCCAAAATGCAGACATCATCAATCGTGAGCTGGACTCTGCTATTGAAGGCATCTACATGATTCGAGAACAGAATGAAGAGATTCAAAGTAGTGCAATTGTTATATCTGATGAGTTGAGTAAGAGCGTCGGCATTGTTGAAAAGTCTCTTGCACCAAAGTTGGATGATTTGAGCACCCAAATCATGAACTTGACTAGTCAAATACCAACTTTTTCAATTCACAATGAATTTGATAGTTTGATTTTAAAAACTGTTGTCAAAAGGCTTGTCAAGTGTTTTAATAATCCTGTGCTTTTAATACTGCCAATCGTGGCTGGAGGTTTTATTGGCAACTCCGTCCTGTTTGGCTCAAACTCATCATTTCTAATGTCAATGTTTAAACTAGGTTTTGTTGCGTACTTGGTAGACAAGATTTGGCTGATAATGAGAAACAACGGACAAAGAATCGTGGTACACCAAATGCAGCAGCAAGAGTTGCATCCAGAGTTACATCCAGAGTTGCGTCAAGAGTTACATCAGCAAAAGTTTCAAGAGGGAGATAGCCCTACAGCAACTTCTTTCAAGGTAATTGGGGCTTCATGTATTACTACTGTGTTGCTTTTAGGTCTGATACTTCGATGGGTTGCTAACAGACGCCCGAGAGAGACTTTGAATGGGCTTTACTATGACGACGAATTCAACGCAACGCTCTGTAAAGTTTATCAAAACATGGGCTGAATAGTGATTTGAAGTCTTCATGATTTCAACTTCATTCAACTTCATTCAACTTCATTCAACTTCATTCAACTTCATTCAACTTCATTCAACTTCATTCAACTTCATGTTTTCAACTTCATTCAACTTCATTCAACTTCATTCAACTTCATGTTTTCAACTTCATTCAACTTCATGTTTTCAACTTCATGTTTCCAACTTCATGTTTCCAACTTCTAATGTCTTCAGTCTCCATTCAGTATTTCAACGTTCTAACGTTTCCAACCATGTGGATTCTGTTAATGAACAGCCCTGCAGTTCCGAATTATTCCTAACATTTATTCAAGATAAATTTCATGATATCACAAGTTTTCAAGCCATTTTTTCACAAGCTCCAATTCTTTCGATATAAAAATCCAGTTTCGTCCCTTTTTCTTTCTTTCTTTAACTTACTTTTGATACATCTGGAGCCATACTCCAAACAAATGTTACAAACTTTACAAGTACCCTTCAACAATGCCGTTCAGAAGCTCGTCTAACTGCCCTTTCACATTGTTTGATATTCGGTAAGTTCTTATTCTTTAACTTCCTTTCGCCCCTAACTCTTGGCTAGTGTCAACTCAACAGAGAAAGACGTGCTCGTTTTACAAGGCTCCAGAAATTCATCCCCTTCTATCTTCTTTAACGGAAATGTCGTGATCTCTGTTAACGAGCCCATTAGCATCAAACGTATCTCTCTTCGCTTCTACGCGACCTTGAAACTAAACTATTTCGACCCAATTCTGTCGGCCAAAAGCGGAATTTCGCGAAATGTAAAATATGAAAACATCATGTATGAACATGAATGGAACAATTTGGTGAATGATGGTCTACATGTTCTTGGAGTAGGCAACCATGAACTCCCTTTTGACGTTGTTTTACCTGGTTCTATAGACGAGTCTGTTGAAGGCTTGGACGGTGCTAAAATTATCTACAAGTTGATTGCAAAGGTTGAAAGAGGCCGGTTTGCTAGTGATGTTGTTGCTAAAAAACATATTAGAGTCGTTAGAACACTAAGCCCGGATTCGTTAGAATTGGCGCAAACAATGTCAGTCGACCAGACATGGCCCGGTAAAATTGACTACTGCATCTCTATTCCTGCGAAAGCAGTAGCAATAGGCTCTTATTCTCCTGTTTCACTAAAGTTCATACCGCTCATGAAGGGCCTTTCCTTGAGCTGGATCAAGGTTGCTCTCTTGGAGTTTAAACAGCTTGGTAACGGAGCCGGTTCCAATCTCGAAACTGAAAAAGTCGTCCATGAAGAAACTTTGAAAATAACTTCTGCGTCTCCTTCCTCTTCAACGTCTGATTTAAACGACGATGTTTGGAAATTTGAAAATGAATTCCATGTTCCTTCTAGTCTTGCTAAACTCACTCAGGACTGCCAAATTGGTGATCATATCAATGTTTTTCATAAACTACGCTTCTCTGTTGTCTTGAAAAATCCTGACGGCCACCAGTCAGAGCTTAGAGCTACTCTGCCAATTTCGCTCTTTATTTCTCCCCATGTAACCATTTCTTCCCTTCATCATGACAATACAGACACTATTTCTCAGCAGCAACAATCGGAATCTCAGGAAGATTTACTCTTTTCAACTGCGAATCAGCTACATCATAGAAATCCTAATGACAGTGTGAATGCTCCTCCCAGTTATAGCAATCATATGTTTGATAAGCTCTATAGAGACCTTCCTACAAACCTAGATACTCCTTTGACTAGTGGCCAATCTAGTCCGTTACTTTACCATTCTTCGCATCACACCCCGTATAGTCAGTCTCCTCTACTTCATGTTCCGTCAGATTTTGATCGTTCAAGATTGATTTCAAATCTCTTTGCTTTTCAAGAGACACAATCTCAAGAGACCCAAGATACGCAAGAGGCACAAGACGTAGCAGCAACATCAACAATATCATCAACATTAACGTCTGAATACAATTCTCCAGCCCTAACTCCTACTCCTTCAACTCAACCTGCCTTTTCTGAACTTTGTAAAGTACCATCTTATCATACCGCAGTTACTTGTGATGAACCAAGAAATGTTGTTTGTACTCCAATTTATGAAGGTATCACTACTCCAAATTCTGGTACAATTGGAATCTCATCTGGTAATACTTCTCCAGAAGATTACTTTTCTCATTCACACAAACCTCCAAGTTTGTCGTCGTTTCGTTTGAAATCGAAACAAATATCTGGCCCTTCTACTACCATCAACTCTCTTACAAGTGGATCCAGCTCTCCGTTCCATAGAACTTCCAGCTCAAGATCTCTTATCGAGGAGGCTAGTAAATTATTGCATTTCCACAAATAGTTTTTATATGATATGTAGATTATTTCTTGTATACAAATGAAAAAAAAGAGTATAAATCTTGTACTAATATCCCATTCGCCTTCTCTTTTTTTCCTCCGCTCTTCGTTTCAATTCATTTTCTTCCTTCTCATCTTCTTCTCTAGCAACTCGTAAACTTCGTTGCTCTTCACGTAACAGTTCTGCACCAGTAGCTTCCATGTCTGAATCACTCCCATAATCATCGACATAGTCTGATCTTCGTTTACCCCTATTGAACATACTCCAAATTTCATCTCTATCAAATCCAGGGTCTCGACCTCTCGACCTAGATCTATATTCTATTTGCTCTGGCTCATCTGCTTCTTCTTCATCATCAACTATAAAATCATCCATGTCCTCTTCGTCTTCATATCCATATGATCTCTCCTGAAGCTTTCTTTTACGTACAGCTTGTTTATCAGCTAATTTCTGCATGGGCTTTGCAATTGGAGCTGGTGCTCTGGATTTAACTTTTTCCCGTTCTTGCTGCTCTTTCATTTCAGGTTTTTTTGCTCTTTTATCAGGAACTGCCTGTTTTTGCTTGGGCTTTGTTGATTGTTGCTGAGAAGGTCCCATATTCATCTTTCTGCTTGCTGAGGTTATTCTACCTTCTGGCATAGATGGGACGTTTCTCACTTTTGTACCTCTTGCACCACTAACAGGAGCTGATGCAGTGGTAGAAGAAACTGGAGCATTTGTAGAAGCTTTTGAAGGATCTTTAAGCTTCATTTTGATTTTGAGCTTTTCAGAATCAATATTGTCAGCTTGCTTCATCATTTCCTTAAAATTCATTTTTTTCATTTTTGGTTTAGCAGGCTCGAAACTCGGAAAATCATTAGATTTTCCATTCGTTGATCCAGAACCTCTACGTGAAGAAGCTGGCTGCTTCTTTGTTCCAAGCTTTGCCCCAGGCTTTGTACCAGATTTTGCCCCAGATTTTGTCCCAGATTTTGTCGCAAGAGTAGCCTTTTTTGGTTCATGTTTTCTAGCTGCTTTTAGTCGTTCGATTTTCAGTCGTTGAACTTCCAACTCTTCTGGAGATAATGAACTAGTATATTTGGTAGTGGCGCTGGATCTCGACGAACCTTGCAATGCTTGTGTAGTTGAAGAAGTCTTTTTGGAATTTGGCTGTTGGTTGTTGGATGCAGATGGAGTAGATTTTTGGACTCCAGATTTTGATACCATGGCTAACATTTGAGAAAACATGGCTGGATAAGCAAGTAAGGATTGTCTAGATATGAAAATGCGGGCGTAAAAATGATGCGAAGGATGAAAATGCGTACTACTGAAGCTTCATAACTTTATCTATGCAATAATGGTGATTGTATCAATCAGATGGAGGACTAAATGTTGGAAAATGTTCACAAATGATGATGCTGGCATAAGTAAACAATGAAAGGCAAGAAAAAAAAAGAAACAGATATATGAATAATTAAAGGGTTAGGGGATCGTTAACATATAGATAACGTTTACAAAGCACTGGCAAGATATCTTTCAATGTATGCGCATATCAGGCCAAAGTCTTCAGTGTTTTGAAGGCCAGTTTCAAGTTTAGACTGTAGTTCTTTGTATGATGTAGCAACTTTTGAAGTTTTGATGTTTTGAATCGATATAAACGGCAAACCTAGTCGAGATTCAGAGACAGCTTGGAATGAAAGATTAGAAATAGAAGGTATATAGACCTGGATTTGTACCTGATTCTTGTTAACAAGAGTCAAAGATATGTTGGTCAAATGAGGGCATCCTGAATCATCAATTGACTGTTCTTTTTGCTGGTCTTGTTCTAGCATAGCATCTACAAGCATCAATTCAGTGTCCATGACTTCGTCATCGATATCTCCATCTGCTGGTTCTAATGCTTTCAACATGCTTTCCACGACTGTTTCCAGTTGGATTGATTGTCGTAGTTTTTGAATAATATTAGGGAGCTCTTTTGGGTGAGAAATAGGTATTTCAGATACTTTAAGATATTCCAGTGGCAGAAAACTTGAGAAAGATACTTCAAATTTGGTTTCTCTTCCAGTAGAGGGATGCTGAACGCTACGTTGGGACTGAGTGTAGACTTGATTCAATGTATAATCGTTATTCTTGTTGAAAGGGGTCAAAGTTGCGTCCAACTCTTCGACATCTGTTGATAACAAGTAAACAGGAGGATCCAGTATTAAAACAAACTCTGCATTATTTTCCATGTCTAAATCGTCTTCATGGTCCCATTCTTTTACCAGGCCATCAATCAGTTCTACAGGTGAATTTTTTATCCAATCTCTTTTGTACTGGACATTTCTCTTACTATTCTTTTTCAACTTTTCTCTAATAACCCATCTTAACGCATACTTTTTAAACTCTCCGTCATTGATGTTAGTATCACCCAAGAGTTCGTACGCGTTGGAATGCTTTCTCCAATACTCAATGACCAATCCTAAACTTTCATCAGGGTTCAAAACTGGGATTCCATATTTTGCCGTATTTAGTCCTTCATTTGAGCTTTCCTTGATTTTGAACAATGCAATAGCTATTTCTTCAATGCAGCGAAGACAATCAACAGACCCTGATAGTTTGTCTGCCGATGCAAGGAATCCAAGGATGTTTGCGAATTTGTCTAGAGTTGTGTGGTTTGTCAAGGACGAAAGAAGAATTGAGTTAGCAGTTGAAGCTGCGGACGTAAAGCTATACTGCGATGAAGTTAATGGATATGGAGGTTCTGGTAATGTCAGTTGTGCCAATGTAATTTGTTTTGAAAGAGTATCAATATCAATCTGTAGTGAGATTTGTTAGATTTTATGTTTGGTTCCATGTTTGATTCCATGTTTGATTCCATGTTTGATTCCATGTTTGATTCCATGTTTGAATTTAAAGGTTGAGTTTGAGCACACTTACGTCTAATAGAACCACTGAGCCTCCAAGTGAGATTCTTCTTTTTGGTGATTCACTGTCATCTTCAAATACTTCAAATCTATTAGCAAGTTAGTATGATGAACGAGATAGTCAAATTTACTCACCCAAATCTGTTTGCTAATTTCTTGATTCCTAGCTCTGAAACTCTTCCAGGAACTTTTCTTAGCAGCTCTACAATTTTGTCAATGGCAGCTCCTCCAATACTGGGATTTGACAATCCATTTTCTCTAGAGCCACCACGAGATGAAAACTTCATGGTAGAACTATATTGTAGAATATCTGATTTCACCATCTTGCTTGGGTTATAAAAAGATGAGTGTCTGAAATATTTTAGCGCTAGAATCAAATGTTGAATTACGTAATTACAATTCTGGAATGTTTATATTAGATTTGAAGATGAAAGTATATTGGATTTTGAGTGTTTTTTGTGTTTAGATATTTTGGACAGTAAATGTATATTCTACATGTTTTCTAGATTTTAATAAATATTTTACAAGTTTTCTAGATTTTAATAAATATTCTCTCATGTTTTGTAAAATTTAAGTGTTAACTCATGTATTCTTTAATTATTGATTGATTTTTTAATTATTCAATGATTTTTTAATTATCCAATGATTTTTTAATTATTCAATGATTTTTTAATTATTCAATGATTCTTTAATTATTCAATGATTTTTTAATTATTCAATGATTTTTTAATTATCCAATGATTTTTTAATTATTCAATGATTTTTTAATTATTCAATGATTTTTTAATTATCGATTTTTTAATTATCCAATGATTCTTTAATTATCCAATAATTCTTTAATTATTTAATGATTTTTTAATTATCCAATGATTCTTTAATTATCCAATGATTCTTTAATTATTTAATGATTCTTCAATTACTGATGTATTCTGCATTTAAAAACTTAAAATAGATGTTATCTTGGATTTGTGATTATATAAATCTAATTTGTAGATTTAAATTTATATATTCTTAAATTTAAGAATTTTGAGAATTCTTAGATATCATAAATCTGTAAAATATTATAATTACTGCTGTTCACCTAAACCTTGTCTACCATTTTCAAAATGAGACAAATCATATTGATCGGGATACTCATCTAAAACATCAGCAAGTTCCCTTCTTTGTGCTTTTAACTTTTCAGGAAGAGAATAATAAGTATCTTCAAAAATGTTTTTAATTTCTGGCTTCTTCATCTTCTCTGCATCAGAAAATTCCTTTAATATCTCCTTTCTTATAGATGTGAGAAATGACTTTTCACTTTCATCTGACCACAAACCCTCATTTTCAAGATACTTTCGAAGCCTAATGATTGGATTGTCTTTGCGTTTCCAATCTTCAACTTCCCGCTTTGACCGATACGCAAAAGAATCATCTGAAGTTGAATGATGTGCAATTCTATATGTCATGGCTTCAATAAGCACTGGTCGCTGATTTTTGATTGCCATTTCTCTTGCCATCTGAGTAACTTTCCTAACAGCTAAAATATCATTACCATCAACTCTAATCGAATCAATACCATAACCTGCAGCTCTTGAAACAATACCATCTCCTTTGTACTGTTCCGAACTCTGCGTGCTGATTGCGTAACCATTGTTTCTGCAAAAGAAAATGACGGGACAGCTTCTTGTGGCTGCAATATTCAAAGCAGCATGGAAATCACCTTCAGAAGCAGCACCTTCACCAAAATAGCAAATCACAACTGCATCTTGTTCACCTCTTACTTTTAAAGCATATGCCGCACCAGCAGCATGTGGCAACTGGGTGGCCAAAGGAGACGAGATTGGCTGAATACCCAATTTCTTTGAAGCATAGTGAACGGGCATATTTCTACCTTTTCCATAGTCATTTTTGTTAGCGTAGAGCTGGCTCATCATTTCTTTTATTGTAAAGCCTCTGTGGAGTAGCGCTGCTGCTTCTCTATACTGGAAAAAGATATGATCTTGGGGTTTCAAAGCAGAAGCACTTCCAACAGCACTGGCTTCTTCACCAGCGTTGACCATGTAAAAGCTGAGTCTTCCTTGTCGCTGGGCATCAAACATGATTGTGTCTAGCACGCTAATTGTGGCCATATCTTTATACATTTTAAGAGCCAGATCTGAATCAACGTTGGAGTAAGATTTGTCTTGAATTTTCCCGTCCACCCCCAAGACCCGGTACACATTTCTTGGTTTGTGCGTAGAAGGAGTTTCAAACTCAACAGCGTTGATGAACTCGGCCTTCTTTTCAGCACCTTTTAGATTTAAACCTGATTCCGCGTTTTCAGCAGATTGCGAGAAAGAAGAGCTTTTTGAAACGCCATTTACCAATGTTCTAGCAGAGATTGGCAGAGATCTTAGGCGAGAAACTCGAGAAATATTGAACGAACGGAGCATTGTATAAAGTGTATCAAGAAGTGAGAAGGTTTGCTTTATTTATATAAATATATATAAAAGTCGCGTAGAAACAGCCTAAATGGAGAAACACTCAGTGAGAAATGCGGGGAGCGGAAAGCCCTGCGCTCTCTACGGTTATCCAGCCGAATAAAACTTGATACTTGGTGTTGCCGTCAACAACCGAACATGCAAGAAAGGCTCAGCGCGGTAATTTGAGCGTCGGGCAGTTTAACGGTGTTGTCGCTGCTGCAGTAAGCATGCGAGAGAACACGTTGTGAGCAACGGTTCTTGGGTTTGAATCTGCATGGAATGGGTTAATTGGTTTAGGTAAAAGGTTTTCACATGCCGTACCTTTTTTCAAATAGGTCTTTAAAAAATCGTGGCTCAAGACTTTTCAAGCCACAAAAGACGAAAAGTTTTTCAATTTCTTTTAACGGAATCTCGGCAGCTTCAAAAACCAGATAATAGTTTTTGATTGCTTGTAACTTTTAATTGTAAACTTTGGATTATGTAGACTATTAGTATGGAGTGTTTGTATGGACTAAATGGAAATTGTATAGACTAAATGGACTGGTCAACTGAAAAAACTCAATTAAACAATATTCAAGTTTTTTTCATTTTAATCCAACAAAGAAGGTTACTTGAATTTATATAAATTTTCACATAATTCTCAAATAATTTTCAAATACCTTTCTAATAAAGGTAGAAAAATTTTAATTATAACAATTGTATATATAAATCTTTTTCGCACTCATGTTTCAACTTTCTACATAACATTTCAAAATGAAATCTAATCAATGCATAGATGATAATGATTTCTCTACTCCTCACTGGAGTACCAACATTAC
The DNA here is from genome assembly GCA_003707475.1 of Geotrichum albidum. Classification (NCBI taxonomy): domain Eukaryota; kingdom Fungi; phylum Ascomycota; class Dipodascomycetes; order Dipodascales; family Dipodascaceae; genus Geotrichum; species Geotrichum albidum. The sequence continues at coordinate 59,488 of PPJE01000030.1, forward strand.
TCACTCAAACACCACTCATATCAACTACTCAAACACTGTAAGCAGTAGCTCAAGCACAAAATTAAGTGAAGACGATTCTAGTTTCATTGAAGAACAGTACTGCTCTCATTCAACAAACTCAAAAACACCTCTCTTATCAAAACATTCTGTTCACTACGAAGCAACTCTAGATTCCAGCTCAATTAGAGCTCCTCTCGTAACTTCAGTGAGAAATGAACTATTTTATTTTTTAAAATCAAGTCCCGCCTTGACTATAACGTTCCTCCTGCAGTATTCTCTCACTGTAGCATCAATATTCTCAGTTGGTCACTTGGGAAAAACTCAATTGGGCGCAGTCTCTTTGGCTGCAATGACTGCTAACATTACAGGCTTCTCCCTAGTCCAGGGCCTGGCAACTTGCTTAGATACTCTGTGCGCTCAGTCGTACGGAGCAGGATGTTACCACCAAGTAGGCGAGCACTTACAAAAGTGCACACTCATGATTCTAGCATTTTTCACTCCAGTGGGCCTATTCTGGTGGAATTGTGGCCCACTTTTGATGCTCGTAGTCAATGACGCTGAAATTGTTAGCTATGCAGTGCAGTATCTAAGAATCGTCATGTTAACTATCCCAGCATATATCGTTTTCGAGTGCGGGAAGAGGTTTCTTCAAGCCCAAGGCATCTTTCATGCATCTTCGTTTGTCTTGTTCTTTTGCGCTCCTTTAAATCTACTGTTGAATCACGTCCTCGTGTGGAACCCAGTCATTGGAATTGGCTTTATAGGCGCTCCGTTAGCAGTAACCATATCAACTTGGATGATGGCGATTCTGCTAATAACGTACATTTACTTTTCTCAGGGTAAAAAATGCTGGGGAGGATTTTCTTTAAAGATATTCAGAAACTGGGGAACTATGGCTCGCTTAGCTCTACCAGGACTTATTATGATAGAAGCTGAATTTCTCGCATTTGAAGTGCTAACTTTTTCTTCATCAAAATTTGGAACTGCTGCATTGGCAGCTCAGTCAATAGCATCAACTACAATGACATTGTTGTTTCAAGTTCCGTTCAGCATTGCAATTGTAGCATCTACAAGAGTAGCCAACTACATTGGAGCTGGACGTCCAGATTGTGCAAAAACTGCTGCCAAGGTGGCTGCTTTTCTTTCAATTTTTATTGGAGGTTTTGACTCTTCAGTTTGTCTACTACTGCGAGATCAGATCAGCGCTTTGTTTTCCAAAGACCCTGATGTTGTCTATATTGTTTACGACTTGCTTCCAATCATTCTTTTCTGTCATTTTTTTGACTCGCCATGTGCCATATTTGGAGGTCTTCTTAGAGGCATTGGCCATCAAAGAGTAGGAGGATGGCTTAACCTTTCCATTTACTATTCTATGGGCGTCCCCATGTGTCTTTTACTTGCATTTTACAAACATATGAAGCTGGTGGGCTTGTGGATAGGTATTGGAGGCGCCTTGTGTCTCATTTCTTGTTGTGAAGCCTTTTATCTTTACAATTGCAATTGGTATCGTGTTGTCAAAGAAGCTGAAATAAGAAAGATACAAAGTGAAATCGAAGATATTTGTGATTTAGCTTGATTATTAGATTTTTTTATTTTTTATTTTATTTCTTTTATTTCTTTTATTTCTTTTAGAATGATGAATAGTTTTAACAATGATATCTTTCAACAGTGAAAACTGTTTTCTAACCATGAGATGCGATTTAGCTATCTTTTAAATGTAATTTTAACTCTTTCGAATGAAAATTAACTCTTTCAAATGAAAATTAACTCTTTCAAATGAAAATTAACTCTTAAAACTGTAAAATCAACTTTTTGAATCATGAATTATTAATTAGCTATATTTTAACTATATGCAATTACCATTTTCATCAAGAATAAAAATATATAAAATATAAATAAAAAATTTGAAATAAATATATAGCATGAAACAAATATCTAACATGGAATAAACACGAAGTATGAAATGAATATATAACATGAAATAAATCTGAAATAAATCTGAAATAAATATGAAATACATATAAAATAAATATGAAATAAATATGAAATAAATATAAAATAAATATAAAATGAATAAAAATAAATATAAATAAAAAACTTCCATTTTGAATCACGTGACAAGGGCTAGGATGAACAGGAACACAGTTTTGAAACTTCAGGACACACCTGCTCTCAACGCAGTAAATCAACACAAATCAAAAGATTCAGAAGAAGAGAAAAAGAACTCTAGATAGTCAAGATTGCAATTCGACGGTATAAGTAGGATTGATCAGGCTTTTTTTTTTTTTCACAACGCTGCTTAATTTTTTTTGGTAGTTTTGGTGTTTCTGTTTAAAAGACGTATTCTGAGGTGGTGGATCTCTCAAACACCATTTTATTATACTTTAGACTATATTTCTTGGAAAGTTGAAGAGAAATCAACTGCTTGGAAGCATAAACTGATGGATAGTATACAACTTAGAAATTTTCTGGAAGAGGAGGAGGATGATGACTTGGATATGCCCTTAATTGGGGGATCTATGGATCGAAGAGAAAAAAAGTCTTGGATGTCAAAGTTGTGGCGGAAAGTAAAGAAGCGCAGAGAACGCATAGAACCTGTTCAAAGAATACAGAAAGAACGATCAGTATATCCTGGTATAGACAAAAAGAATTACTTCTTTCCTTCAAATGCAATATCAAACGCTAAATACTCAGCTGTTTCGTTCTTGCCCATCATTCTGTTTGAACAGTTCAAGTTTTTTTTCAATTTGTACTTTTTGGTCGTGGCATTGTCTCAAGCCATCCCGGCGTTGAGAATCGGATACCTCAGCTCTTACATTGTACCCCTGGCCTTTGTTGTATCTGTGACAATGGGCAAGGAAGCTTGGGATGATATTAGCAGGAGACGCAGAGACAGAGAAGCAAATACTGAGGTTTATGAAGTGGTAGATGGCACTAATCATTATGATTCAGCTCAGAACTTGAAAGTTGGATCACTGGTGAAACTTTATAAAGATCAAAGAATTCCTGCCGATATGGTTTTGCTGCAGTCTTCTGAGTCTACTGGTGAGTCTTTCATTAGAACAGACCAGTTGGATGGTGAAACCGATTGGAAATTGAGAATTGCATGCCCCGTAACGCAAATTGCTGATTTGAATTCTTTGAACGACGTTAAAATAACGGCATCAGCTCCTGAAAAGGACATTCATACATTTTTGGGTAACTTGACGCTGAAAGATCAGTCTGTTGGCTTGTCCGTTGATAATACTCTTTGGGCAAATACTGTATTGGCCTCTGGAAATGCTATTGGATGTGTCATTTATACTGGAATTGAAACTCGTCAAGCATTGAATACTTCACGCGCAGGAACAAAAACTGGATTGCTGGAATTGGAAATCAATAATTTGTCAAAAATTCTGTGTACTTGTGTATTTGTGCTGAGTGTTGGATTAGTAGCGATCAATGGATTTGGAGACAAGTGGTATTTTGACATTATGAGGTTTTTGATTCTTTTTTCGACAATCATTCCTGTGAGTTTGAGAGTAAACTTGGATATGGGAAAATCTGTATATGCGTACCAGATTGAACATGACAGTTCTATTCCTGATACCATAGTGCGTACTAGTACTATTCCTGAAGACTTGGGAAGAATTGAGTATTTGCTTACAGACAAGACAGGTACGCTTACGCAAAATGATATGGAAATGAAGAGAATTCATGTTGGAACAGTTTCATATTCTGGAGATGCTATGGAAGAAGTACAGCAGTATGTTTCTGGGGAAACATCTGGACCTAGAAAGAGAAGAGAGATTGGAACTCGAGTCAAAGACGTTGTAACCACTCTTGCTATTTGCCATAGTGTTACACCTAGTTATGAAGATGGCCAGATAGAATATCAAGCAGCATCGCCAGATGAGATCGCTATTGTTAAATGGACGGCATCAGTGGGACTGTCTTTGTTTCGACGAGACAGGACGTCGATGACGTTAATGCATGAAGCTACGAACACCCAGATAGAATACGATATTCTCTATGTTTTTCCATTCAATTCGGACAACAAGAGAATGGGAATTATTGTAAAGGATCGAGTTAAAGATGAGATTTGGTTTTTACAAAAGGGAGCAGATATTGCTATGGCACCGATAGTGCAGGCCAATGACTGGCTAGAGGAAGAGACGGGAAATATGGCTAGGGAAGGATTAAGGACGTTGGTGGTTGGACGTAAGAAGTTACCCAGTTCTCTGTTTGATGCATTTAAAAGTAAGTTCTCCGAGGCCTCTCGGTCTATGGTGAATAGAGACATTATTTGTGCTCAAGTCGTGAAGGAGTTTTTAGAACATGATTTGGAATTACTGGGATTAACCGGAGTTGAAGATCGGTTGCAAAAGGATATGAAGCCTTCACTTGAGTTGCTGAGGAATGCTGGAATCAAAATTTGGATGTTGACGGGAGATAAGGTTGAGACTGCTAGATGTGTAGCAGTGAGTTCAAAGCTTGTTGCTCGAGGCCAATATATTCATACGGTTACAAAAGTGCGTACACGAGAAGTTGGATTTGAGCAGATTGACTTTTTACGACAGAAGCCAGATTCATGTTTGCTGATTGATGGGGAGTCGTTGTCGTTACTGCTAACGTTTTACAAGGAAGAATTTGTAAAGGCTGCGGTGAGACTACCTGCTGTAATTGCATGTCGATGTACACCTCAGCAAAAGGCGGATGTAGCGATATTGATCAAGGAGGCAACCAAGAAGCGGGTTTGCTGTATTGGCGATGGAGGTAACGATGTGAGTATGATTCAAGCTGCTGATGTTGGAGTTGGAATTGTTGGTAAAGAAGGGAAGCAAGCATCATTGGCGGCTGATTTTTCAATTACTCAGTTTTGCCATTTGACCAAGTTATTGGTATGGCATGGTAGAAATTCATATAAACGGTCAGCTAAGCTTGCTCAGTTTGTGATTCATCGAGGACTTATTATTAGTGTTTGTCAAACGGTATATTCTATATCTACTGGGGTGAAACCGTTGGCATTATATCAAGGATGGCTAATGGTTGGGTATGCTACGGTTTACACAATGGCTCCGGTATTTTCATTAGTACTAGACCGGGATGTTGACGAGGAGCTTGTCAAGTTATATCCTGAATTGTATAAGGAGTTGACTGAGGGCAAGTCATTATCTTACAAGACGTTTTTCATTTGGGTACTAGTTTCACTGTATCAGGGAACAATAATTCAGGGTCTTTCGCAGTTGTTAGTTGGGTTGGGAGACAGTTTATTTACGCAAATGGTAGCGTTAAGTTTTACGTCGTTGTTATTCAACGAGCTGATTATGGTTGCATTGGAGATAATTACGTGGAATCGGACGATGTTTTTATCAGAGATTGGCACGCTTATTTTGTATTTGGGGTCAGTTCCATGGCTAATGGGGGATGGGTATTTTGAGATTGATGGTTGGGTATCATTTATGTGGAAGGTTGGTTTGACAACTGCGACAGCTTTGATACCTCCGTGGGTTGGTAAGGCTGTTAGGAGAAAGTTGAAGCCTCCTAGCTATGCCAAAGTTCAGCAGGCTTAGGAAAGTGAATATTGTTTTAATGCAAGTATTGTAACAGATGAATAATTGAATTTTAATTTCAAAGATTTTTAATGAATTTCCAGAATGAGATTTAAAGATTTTAAGGATTTTTAGGATTCTAAAAGGATTTAGAGATGAATTTTCTAAGGATTTAAAAAGTTCAAAAGGGTTTACAAAAAGACTTACAAAAGGATTTCAAAGGATTTAGAAGATTTACATAAGATTAAAAAGATGAATTTTCTAAGGATTTAAAAAGTTCAAAAGGGTTTACAAAAAGACTTACAAAAGGATTTCAAAGGATTTAGAAAGATTTACATAAGATAAAAAAGATTTACAAAGATTCTTGAAAACGCACTTCCAAAAAAACACTTCTAAAAAAACATTTCCAAATAGGTATTTAATTAAAAAAAGCATTTCCAAAAAGATCCAATCCTAAAAACGCATTTCCAAAAAGATCATCTCAAAAAGGTTGAAAAAAGTTGTCTGATTCCAAAAAGGATATTCAAAATTATTTCCAAAATAGTACAAGGATTCTAATATCGAGTCATTTGACTCAAAACTAAACCTCTCAGTGTGGTATGCAGACAACCAGTAAAAGAATATAGCGTAAGTCTTTTAGATAGTGGAGACGAGTGTATTGGATATCTAAATACGAGACAAAAAAGGACATTTACGCGGACTAGAAAAAGGCAACACTTGAAAATGGCAAAGACGCAAATTTTGATAACATCAACGGTGTTCCTGAAGACTGCTACAGTTACTCAAATGGTCCAAAATTACTAAAAAAGAGCTAGAATTAGTTAACTCCATTTAACATGATGAGCCAATAATGTGCTTAACCAAAAATCCAACCACCAAACAGATCACCAAACAGATCACCAAACAAACCAAAAACCCAACCATTTACAATTTACAAAACCTAACCATTTACAATTTAACAAAACCTAACCATTCACAATTAAACCTAACCATTCAAAACAAGACCTAACCACTCACAACAAGACCTAACCACTCACAACAAGACCTAACCACTCAAAATAAGACGTAACCATTCACAACAAAACCAGGCTACTCACTACAAAACCCAACTACTCACAACCCACCAAATTGTTTTATAAACCACCTCTTTCGAAACTTTAGAAATCTCAACCACCTTTAACACTACAACTCAAAACTACAACTCAATACATCTTTAAAACTACACACTCTGAAACCATCTTGAAAACCCCCTTGAAGAGTAAACCGCAACTCAACTGCCTACAACTAGCAAGATCTGACTTCTTGATTCATGTAGCAAACTTTAGAATTCGAGCAAACAAAATATCGCGACTAGATTCAAATAAGAAACAGATACACGATTAAAACAAAAAATAGTGTGAAACACGTTGTAAACTTGATTTATCTGCGCTCATCTCGTGTTTGGTCACGTGAATTGCAGTTTAACTGCAAGAAAATTGAGCTAGAGCTAAAGAGGAAGGGATAGGAGTTTTTGGAGAGTTGATTTATACTATAAGGTTTATAGTTAATTTCAATACAACGGCATGAACAATAGCAAGAACTCGAGTTTGAGTGAGATTAAAGTTTGTTATCTAAGTTATTATCGGATAAATTGGGTTTTTGGTCGGTGATTGATTGCTATTTGATTTTCAGGAGGTGTTTTAGGCGTTAGTTTCAGTGTGTGACTTCAGAAACACCACAATGTGTAAAACATGAGTGACGACATGAGTAATGACAACATGATAAATACAGTATACTAATTATGACAATATAGCGACAAGAGTAAAGTATCTAATATGACAATTTAACGACAAGAGTAAAGTATCTAATATGACAATATAATGACAACAAAAGTAACGTATCTAATTTGACAGCACAATGAAAACAATAGTAACGAATCAAATATGACAGCATATTAACAACAAGAGTAACGTATCAATTATGTGAGTATCGCTGATGACGCGAGAATCATGAGAAACATGACATACAAGCACAAGACAAACCTACTTTAATAAGTTAAATAATAAAAATCACAAATTGCTCATTCTCTTATCTTCTCCATCATTGAAACCCGTTCTTTAAAACTATTCAAAAGGGGAATGAAAATAACATTGAATGCGGGGTATTAAAAAAAGAAATAAAACCCTAACAAAAAATAGGGTTTCCATCAAAACGTTTTCTTGGCACAGCCATTACATTCATATTTTTTTCATTTACATGTAAAATGTTGTTGATAAACAAGAAATAAAACGTCGATCTGGATCAATAAATTGCCTGGTTTTTTAGAAAGTTCTTCCATGAAATCTGGCAATGTTGCGATGAATCTAGGCTTTTACATTGCATACGTTCGATGGAAACTGAGAAAAGAAGAAAAAGGAGGAGAAATTAAAACCCAAATCAGTCCAATTAGTCTTGATAAAGAACAGCCAATCAAAGTTACACACATTTGATCACGATTTCTCGTGTAAACAAGCAAAATGAGTACTATTTCGGTATTTCCTAAATGAGTGATAATGCTAAATTTTACATGTATGGAACAGATATCTCGATCGTTTAAAGAACACGGAAAAGCAAAGCAAGTACCACTTTTAACAAGTTCATGAATGTTGGTTATGGTTGCTTCATTCTAGCGTTAATTTTCTGCAGAGTTCCCAAACGCTTATATAACATTGTTTTTATTATGCCATAAGAAGAGCTTTGCATATATTGCTTTTTTCTTGATTGGGCGTAAAGAAACGGAGAAGGGTTGGACTCACATGCCTGGAGGGGAATAGATTTTTGGAGACTTGCCTTTCTAGAAGGAAACTTTAAAAAGGCCAAAATAGGTTTTAACCAAAGATTTAGAGAATGTGGGCGGGATTTTCAAATTTTTTAAATTTTTTAGACTGTTTTTATTTATTTTTAAATTGTTTTTTATTTATTTTAATATTTGTTTTTAAATTGTTTTTTATTTATTTTAATATTTATTTATTATTTTTATTTGTTCCATTTGTTCCATTTGTTCTATTTATTATATATTTTTAATATTTATTGAGTTTATTGTTTTTTATGATAATTTATGTTTATTGAGTTTATTATTTTTCATGTATATTAAGTTTATTTTTTTATATTTATTGAGTTTATTATTTTTTATATTTATTGAGTTTATTATTTTTTATATTTATTGAGTTTATTATTTTTTATATTTATTGAGTTATCTTTTATATTTATTGAGTTTATTATTTTTTATATTTGTTGAATTTATTGAGTTTATTACCTTTTACATTTATTGAATTTATCGAATTTATTATTTATCATGTTTATTGAATTTATTATGTTTACATTCATTATATTTACCATATTTATTATTTATCATGTTTATTGAATTTATTGATTTATTATGTTTACATTCATTATATTTACCATATTTATTATTTTTACTGAATTCAAAACATCTACTCTATTTACTTTTATTAACTTTATTTACTTTTATTAACTCTATTAACTTTATTAACTCATTAACTACAACTCTATTAACTTTATTAGCTTCAACTCTAACTCTATTAAATATACTCCAACTTTACCAACCCAAATTACTTTTTAACTTTTACTCTAATTCTATAGGTAACATTAACAATTAATTTCATTACACTTTTTCAATATATAATCATGACATTTCTCCGATTTTTAATTTCTCTCCATCACTCTTCCCACCATGGACTACTTCAACTCTAACAACCAATATTATGATCTTGAATTAAACGTTCATCATCAACAACAACTCCTTCAACACTTGAATCACCTAAACCATCATGGCCACTCCCAGATTGATCAATCTTATCTGAACAATCAAATTGACAGCCTAAACAATCAAATAGACCAGTCAAATAACCAAATAGACCAGTCAATAGACCAGTCAATAGACCAGCCAAACCAGTCAAATCAGCTAAACCAGTCAAATCAGCTAAACCATATAAACCAGCCAACACATATAAACCAGCCAACCCATTCAACCCAAAACACCCATATCATTCAACCAAACTTGTACTTCCAAAACCAAGACTTACAATACAATAATGATCAACAGTTCTTCCAGGAATTTGAACAAAAACCCTTCTCGTTCGATCAGGACCAGTTCTTCTCTGCATACCCAAACAACTACATCTCAGACTCTATAATGACACCAGAATCTGTTTGCTCCCTATCAGCTGGCTTTGACGAGTCCGTTGAAGAACAGTCTAGCTACTTCCCAGCTCACTCCTACCACGAACCCGTGCAGTCTAAACTGCCTCTAATAAACACCCTCTCACTGCCTAGCCCACTACCATCCCCATCGTTTCAAAAACCAGTGCGCAAAAGTCGCACCCCAAGAATAAACCCTCCTAGCACAAACACTCCACCAGCCCCCATAACTAACCCTGACGGTACCATCCATCTGGACTGCAACGGGCGTAAACCAAGACAGTGGCGCAACCGCAAGTACCGCTGCTCACACTGCTCCCTGCAGTTCTACGACCGCGAACTGGACCTCTACGCACTACACATTCAGCAGGTAGAACAGTCGGCGTCCGGCCCAGCTAGCAGTGGCCGCAAATTCAAGTGCCCGGAATCTTCCTGTCCATGGAGCAAAATTGGATTTGCCAGAAAATTAGAGCAAATGAAGCATTACACAAGAAAGCATGGTAATCCTACATTTGAATGCCGGTTCTGGAGCGAAGACGGAGGAGAAAAGTTCCCCGGTGCTTGTGTCTGCACAACACATTGGCACGCCGATTCGGGTAACAGACTGAGGCATGAAAGAGCTGTACATGGCGCAGTCTGGAGTGAGGAATTTGAAACAAGATATCAAGAGCATTTAAAAACTAAGCAAGCAATGCATCTCAAGTAAACAAGTAATGATTAATTTATTGAATGAAATTGAGTTTACACGATAATCTCATTAAGCATTAAAGCAAGCAATCTAGAACAGAACTTTATATACCTCGGGAATCATAATTTCTCGTCGGGTTCGGTTCTTTTTAAAATGTCCCGACAACATCTCTTCGGACAGCGTCACCGATCGATGATTCTATCCCACTTACTTCATCGAGACTTGTTGATTCTTATCGGTGTTATCGGTGCAACATTCTCTATTTCACAACAATTCCACGTTTCTTCTTCTCCTCAACACAGCCTCGTAGGTTTTCTTTAGATCTGGTTACCTGCATTTGTGATTGATGACCTTGCTGCACAGAAACCTTTTTGCTTTTAACTGTTTTGGGTATTTTTTTGTTGACCAGTTGAAATTTGTTTAAAAGATCAACTGATAACGGGTAATGTTGGTGCGTATTACTTGATTTAGAATTTTGTATGTAAAGAAAAATTGGCAATATTCATGCTTTGTCCAATGGGTTAAAATTATCGATAATTTATTTATAAAGTTTATTTTTTCAAGAGTTGATAGGGGAGTTAAAAAAGAGTGTTGGGGTTAATGAAGAGTTTTAAAGAGTATTAAAGAGTGTTAAAGAGTGTTAAAGAGTATTAAAGAGTATTAAAGAGTATTAAAGAGTATTAAAGAGTGTTAAAGAGTTTTAAAGAGTATTAAAGAGTATTAAAGAGTTTTAAAGAGTATTAAAGAGTTTTAAAGAGTGTTAAAGAGCTATTAAAAAGGTAATTTATTAACTATTTGATCAATAAAGCTCCTTGATAAAAGGAGTTTTACAGTCAAAAAAAAAGACCTCTACTGAAAAATGTTTTTTTTTTTTTTTTAGTCATTTATTACTATTTTTTATCGTGTATTTTTATCGTGCATTACTTTTTTCCAAACCATTTTCTCGCAACGATTTTGTTGTCATCAGATCTCATGTCTTCTTTCCTTGAAATCACACCTTTCCTGCATGAAATTCCACGTGACATTTATTCAAGCGATACCAGTCAGGTATTTTTATTAATATCATCCTAAAAAGATTAAAATGAGCATTTCAATGAAAAATAATTTATCGTTCCGCTATTTCTTTTTTTGGAGATTAGAAACAATTTTAGGGGGTTGGTGCCAATTGTGGAAAAAACAAAAAAATATTTTGGTAAAATTAAAAAAACGTTACAGACAGGATTCGAACCTGCGCAGGTAAAACCCAATGCCTAAACAGCTACTTATATAGCAGGGCATCGCCTTAACCACTCGGCCACTGTAACTAGTGACGCTAGACTAGTCGTCAAATGTTTTATGAAAAAGATTGGGGAAAATAGTGTAATTAGTGTAAATGTCAATCCAACACTTATAAAGATTATATTTTCATATACTTTTGTTAAATTCTGAACAAAAGTGTGCCAGGCTTAAAAGCATCATGTTTCTGAAATATCAACTGAATATCACCAACCCAATTAGGCAAAGTCTTATGTACGCTTAAGGATGAGTTCGTATTTAGAATGGAAAATTAAGAAAACTACTTGGGACACATTGATTAACGCCGTCTTCCACCGGGAACTTGATTTTCCTGTTGAATGATTCTATAACAGTCAATCAAGATGACTTATCAGCTCAAAAGCTTTGTAAAATGACAGAAATACTAATGTAGGCTACTTTGATAGTATCAAATACAAATAATTGTATTTATATTAATCGGAATTATACAAATTGACGGCTGATTAAATTAGCTAATAAAGATTCACAAAGAAACAAAGCAGCATGTCAACTTCTTAGAGAACTGAATGAAATGAGAAAATATTCATCAAACAGTAGTAAGATCATGAACAGGATCATAAACAAGATCAATCATGTTCATTACCAAATACATCTTTGGTAATTCAATTATCTTTTAAAAATACAAACAAATTTTATTAGAATATTGAATTTGAAATCTTAAAAAGACACTGTATGCAACATTTGACTTTTTACCAACGACTCTGATATAGTTGGATAGTAATGATCACGAAAAGTGTCTTATTGCGGTAATTTTTTGAATCCTTTTCGTAGTTCAATAGTTAAATAAACTTTGGTTGGCTGGTAAATGTTCTTGACAAAATAAGTAAGCCAGTTTCCCTTGCAACTTGGATCAAATTCATTAGACAGTAGAAATCACAGAGCATTATGATCGCTATTTTGTCAAAAATTGAGATGACATTCTCAGGGTTCAATTTTTAAATCGTCTCTACTTATATGTTCTTTTTTTTAATTTGCTTCACTCACCCAAGCTCTCAAAGAGATAATCAGTCACACTGGGTGCAAACAAATTGGTGGAAAGTGACAAAATCGCGTTGAGATTTTCATTTTTTGGATGCAGTAGAGACAGTGCCGAAAAAACTTTCACTAGTTAAAATATGTTTAATTTGAAAATATGCTCATTCGGAAAATTTTCACTGTTCTTTCAATGAAGATTGATTCTTGTATAATTTAATAAATTGAGATTAAACTGTATATACAGAAATTGGACTGAATTTCAATTCAAGTTGATCGGCTTTGTTTTCTTATATAATGACAGCTTGTTTTATATAAAGAGTATTTAAAGTAAAAAAGTGTTGATTTATTGGTGTTTAATTAAGCTGATATTACAAATGTATAATGGACGGTAAAAAATTCGTTAAAGTTCAGCCACAAAACTGTTGAATTTTCCTCCAATTCATATCAATTTTAACCAAGTATTGGTAAATTGTTTTCACTGTCAAAAATTCACAAATAGAATGTTCAGTATTTAACTAGAATAATTTAATATTCAGAATTTAACAAGAATAATTTAATATTCAGTATTTACCAAGAATAATTTAATATTCAGTATTTACCAAAAATAATTTAATATTCAGTAATAAATTAATATTCAGTATCTAATAAATTAATATTCAGTATCTAATAATTTAATATTCAGTATCTAATAATTTAATATTCAGTATCTAATAATTTAATTTTCAGGATTTACCAAAAATAAATCTATGTCCAAATTTAAAAAATTAATGCTCAGTATTACACAAATGCAAAAATAGTCGATTCATATTCCGTAGTTTACAAATGCAAAAATAGTCGATTCATATTCCGTAGTTTACAAATGCAAAAATAGTCGATTCATATTCCGTAGTTTACAAATGCAAACTTTCTTCATAATACTTGATATTATTTTGTATCAGACTGATATTTAGATGAAAAAAAATTATCAATAAACTGATATTTGAGTCAACAATATATTAACCAATTTCATTACTATTAACTGATAATCAAGTCAACTAAATATGATTCGTTTTCGTTTCAATAAACTAATAATGCTGGTATTTTCGTTAGTTTTGAATTCTCTTTTCCGATAAAAGTAGTTTCAGGTCTGATATTTGGTTTCGTAAAAAAAATATGAAAGATTTCGATCAAAGAAATGCTATACTTGATGCACCTATAGATCCAGTAGAAGTTGGTATCTCTAAATGCGAACGTAGTAAATCTAAAACAGTGAATAAATCCATGTAACTTATGTTACCAGCATAATTAAACAAGATAAGAACCACCAAAAAGCTAACGCAGCGTTTCCAACGATTTTGAAAAAGTTCAAGAAAAAAACATTAATAAATTTTTAATTCCATGAAAAATAACTGAATACACAACAAATCAATATCAGTTTTCATCAAAAAAAAGTACAGCGCTGAGTTTATAGCTTACATGATAACAGAGCCAACTGTTAGTAGTACTAAAAATTATACCAAACGCCAAAGAAAGTAAACAAATCTTCAAGTTTGGTTGTAAAAAAGTCAAATCTAATCAACATTTACTACTTTAAATAAGCTGGATCGAAATATTAGACAGATAAAAAATTTCATTGAAATATTTATCACTGTTGATGTAAAATAACTTTTTTTAAAGGTTTACTTCAAATTGTTCCAAGATACCTCTTTTTACAGTTTCTATTAGTTAAAAACAAGACCTTGTTATAAAAATCTAATTGGTGATTAAAATTGAACGCTGAAAATTTTACTAAACAGCAAAAGTAATGAATGTGTATATAGGACTTTTTTGTTTAGATAGATTTTTATAACACACGAAGTTTTAAACTGATTATCATTAATTGAAGTTTCTTCCAGTTTTAGAATGACTATTGAAAAGTTCTGCGCTTCAAAAATTGAAAAGAAATTCAGAAATATTTCTAATTTTTTAATGTCAAGTTCGACCTCCTTATTTTTTTAATCAGTTCTACCAAACACAAAGCCACATTTACTAATATAATTTACATTTCAACTGAATACCAATGTTTAGCTGATTTCTTCAAGTTATTGACTTACCTTGTGAATTGAATTGGTTTAAATTTGGCTTTAGACACTTCATCTAATTCAGTAGTACTTGGTTTAGTACAGTGGATCTCCAATTTTATTGAAATGAATTGTTCTACAGTCTATCAAATTGATTTTTGCTAAATTTTTTTGGTCTGTGATTTTCAATTGATTTTAGAAATTTCCCATTTTTCAAAAAAACACCTTCATTGGATTAAAAACATAGTCCTCTGCAATAAAAGACAAACAGAAGGTTTAAAAAATTTTTCAGATGCCCTCTATTAAAAATGAACTGATTACTTATAAAACAACTCTATATAGTAAATGTAAAATTAGTTGATGAAGTAGATTTAAAAACTGACTTTTTTCAAAAATAATTTTTTTTGACATTAACAAAATGCACTACAATTATGTAACGCTGAAAATACAATGAAAATCAATAAAACTTTTCAAGTTCATGTTGAAATCAATTTTCATTTGGATCTGATACAAAATTCAACTTATCATAATTTCATTGGACTCTGTGCTGATTGATCTAAAATTTGGAATAATCTGGCGTTGAAATAATCCAATCATCTCATGAAGTGAAAGAGAGTTGAGCGATAGGCGCATGAATTGCCATATAAATTTTGAAACTGACTATCAAGATATTTTTCGATCTTGAATTTTTCTCACAATTATCAAGGGTCTAAATAATTAAATATTTTTCGATTAAGTTTGTAGTAAAAAGTAGCACTTTTTTAAAAGTTTTTACGCTATCAATAATGCTGAATCATTAAATTTGGTACTTGCATAGAATGAAGCCTCTAAAATTGACATAGCGATATAGAAAACAATCTGTTTACTTCCTTTGTAATTTAAACTCAGTTGAAACTAGGGAATTAAATATATCGTCGTTCAAAATTTTTCTTGTGCTGATTCTCTACAACAATTTTTCTGGTAACAAAATCTACAAAGTAGTTCTTGCAATTTACAAATTTTACTTTGTCTAGAATTATTATAATTTTTTTATTAATCCAATATATCCAAAAACCAAACATCTAATTGCAAACTGTAAAAAACTCTCAAAGGTTTTTTTAATAATAGGAAATGAATAGATCATGTCTCTCAGCATCAAAAATGCTGCAGTGTAAATTTTTCAAAATTCAA
The DNA here is from genome assembly GCA_003707475.1 of Geotrichum albidum. Lineage (NCBI taxonomy): Eukaryota > Fungi > Ascomycota > Dipodascomycetes > Dipodascales > Dipodascaceae > Geotrichum > Geotrichum albidum. The sequence goes on from PPJE01000030.1 coordinate 75,384, forward strand.
CCTTTTTAAATGTCCAACTTCAATTTACTGTTCAAGAATATATATTTACAGACCGTATTATTTTCAAATAAAATTCTTTTATTGACATTATATATTACGTTACTCTTGAAAAATTGTTCATTGAATTATTAATAGACAGATGTTATTTTGTAAAACAAAGATTGAATGAAGTAAAAATCAATCAAAAAGTAGAATAATGCTACGCTTTTTGAAAATCGCGAAAACTCGTTTCGTAAATTTTTACAATTTAACAGAAATGTTTGTTTAAAGAGGGACGTTTTTGATAATTTGAAAATTCACGAGATTCTATGATTTAAAATGTAGATGCAGTCTAGATTATTTAATAAATCGAGAAAAATGTAGATAAAACGGATGTCAAGCAGCTGATATCAATGAACCTGAAATTAAACATACTATATATCCAAGTAGTCTTCAATCTATATTCTAAGATAACTTTGAGGAATAATCAAAAAGTAGTAAAAAAATCATCACACAAGAGCTCATTTTACTCTGCTTACTATGGCATTCTTTATTCAACAGGACCCATAAGCTGCCTTTATTCTCTCTCGTTTTTGCTTTTTGCCTACCAACTTGAAAATGGCCCCAAACTAAGTTTTTTGTACACAATGTCAAGTACGCAGGGTTCCACATGATCTCATGGTTTCCTCACAAACTTTATAACCAACGGGGATTGGTCGGTGATTGAATCAAGAACAGAATACATGAAATGGAAAAAAAAAACATTAATAATTATATCAAAAATTAATTAAACAAAATCTTCATCATTATAAAAAACATACAAATATCATTCCAAAAATAAATAAAAAAAAAAGCGTATTCATCCAGCTCACTTGGAGAAAAAAAATGAAATAAAGACAACAAAAAGATGAAATAAAATAAGAAAATAAGACATGTTCAACTTGTAAAACTATCCGGAGAAGCTGAGGCTTCTATTGTTTTTATTAACCAATCGGTTCGTTCTTTGGTTTCAACTACTCTCTCCCATAATTGTGCCAAAAAAGTTTCAGTTTTTTTCAAATCATAGAACCTTCTCTTCAACTCGGTGATATCCCGAGACACTGCATGAAAAGAATGATAAATGGGTCGAAATTGCGGGTAGCCTGAATCAAAGGAAGTAAACGTGGGTCGATGTTGTAGATGCAAAATATGATTACCTATGAATGATAGGCATTGTTGAAGCGCGTAACATGTAACTGGAGATAGACTCTCTGGCTGAGGTTGAGCCATGACAAATGCGTGAATTAATAGTGAAACGTCCAAACAAGTTAGATATGAGTAATTGGCATGAATGGGACTTGACGAAATATCATCAAGATAAGTGGAAGAATTGAGCATGCAAGGCTGGGCTTTGTTAATGTGCAAGACAAAAATTGAAGGAAAAAGAGCAAGAAATGTCATAATATATTCTTCGCCTTCAAAGGAAAGAGGATCTGGAAGTTTCAGACGGATTTGTTCAAGGCGAGATTCCAAAGTTTGGAAAGTAGATTCGTCGTGGACTGCCTTTGAATATTGGAAAGATAAAGCCAAAATATTGACGCAATATATAACCAAGCTGGCACCAGGAGGCACCGCTGGAGAATCTGATGATAATTCTTCGTCCAGATCAGACCAAAATTTCCGGTTATAGGACCAATTAGGGAGGCAGGCATTATACATTTTATCTGATACTGGTAAACATTTATCTCCATTAAACGGAGGAATACAGTACGGATCGTCGTAGTAGATGGCACATTGTACTCTAAATCGCCAAATCTCCCACAAAGTTCGAATCATTGACTCACGAAACACCTTTTGGCTCGGATTGTTTAAGAAGGTACCAATCAGAGATTTATCGGTAATATTGCATATCTCTGCATTTCTAGAATACTTACGGTGTAGATTGTTCCAGAGACAGATTTGATGAATCTGAACAGAGATTTCCATAGCTTTCTTAAAATCCTGGCCACTGGCGTGCGCCAAACCAATAAGTAGAAGACCTTTAATCATGTACTCGCAAGAGAGCAAAGCGTCTTTCTGTTTTTCAAATTTTGAAATCCAGTAATTAGGGTCATGATAGTACTTGGGGATTTCAAGTTTTTTGCATTTTTCGGGATCCAACTTTAGAAATCTACTCGAAATGGCAAACATGGCTACCATCATGACATCTGAGAGTCCCTGGAAGTTGTTGCAAACAAATTTGCGAGGCAGTAGAAAACTGTGGCATGGGTGGAAATGCTTGTAGTACAGTTCGATTAAATACTCTGATATTTCTCTAGGAGGCAGGTCTTCAGAAGTTGGAATATTTACATTTGTAGCATTTAACTTGGGGTTTTTGATTTCGTTCATTTTCTTTTGTAGATTTCGCACTTGCTGTTGTAAGTCTGCAATAATAACTTCGCTAATGATTGCGCTTTTGGCGCCATCGTTTGGAGGGTTGCTGACTACGTCGAGACTTGAAGTTAAATTCTCGACACCCTTATTGAGGTTTGAGATTGAGAAAGTTGGAAGCTGATTTTTACTAACTCTATTTCTTCGTGATCCGCCACGATGGGATTTCACGTAGATACATTCCAGATGCAGATTTCTACAGTTTTTGCAATTTTCTATGCCTTCGCATTTGACTTTTCGTTCTCTGCAATTTAGACAAGCTCTACGAGAGACTTTTCTCTTTGCTGGTGGATGTTTTGCGGCCACTGGAGATTCAGAGGAGCCTGTTACTGCCGGAGGAGCAGAAGGGGCCGAAGGAGCAGAAGGGTTTGGACCAGGTGGAATGTTTCCAGGAGTGGCAGTTTGGATTGTTGAGTTTTCTATAGCTGTTCTTGAGGAAGAGTTAATTGGAGACATTGATGATGAGGGTTGGCCTGCTGAGAAATCTGTTGACATCATTTCGGGAGTCTTTGTGAATAAGACTTTCACAGTCCTAAATGAGGTACTAAACTTATTGAGGCCAGGAAAGAAAGAGGAAGAAGAGTGGGGAGAGAGAAAGAGATGAGATTCTTTGATTCTGACAGTAAAACCATTTGGTTTCAACTTGAAGGCATTTGAAAAAAAATAAATAATATATATAAAAAACCCAAAATTAGAAAATCCCGATGCGGAACGAAGTGACAAAATCATCCGAACTCCACCAGCTAATTCGTCAAGCAGCTCATTTCAAATGCCGAAGCGTGCGCGCAAAATAACTTTTTTTTAATTTTTTTGTTTAACATGAAATGAAACTAAGCAGCCTGAAAGCAACAATAGCCAGTTTTGAACGGCATTAATTGTACGGCCGATTGTATCAAGAAGTCGAGCGCTTATATCCGTTGATAGATCTTTAAGATCTTAGTGCTTTGAAATCACAAAGACTTGACTCGAGGAAATATCTTGAGAAACATGCTTCACTGATTCAGAAGCGCAAAGTTGTATATACGCGCTGAAAATCAGGTCCAAAACAAAAAAATTTTGAAGCAAAGATTTCCAGACGCAATCCGATGCAAAATGACAATATTTTGGGCTCTTAACATCATGCAACTAATTTCGTTTCAATCACCGAGCTTTTATATTTGCTAAGAACATTTTATTTTTAGTTGGCTGATTTAATTTTATAATTTTTTTATTTTTTTTTAGTATTGTATTTGTATTTATTTAGTTTTGTATTGAAAAATCATTGGATTTTCTACTGGTCTTGTTCAGTAATGTTTATCGATATTATATTTATACTGGTATTAGTTTTCATTACCTGAATGAGATTTTTTTGAGATTTTTTTCAGGTTGAAATTTACAGAATGGATATTTCAAGTATAAATATACTCTGATTCATGAAAAATTTGTTAAAATTTGTAAATTATAAAAAGTTCCAAATTCATAGAATTCTCTTCATTGCTTCATTTACACTGATTACTCACTTAAATACAATCCGTTATTCACAAGTGTTTCATTGCTGGTTGAAATTTCTCTTGGTATATTTTTCTCATGTACTAAATTATCTAGCAAATTTCCAACAGCATAGAATCAAATTTTGTCTTCGTTAAGGCATCTCCTCGATTCCAAACACCGAGCATTGATAAGTTGTCATCATTGCCCTTAAACGGAGATATGACCCTAATCGTTGAATAATCTAGGTTTCTGGAATAAGAAAAAATTACACATGACTCAATCAGGTTATATTGGCGAGAAATACCCATTTCATAGGTGATAAAATGAAGATTTCCTCAGTAATTGTCTTGGAGTCTAACAGATTACACTAAATGATACAGTAACTAAACAAAATTTTGGCTAATACACAAATTGCCCCCTGAGTGTATCGACTAATTGTCAAGAGAATATTTTTGTAAGACAGATGCCTCGTTTTTTTTTGCAATTCAATCTTGACATTTTCTGTGATACTCAGACACCATCTTTGCTAAGCACCAAAAATTCCGCAATACTTGATAATTTTGTCTCGAGATTGTCTAGAATCAATAACTATTTAATAAAAAATTTCTATTGAAAAGAGCATCATCAGTTTCTTCTTGAACTATACTTTCTACCCAAGATGTCCCAGCAGAAGCCCAGTAAACTTAATGCATTGAAATAAGTCATTTTTGTAGCAAGTATTGGAGTACAAATAACATTAATAACCAAATAAAATAATTGGAAATTAATTCAAGAGAACTAGAAAACAATAGAATACTAAAAAACCATTAAAAAACTTGGAAAACGATTAAAATACCTAGGAAACAATTAAATTAATTAGAAAACAATAAAAATGACTAGAAAAATAAAACTAATCTAATATTTAATATTGAAAAATTTCAAGTGTTAAGTGCTTAAACTCTGGTTTATGTTAAAAAAATTGCAAATATAATAATATTTACAAAATCACTGTAAACATAAGTTTGAACAGGTATTCATATTACAGAATCCCCAAAATGCGCAGGAAGACTGTTTTTCTATAATTTTATCTTTCATTAAATCGAACTTCGCCTACTTCAGTTTTTGAGCACTCTAAATTATTTTGTTTTCTCAAAATGAGATTGTATGATTTACAGGTTGAACAAATCAAGTAAAGCACTCTACAACAATTCTCTTTCTCAAAGTAATTATACATATCCAAATATTTAATAACTTCAAACATACTTTTTACTGGCATGCAATATGTGTAGTGGGAAATTTATTTTCATTTTTTTGAATTCCCTGTTACCTTTTTTACTACAAAGATTTCAAATTTTACAATAGAACTGAAATGATTCTAACATGAATAAAGTAAGCTTTCTAATCTTTTACTTCACTTTACTTGATGATGCCAAATATCTTCTCAAGGTGATAAATTCTACAAAATTCAACGCTAGTGCTGCCCAAGTAAATAATGAATATCCTGTAAATTCTGAAAAATTCCATTTTGGATAAATGTACTCTTGTAAGTGAATACAAAATGCATACCCAAAAAGTACTAAATAGACTAAAAATTATTTTCTAGGTATAAATTCTATAAACAAATTACAATAATACAAACAATATAAAAAATGTATCTATACCTAATCAAGAGAAAAATCTCCTTCAAATGTCCAGCACCTTTTGCTCAAGGAAATTTATTAGTTACCTGCCTTGAAGAAGAAATTGACGCCAGTGGCTGCTGCCAATGCTATACAAATAATTGTGGGGCCAAACCTATCATCATATCTCACAGCCCTCTTATTTCGGATTTGAATAACTCTCCAACAGTACAAAACAATGGAATAGATAATTGTAAGTACTGCAGTGAAGAAAAATCCAAAAGCAGCTTTTAACGCAGGTCCATCACCAAAGTTCAACAGCCCCCCTGCAATTGCGGAAAGAATAATTCCAATCTCAATCCATGATAAGAAAGTTCTCTCATTGGCGAAATACACCTTAGGTTCAATACGAACTGGAACACTTATACGCTTACCCTTAGGAACTTGGATATTTGAAATAAATACTGTGCCATCAGGTATAGTAGAAACTTTGGTATCAGAAAAGAATGCATCACGGAACCATCTGACAGCTGGTTGAGTCGATGCCAACAATTTGTTAACAATCTCAGGTAAGAAATTATGATTTTGAGCATAATAACGGCTACTTGCTTCACCGTTTCCTAATAAAGCAGTAGTTTCGTCTGCATCTGTAATTGGCGCTCTTCTATCAAATCTCACTGAAGGACGAGTAGCTTCACCAAACTCCTCTTCGAATCCAATGTCTTCTTCAGGATCATCAGATCCAGAAAGAGAAGATCCATAATGAGCTGGACGTTCAATACCATAGTTGCTAGTAGAAGGCTTTCTAATATCAACATCCATTTGAGGAAGCCAGAAAGGAATCAAATCAACCATTTCAGGAATCAAAGTGGCAGTACCATGAATGAACTTGGAAAACTTGGGAACAGCTTCAACGAGATGAGAAGAGACCAATTCTCTGACCCATTGAGGAGGTTCCTGACCCAATTGTGTTTGAAGTTTAACCTCAAGGACTGCATAAGGAAATCTTTCAACATCTTTTTCAGAGAGTTGCTTGAAAGGCCAATCCACACCAATATCCATTCTTCTCCAATTGCCATGAGTTCTATCAACACCATCAAAATTATCTTCTCTAACCATTGACAACTCAGTGTCAAGAGAAATACGCACACGAGCATCTCCTGGAAGCTGGAAAGCCGTACGATTGTAAAAGGAACGGACAACAGGACGGAGTTTAGAAGTAATGGTAGTATATTGAACTTCTCTAGCCAAAGCTTCAAGAGATTGAATTTCTTTGATTGGCTTTTTGCCTTCTCTTCTAGCCTTTTCAAAAGCCTGTTCGACAGTATATTTACCCTTTAAGAAATCATTAACATATTTTTCTTTCAAGGTGAATCTAGCCTTTACCGACTTTTCACCGGTCCAATCTTCACGATGGGTTTTTCTTTCAACAAAGATTTGATCAGATTTCATTCCACCATACCATCTGAGACGAATAGCTTCAGCACCTTCAGTTTTTTCAAGACGACCCTTGTATAAATCTAAATCAGTATTGTCATAGTATATAGAAGTAATAGCGGAATCTTCTTGCTCAAACTCTTTGTTTGCATTAAAGACCAAAACGGGCAGATGCTTCAAAACAATGAGCTTGAGTTCAGTGATATTATCAGGATGAACCCAGTATTTAGTAGTTTGACGAACGAAGTTCTGTTGAGCACCACCAGCAGATGAATCACCCTTGACTGGGTTACCTCTAGTTCTGACCAAATCGTATAGCTTTGAAAGTTTTACCACCAAAGCATCATAGTTGTCTTTAAAGAAAGGTTTAGCATTTAATCTAACAGAAAAGATTGGTTTCAAGTTCCAACCAGTTTGTTTGTCGTGTTTCTTTATAATTTTTTGGAATCCAGTGTAATTGAGTCTTGTGAACTTTGCCAAATCATGAACATCAGCAATAATATCCGAGAGGGTTTCCTCCAGGTCTTCAAATTCTTGCTCATCAGGAGGGTTATCAGACTCGTTTGCTCTTACGACCTCGTTGACATCTTCCTCTGCGTCTCTAATTCTTCTTATGATTTCACCAGATTTGACCTTTTGGAAGGTGTAGACCTTGTCCAATTCAGCTTCCAACAAGCCCACGAATCTTTCTTCGTCTTTGCTTGTCCATTTATTATGCAACGAGATAGTTTTCTTCACGTCAGATTTGAGATCATCGTAAGCAATGTAGTAGTAGTAGTAGTCTCTGATAAGAGACGACTTGAGTTGAGCACCAAACTTCATAGCGATCCTAAGTATCACAATTATGAAAGAAAGAAAGAATGAAATGATAATTTATCAGGGAACAAAAGTCTTTTGGGTTAGGGTCTTTATAAAAGGCTTTTTTTTGGTCCTCCGATATTTGGTCCTCCAATATTTTTAGTTTAAATTATGCACGTGTAAAAGCAGCCAAAAGGCCGATGAATGTTTGTGAGGGATTCTGGGAGCGAGGAGAGTGATTTGAATGAGAATAGGGATCTGAGATATGGTGAGGTGAGAAATATGGAATAAATGAGGATTGTGAGAAATAATATAATGGGAGGTATAAGAAGTATTAGGGTCTATAAGTATCAGGGTCTATAAGTATCAGGGTCCATAAGTATTAGATCTACAAGTATTAGATCTACAAGTATTAGGTCTACAAGTATTAGGTCTACAAGTATTAGGTCTACAAGTATTAGGTCTACAAGTATTAGGTCTACAAGTATTAGGTCTACATGTATCAGGTCTACATGTATCAGGGTTTTAATGGTGAGGTTTAGAACAAAGAATAATTAAAGATTGGTTGGCAGCTGAAAACTGTTAAAGACTGTTAAATTGTTGAAAGTTGTTCAACATTGTTAACTATTAATATCTGTTAACTGTAAAAATTGTTAACTATCAAATACTGTTAACTAGAGACTTCTAAAAATTGTCAATTATTGAAGACTATTAACTGTTAAAAATTGTTAACCATTGAAGACTGTTAATTGTTAAAAATTGTTAACCATTAAAGACTGTTAAAAACTGTTAGCTGTTAAAAATTGTCAACAATTCAAGACTGTTAACTATTAATTGTTAAACACTGCTAAATATTCAAGTTGTAATAAAAAATTAAAACAAACTTGACAATAATATAAATTTTAATAACACAAAAAATAATATAAAATTTGTCCAAATATCATCAAGCTTATTTACAATTCATCACACAATTGCCAATAATAGTAAACTGTTCTTCAATATACTCACGTGATACTTTAAAATTCTTTTTCTCCGGTTCTCGAGATCAATATTCACAAACGTTTGCACCATCTTCAGTTACAATTTCTGTTCACCATCTTTAGTTATAACTTCTATAAACTTAAAAATGGGTGTTTTCTTGAGAAAAGAAGCTCTTTCAGGCTTGAAAAAGTACAAGTACTCTTCCATTGACCATTCGTTGCTCTCGCGGTACATTTTGGGACCATTCTGGCGCAAATTTGTCACTCTGTTTCCTCTATGGCTCGCTCCAAACTTGGTCACCTTGATTGGCTTCTCTTTCGTCCTGGTAAACTTTCTAACAGTCCTATATATTAATCCAACTCTAGATAAAGTCTCACCAAGCTGGGTGTACTACAGCTATGCATTAGGCTTGTTTTTGTACCAAACTTTTGATGCTTGTGATGGTGGTCAGGCTAGAAGAACTGGCCAAAGCGGCCCTCTAGGTGAATTGTTTGATCATTGCGTCGACGCCGTCAACACTACGTTGGGCGTCCTCGTCTTTTGCGCTACTTCAAACACTAGTACGGGTTGGAAGCCTATCATTGCTCAATTTGGCACTCTCTTGAATTTCTACCTCAGTACTTGGGAAGAATATCACACTGGAACTCTCTACTTGTCTGCCTTTTCTGGCCCTGTAGAAGGAATTATCATGGTGGTGGGTTTGTTTACTGCTACTGGATGGTTTGGTCCTGGTTTCTGGAATTCTCCAATTATTCTTGATCAATATAGTCCTCTAGATGTTTATCTTGCTTTTTCATCTGTGGGTCTTTTGTTCAACGTCTTGTCCGCCGCTAGAAATGTCATAAAATCCAGACGTGCAAATAAGTTGCCCATTGGGCCTTCTTTGACCGGCGTGATTCCCTTTGCGCTCTTCTATGTAAGCGTTTTTATTACTGCTGGATGCGTGGTTAATACTTCTTATCTTATTCCATTCATGCTTACTGTTGGTTTTACATCTGCTCTAAGTGTTGGCAGAATCATCACTGCTCATGTTACAAGTCAACCCTTTCCCGTCATTAACCCTCTTATGGTCTATCCTACCGTTGCATACGCAATCAAGTTTGTTGGTGTCAACTACTGGAATTGGGACGAATCTTCTACTATCGGTAACCTTGTTTGGGTCGGGTTTGGATTAACCTTGGGAACTTATGGCATGTTTATCTCTGAGTTGATTATTGAAATCACAACTTATTTAGATATATGGTGCCTAACAATCAAGCACAAGAAGAAAGATGAAAAAACACAATAAGTTTTATTAAACTTTTAGAAATGCATTCCTAGTCAATTAAAACGTACTGTTCGTGAAATCCATCTAGAAATATACTTGAATATAACATTTTATTCTGATTCAGACACGATTCTTATTGAAAAGTTTCGATTGACAAGATTGTGATTGGCAAAACTCTGATCAAGATACGATTTTGATTGAGTTGATGAATCAGGGAATCATCAGTTATACTGTATGGAGGTTCCATCATAACGGCTTACTCGGGCTGTACCCTGAACAAAGCAGACATACTCATCTACGTACGAAAGAGAATATACTTTATTTTTTCAGGCTTCAATCAACTTTGTCAAGACATTTCGTCATAATGCTCGTGCTATTGTCAGATAACGGTTTAAGCTTCTAATTAGTTGATTGTGGCAAGTAGTCGGAAATTTTCATAATGGTTTCACATATCTCTTTTGCTAGGCCGTGTAAAACTCTTTTTCTATAGTGTTATATCTGGCATACCAGATAAACTGTACCTGCAGAATTTATACCCAACTACATCTTTGCCCTATGTAGCATAGGCCCTATACTATGAACTCCCAACATTAATATAAAAAACTCCTTTTGGTCTTTTGTGATTCAGCCCACATGAAGTTTTTGGGAACAATTTTTTGACCAAGTTGCTCACTAAAGTAACATTGAGTTTCTCCAGCAGCTCTCAACGGTCATAACACAACGTTATTTTTACGCTAAAATTCTGTCGCTATGAAACATTGTCACGTATCAAAGGCTAAAGAATCTGTGAAAAAAAAAAAGTCTAGAGTGACTCTGTTATCTCCATTAAAGTTCCTTGGAAAAGAACAATGAACAAGTTATTGGGCAAATCGGTGAATTATCAGAGCATGCCTTCAAGCAAGCCTGACTATGACCTCCTTAGAGATGTGAAAAACTAAAAATTCAAAATCCATCAAATATAGAACTCGTACTGTTTTGTAGCTGAGCCCAGGCTCCGACTAGTTTCAACTCTAGTTGGATCCGAATCAGTTACTATTCAAGTACATTAGTAAAAGAATCAGCAAGTAGACTAACAAACTATAACAGTGATCTGTTATGTTTTGAATTATGAATAAATTGGCAAGAATGTGTAGATTTATTGATTATCTAGGAGTTATCAATAAGAATGTATCCCTGCTCCGTGGTATTTAACTATGGGCTTCCTCTAAATCTTAACTGCCACTTACTGTGAAAGCTTCTATACTTGAGGTCTTTTGTATATTTGAACTTTGTTGCACCTTGATATGTGGTAAGTAATAACTCAAAACACAATCATTCATCAAGATCAAAAATAAAGTTTGACTGCTTGCATAGATAGATGCTGTTTTTAAAAATAATGGCCCAACACAAAAATATTAAAGTGAACCAACTGGGAAAAGTGAAAATGCAATCAACTTTCGATTGATTGACTAAAAACGTGAATTCAAACAAAGTTTAATTGATTTGTCTTGATACATGCTCAGTTACTGTACAGAGCCGTGAAAGGAAGCCTTGCTGAAGTAGCGGTCAAGAAGCGAGGACATCCTAGAACTTTAAAAGAAACTGTTCTACTTGTTTTTCAACCTTGCTTATCTTTCATGTGTACTACTCTTTCAATACAGTATATGAGAGGCGTCCTTAATATCAGTAGTGATATTCAATATAAAGATATCAATTCCTGCTAGCAAAGCACAATAGCAACTTTCATTAAAGTTAAAAGCACCCTGTTTGTGAAGAGAATTTAAATATAAAACAAGTTTCATCAGTTTGTTTTCTTCTAAGAAAGAAATAAGTTTCACTAGTTTGTTTCTTTAAAAAATTTCGATATATAACAATTTTGACTAGTTTTTTCATTAATTTCACAAGTAAATAATTTTGAATAGTATATTTCACAGATTTCATGAGTAAAAAATTTTTTCTAGTATATTTCACAGACTCTCAAATAAACAATTTCAACCAGTATTTTTCAAATATCCGTTGATAAACAATTTTAACTTGTATATTTCACAGATTCTTTGATAAACAAGTTCAACTAGTATATTTCACAAATTCTTTGACAAACAATTTTAACTAGTATATTTCACAGATTCACAAATAAAACTTCAACTAGTATATTTCACAGATTCACAAATAAAACTTCAACTAGTATATTTCACAGATTCACAAATAAAACTTCAACTAGTATATTTCACAGATTCTCAACACAAAAGTTTTTTTGAAATACTAGCTAAAATCCTACAGTTAATAGACTGATATATTAACAAACTTGAATTCATGATAATTCGATTTATGTACAGAATGGCAACCCAAATTATTGGTATTGATGTAAAGCAGCAGTCTCTTGAACAATTCTCTTTTGCAATCCCTTCTCCATTTCGGAACCAATAAAGTCTTGAATTTCCTTCCACTCTTGGCCTTCAACCTTCTGGACCTTCCTCTTAATTTCTTCCATTTTATTTTTGTATGCTTTCTTGTTCAATGGAATGGGCATTTGAGGTGCAGTCAAATATTTAACCTCACTAGCGGTAATAACAGATCTTCTCTTATATTTAGAGTATGGGTTGCGGATTTGACTAATTGCAGCCTGAGGAACTGGTGGCTCGAGAAGAGTCTGGGGGAAAAAAGTTCGCTCACCAACAAAATCTGAAGGAGTAGCAAATTTACTGGCAGCCAGTGGCTTTGAAGGGCGTGGCCATGGAATAACGATACTTTGATCGTTAGCTAGTCGACGAATAGGAAGAAATTTGTTGTGATCAGGATCATACTGTTCTCCATCAAGAGTTAAGCTGTGAACAGCCACGTCTTTCTCTGTACCATCTGCCTCCTTTGTCGAAACAACTAGACGAACATCGTTAACAGAAACTTGATTAGGAAGCTCAACAAGAGGATGCGTTTGTCCAGGAGAGAATGCTTGAGGAGGAATCACAGTTCGCGTAGTTCCACCCAATCCTTCAACAGATAATCCATTACTGCTCTTTAAAATACCAATGACTTTACCAACGCGACCCTTATCAGGACCCTTCAGCATTTGAACCCGATCACCAACCATATATTTCCATTCCTTCTCCTTGAGCTGTAAGCTTTCGTCCACGTCGTGTTGAAACTGAAGTTTGTAGAATTCTGGAACTTTTTTTAAATACGATTTACGGTTATCTTCACGCTTTTGAAAAGTTGATTCAGTGTTCTTGTAGTAACGCAAGTATCTAGAAACTACTCCCTTGGAGTTTCTTGCTGCTGCAGATGCTGCTGCTGATGACATTCTATCTTACTCAATCGCCAAAATCTCGATCAGCAAAATCTTGTTTATATTGAAAAAATTTCAATCGTGAATTTGGTTGGATAAAATAAACCTAACCCTGTAGTACTAAATATACGCAGTACTAACAATTACGCACTTATCACCAGAAGCTTTAATATGTTTGATTGGAAAACGGTATGGAGTAATATAATAAATTAGTGTTCAGTGCAGATTGCAATAAATTCTTGTTCATTGACTATGATTTGTTAGTAAGAGCGCGAAAAAACGGATTAACTTACTCTCACCATCCTGATCGAGATCAAACTCATCAATCATTGCGCGTAGCTCTTCTTCATCCAGGTTTTCACCCAGTTCCTGAGCTACTCTTTGTAAATTTGCATAACTAAGCATGTTAGCAGTTGAGGAGAGTATGTTTGAGAGTAACTTACCTGATTTTACCTGTTTTATCAGAGTCAAATAGTGCAAAAGCTCTTCTTATCTCGTCCAAGGGATCACGAGCTAGGATTTTGGCCGTCACTATAATGATTAGTTTCAGTTCTGGTCATAATTCGTCAAGTACTTACTAACAGACATAAAGTCTTCAAAACTAATTAGCCTTCTTCCATGTCGGTCATGATCTCTTAAAATCTGTAGAACTTCTGCTTTTTTACTATCAAATCCCAAGGCTCGCATGGCTACCTTTAACTCATGATAATCGAGAAAATTGTCGTTATCTGTGTCAAAAACGTCAAACTTTACGCACGTTAATGATTGAAATTGGAATCCTCAGTATTGACTTACAGCTTCTTTGATTTCTTGACGTTGATCGTCTGTTAGTTCTCTGGCTTGAGCACTAGAAACGTTGGCAGCTGCTGTTGAAGGTGGTGGAGCAAGTCCAGCTGTTCCTCTGTATCCTCCGTTGGCGCTGTTAGTGGGAACACTAGCAAACAAGTTCCTTCTTCGGTTGGCAGGCTTTGATTCTGAATACATTTTTAAACAGCTGTCGTGGATCCTAAAAGTTTTAAATGCTGAATTTATTTTCGCGTTGTTTATTTCCTTTTAAATTTGGTAGTGTGAAATTTTGACTGTTGACCACATTGTCACCACGATTCTTGTTAACTGTTTACCTGAATCTGTAATCTTCAGCAATGAGTGTGCCTGAGATTGGGCTGCATGTTTTTGTAAAAGGAAAAAGTGGTATTGTCCGTTTTATCGGTACCACTGAATTTGCAAAGGGCGAATGGGTAGGAGTAGAATTGGATCTTCCAGCTGGAAAGAATGACGGTTCAGTAGCTGGAGTCAGGTACTTTTCCTGCCAGCTTTTGCATGGCTTATTTGTTAATCCCAATCTTCTGGAGTATAGCTTATTGAATAGCCCACGATTGGATTACAGTACGCCTACTGGAATACCAGTTTCTCCTCTTAAGGTAAATATTGAGTGAATCAACTGTCAAATTGGTATGTTTTATTAAACTAATACGTTTTATTAGGCTCGAAAAGCGTCAAGACCTAATTCTCTATCCTCCATATCTGGTGAACTTCCGACACCTAAATATCTCAAGCCTCGTAAATCATTGATTCAATTATCGAGATCTTCATCTAAAGATTCCAGCGTCTCAATGAATTCGAAATTTAATACTAATTTAGAATCCAAACTGTCTCCAAGCTTTGCTACTTTATTTCCGCCTACAAAGACATCAGCTTTACAGTCTCGTACAACTCTTCAATCTGGATCAATGGCGTTTGAATCAAAATTACCTTCAAATTCAAAGTCAAGCAGCCATCATAGAAACACATTAAATAGTTTGGATTTCCGTCCTACCAGATTCAGCTCTAGACATCCTAGTTTAGATAACCACTCAGTTTGTTCCAGCGAAACCCCTAAAAGATTATCTTCAACAGAGAGTATCAGTATAGAGCTTTCAGGTACACAGTCTCTTCATTCCCAGACACCTGGAACACCTAAGCTAGAAACAAAAGCATCAAGTCCAGTTTCGACTTGTCCAAATTCACCAATTACCAACACTTATTTTCCTGACCTTACACAAAATCATGATTCTGAATCCATCAAAGATGATTCTGAAATTGAGCTTGAAATACCTAATCTACAGCCTGAAATTGAGCTTGAAATACCTAATCTACAGCCTGAAATTGAACATAATCTTCAATTTGAGCCTGAATTCCTTGATCATCATTCAGAATCTGGATCTCAGAATGACTCCCTTGATCATCAATCAGAACTTGATTTACAGCATGACACTCTTGACCACCATTTTTCTGACAATGAACTTTTAGATCAAACCTCTCCCGAATTTCTCAATGCTGAATCCTCATATCAAAATGTCGCTTCTATGAAAGATTCTCTCGACCAGTTTCTTAATGACGATTCTTCTGAATTTAGAATGCATAACGAAGACCTCCCTGGAAGCGCTGGAAGCGCTGACTTGAGTCAATCGGATGATAGCGATAATGAGATATCTGTAAAATCTTTTCCAAAAAGTGCATCACCATCATCTAGAAAATCTAATCAAAAGCCTCTCAGATTACCTGTTCATCAGCCTCCGAGTCCGTCACGTATTCCAACTAGAGCTTCTTCGCCTACAAAAATTCCAAACAAGAGTGAATTTCCGAATCTTTCAGCTACTCCATTTCCTCGACTTGATTTAGACACTCTTTCACCACTAATTAGTAATCTGCAATCTCACAACTCATCATCTATTAAGAGCTCTTTACCAGCTCGACCGTCTACAGAGAGCATCATACATCGCCCTCCAACGTCTTTATCAAATAGACTACCATCCAGAGGTAACACGGATCGGCCACTATCTTCTTATGGCAGACCTGAATCAAGGCTATCTAGACAGGCATCACCTGAAAAACAGCCAGTAGCACTTAATAAAGAGATTGAAGATTTAAAAACTGAATTAAATGGTATGCGAGAAGAATTAAAATTACACAAAGAAAAGGCTACAGGCTATACAAGATCGGTTAAAGTAATTCAAGCATTAGAGTTGAAGGTAGCTGGAATGCGCTCTGAAATTGGTTCATTGACAGAAAAAGTTGAAGAAATTCAAAACGATAATTTTCAATTGACCGAAGATGCATACGAATTCAAAGAAATGTATGAGAGTGTTTCTCGAGAGTATGAAGAATTAAAACTCAGATTTGAAGCAATAGATGCTGAGTGTGGTGTCCTTAGAGAAGAAAACTCTTTATATGAGGAATTTGACGAAAAAAGACTGGTTGAAAATAATATGCGATTAAGTGAAATTATTACTCAGTTAACAGCTCTCAAGAATGAAGAAACAGAAAAAGTCAAGAAATATGAGTCTAGTGAAATTGTACCTGAATCTTTTGCTCATACTCAAGAGCAGCTCCTTGAAGCAGAAGAAATTATCAAAGATTTACGAGTACAACTTGATAGTCAACTTGGTTCTGATGATTTAATTCAAGATTTGTCAGATCAAAATTTTGCAATGAAAGAGAAGATTGATTTTCTGGAAGCTGCAATCAGTGAATTAGAAGAATTAAAGACTTTAAATGATGAACTGGAAAAAGATCATCTACTCACAGAAAAGCAACTTATTGCTGAAGTTGATGAATTAGAAGAGTTAAATAACTCCAACCAACAAAAGTTAGTTCAATCAGAGGAACGAAATACCTATCTTGAAGGGGTAGCAAGCAAATATCGAGAGATGGTAGATATTTTACAAACAGAATTATCAGAATCAAAGAAAAGTAATGAAGAGTCGGAAACTTTAAAACTACACAATAAGGAAATCCTGGAGCTTAATTTGAAACTGAATTCAACAGCCGTTGAAGCAAGTTCCAAAGCAATGGATTTGCAACTAGGACGATTCGAAGCACAGCAGGCACTCGATCAATTAGAAATAGTCAAATGTTATCTTGAAGAAGGTTATTCAGAGGATGAAGTTTCAATTGAGGGTTTACTCCGACTTGACCGAATCACTTTTAAGGCTGAAATTCTACAAACATTTTTGCTGGAAAGAGAGGGAGTTGCAGAGTATGTAAGGATCATTTTGGCACTAGCTGATATCCAAAGATATTCTTCAGGATTAGCATATTTTGTGAAAGCTTCTTCAGTTGAAGAGTTCCCCGATTGTGTTACTTACTATCATCAAACTGGAAATATAGAAAGTATATTATCCGGAGTGATTGAAAGTTTAAAAGCTGATACTTTACAAGAACAAAACATTTATCAAGACTTGGAAACGGCATTGCAGAAACTTTGGGTCTTATACAATGATATGGCAAAATTGAGAGTTGACGGAACCCAGCCGTATCATGTCCTGGCCATAAACGATTTAAATACCATTCAATTGACTGGTAGGCTGCTCAATGAGATTTTTGTAGAGTTGAAAAATTCTGTGTCGGAAACGAAAGATGTTGGAGGGGAAAATGAGATTATCATTGGATTGAATGAGCATATGCCCTCTCTCTTAAGGCTTAAGGTATTGATCCCAAGAATCATCGATGAGCTTGATTCATTGTATACAGATTCTAAGATCATGCCTATTGAAAGCTATGAAAAACTGAGTAGAGTCAGTGACAGCAGCAAATCGCTTATTCAATATTTTATGAAAGTTGATCAGATTATATCTTTGGGTCAGCATGAAGATTCTATTTTGGAAATTTTAAAAGAACAATTTGCGATTTTGTTCGACTCAGATAACTCTTTGAAAGACGGTAATAATTTAACACTTTCACTCTCAGCTGAAGTATCGGAAATTTTAATGTATATTCGAATGTTTAAAGTCACAGATACTCAGAGTATCTGCAAACCTTCTCCGCCTTGGAAAATGAAAGCTATGGATCAAGCGAAAATCCAGGAAGACAATTCTACCAAACAGGAAGAGATTAACAAGTTGAAAATTGAAATTCAACGGCTTGCAACAACAGTAAGATCCCGTGATAAGGCTATAGAAGAACATCAAGTTAAACTGTCTCTGTTAAACTCTAAAATGGTAAAGTCAAAGGAACAAGCAGCAAAAGTCAATGAAATTAAAACTGCCTTAACAGCATCTTTAACAGAAGAGAAACGCTTGAAAGAAACTATTGCTGATCTTAAAAGAGTTCTCGGGGAACAACAGAAGAAAATTGATAAATATGGAAGAAAATCTACTTCTAAATTAAGTGATCTCTCCGGAATGAATTTTGACAATTTGGTTATAAATGGACTCCAGTCTGAGATACAAGGATTGAAAGAAGCAGTTAGATATTTAAGTCGAAAGAATGTGACTCAACCCATTGATGCCGAGTTTCTAGACGAGCCTTTTGGCAAAGATTTCATTACGCTCTTTGAAGCTCCTAAGATAGCACTAAAAAGTTCAGTGGATGCGATTTACAGAGACTTAAGAAATTCTGCAATTAAACTAGAGTTGGTTGAGCTTCCCGAAAAGTCTGCGAATGACCACATACCTTTTCACACTTTGAATCGCATTCGTGTCAGATCTTTCCAACAACGAAGCATTATGGAAAAAATTCATGGTGCATTAGCAAGCGTTAAATAAAACCCACACTGACAAACTTGAAGCCATATTGAAGGAAACCACATTTATTAGCTTACATGAAATCTCTTAAAATTTCAATTTTTCAATTGCTGCTGGCAATGCTCATTGAAGTGTATAGAGAATGAGCGCATCTACTTGTTGTGTTTATGGAACGTTTCAAACTATGCAGATTGTAACACGCACGGCTATTAGAAGTCCATATAGAATGAAATATACTTGATAAGTCTATAGAACTGGTTGAGTTGATAATATCTTAAAAAGATACATCTTTTCTCTTGATCAATTATTTCAGCATTGCTATATATACCTTTCTTTATAGCATTCATTCGGCATGATTTTAAATCGTAGAGAAGATACTGGTCAGCTACTGTTGGTAAGTTTTCAATTTTATCCATATTGGCATCAACTAACTAGAAATTTCAGACCTTTCTTCAAAAATCGTTTCAATCGTGAGTAGAAGATTCTTGAATTTAATCGTTCTTCTGTTAACAAAATGAAATGACTCTAGTGCACAGTACACTGCCAATTCAGTATTAGCTGGTCTTATCTTCAGTTTAGGAGGTTCATTGATTTTGTTCAGTGCGTTCTGTTTAATTCGACCACGAAATACTGTGGTATACGCTCCTAGATTGAAGTCTGTTACAAAGCAGCATGTCCAATTTTTGAAATCTCCGGGGCATCATCCAATGTCATGGATCAAACGGGTGGCTGAAACAAATGATGATGAGCTAAGTGATATTGTTGGTCTTGATGCTATGGTCTATATCAAATTTACTCGAATGTGTAGGGACATTTTTGCTATCTTTACGTTACTTGCTTGTTCTATCATTGTACCAATCAATGTTGTATTCAACTTGAAAAATAAAGCTGCCAGAGACATGATTTCAAAGAAAGACAGCTTTTTCTTGATGACCCCTACATTGATCTACGGTAATGTGCTTTACGCTCATGTCGCAGTAACTTGGGTATTGAATGCAGTTGTGTGTGGCCTGCTTTACAGGTATTATATTAGCATTATTAACCTGAGGCAGAGAAAGCTTGGAAGCGAAGAGTACCAGAATGAACTGCTGTTCATGAGAACAGTCATGGTTAAGGAAATCCCTCGCAAATATATGACTGATGAAGGACTCACCAGATTAATGGATAAGAAGAAAATCGATGGCAGCCAAGTGGAAAATTCTAGTGTTGGAAGAGACGTTACAAAGCTTTCTAAACTTGTGAAAAAATATGAATTGACGGTTTTAAAGTTGGAATCGGTTTTGGCAAAATACTTGAAATATCCTGATAACCTTCCCGCTGAACGCCTTCTTATGAAGGCTGAAGGATCTAGAGAAAAGGTTGATTCTATTGATTATTTGTGTCATCAGGTAGTCGCTCTCCAAGAGAAAATAAAGTTTATCCGAACAACTATTCAAGGGAACAAGTGTTTGCCTTACGGGTTTGTTTCATTTCAGAACGTCAAGGCTTGTCACGCATTCGCGAAATCTACAAAGTCAGTTGAAATGGCTCCTCGGCCATCAGATATCATCTGGGATAATATTACTGTTACTACAGTAGAACGACGGAACAAACAATTCTGGGGAAATTTCTTCTTTCTCTGTTTAACAATTGGCTGGATCGTTCCTAACGCATTTATGGGAACATTTCTATCTCAACTAAATCGAATTGGAATGCTTTGGAGTCCGTTCAATACTTTTATGATTGACTATCCCGTTTTGTTTTCAATACTACAAGGAATTCTTTCACCGATTGTAACTTCTTTGGTATTCTTAATTTTACCCATGATGATGAGAAAAATGGTCCAGTTCCAAGGAATGGTAACTAAGCATGAACGAGAAATTGATGTCACAAAAAAACTCTATTCATTCTTTGTGTTTAATAACTTGTTTGTGTTCACCATCTTCAGCGTCATATGGAGCGTAGTCTCGACAATCATTGGAATTGCTAAAGCTGGCAATCAGGACTTGACTTTTAGCAATGTTATAGCTCAATTAGACTTTGCGGCACAGACTTCTCAAGCAATTCTAGGTGCCTCGTCGTTTTGGGTAATGTATATACTTCGAGTTAATTTTGGCGCAATATTGGATCTCCTACAACTATTCAGTTTAGTATGGCGAACTATTCAGAGACATTTCTTATCACCCACCCCCCGCCAACTACTTGAGCACATATCACCACAGCATTACAACTACGCAAGCTACTATAACTGGCTACTATTTTACGCTACTATATCTTTCTCTTTTGCTTTGATCCAGCCACTGGTTTTACCAGTAGTAACTCTTTACTTTGCACTAGATGTCTTGTACAAAAAGTACTCGTTAATGTATATTTTTACGACTAAGGCAGAGTCTGAAGGACTCTATTGGCCCTTTCTTGTAAACTGCATCTTGTTTGCAA
The DNA here is from genome assembly GCA_003707475.1 of Geotrichum albidum. Taxonomy (NCBI): domain Eukaryota; kingdom Fungi; phylum Ascomycota; class Dipodascomycetes; order Dipodascales; family Dipodascaceae; genus Geotrichum; species Geotrichum albidum. The sequence continues at coordinate 96,507 of PPJE01000030.1, forward strand.
CTGGGTTTGGAAACGTTGTGCTATTTGCAGTGCTTTGGGTTCAAGGTGGTTGGGTCAGAGCGATTGTGCTTGCGCCTTTAATCCCAATTCTGTTGGCATTCAAGATTTACTTGGACAAAACTTTATATATCAAGTTTCTTTATTTCACAGGTGAAAGTAGTTCAGAACGTGATAGAAAAAGTGGTGAGTCTGGGCTGAAGTCTCATGAAGATGGTGCTGATGGTGAGAGATGGAAAGAGAAAAAAAATGAATTAGGAAAACGTTACCAGAATCCGTTCAGAAATCGAAAGTTAATATTACCAATGGTTCATGCTAGAGCTGAAAAACAATTGTTAAAATTATGTGGTGAAAAAGGCTTGAGCTTTGAAATTGTGGGCGATCACAAATTCGACATGACTGAGGAGAATTTGAGAGCTGTTGAAAAGTCAAGTCTAGCCAGAAATATGAATGGTTCTTCCACAAGCTTGGTGCAATCTGATTCGAAAGATGATGAAGATGTAGCTAGGTACGTGAAAAACGTCAACTCCCAAGCTACATTGTGCACCTATGATTCAGGAACTGCATTATGGAATAACCAATCTTCAAATTGTAAATTACAAAATTATTCAAACCTTCAATCAGATCACACTGACAAAAACAATTTTGGTAAATCTCAAACATCTGTTGGTAAAATGAACTCCGAATCAGCTCAAATCTTGAATGGCTTTTCGAATAGAGATTCATCTCGGTTAGAAATTCCTAATTTCCAGATAGAACTGCACAATGTTCAGTCATCTCAAGTTTTTCATTCATCTTTAACTCCAGTCCGACATCCATCCTTTGATTTGACTAAACAAAACTTCCATCATCTATCAATTTCATTGCATAGGCGCCAAGAATCTGAACAAAGTTTGTGCAATCGTCACCCATATCCGTATTCACCGTCAGATCCTATTTCTAATATCAACTCATTGGGCGAAAATATATATTATCCATCTCATTCGAATGCATCAACTCCTATTAGCTCTACATTTCATGTGTATCAAAATCCTGCTACCTCCAACACCACAATATCTAACTCGCCTAGTAGACATGGGACTCCAGTTTTCCCAAAAAATTTCGTTTAAGCCGGTTTTTAACTAAATTAAATGGAAGATAAAGACCATCTGCAAGCCTTATAGTGAAAATAACACTAGAAGCCAATTATTACAAATTAACAATTAAATACATCTTTACCCAGAATTTGAAATCTTAAAAGTCCATATGCAATCCTTCATCATTTTCATAACTGAATGAAGAATCCTTTTCATTGAAAAAAACCTTTCTTCTTCGAGGCCACTTTTCAGCTAAATCAATGTCTTCGATAGGATGATACCACTCGAGAAATTTCAACACAAAGTAGTCCACTACCACACAAACAACAAATAATACTCCTGCCCATGATCCTCCTCTCCAGTATCGCAACATTCTTAAAAAAATTGCATCCAACTCGTCTTCATCAGGTTTGTTTTCATCATGATTTAACCTTTCATTATAAACGATTTCCGTTCTTCTAGCTACATCTTCCCAGCAATACATTTTTTTTACTTCTTGATGGAACCCAATTCCAACACCTTCTCCTTTCTCATCACCTTTTTCCACTTTATCTATAGCCACACGTAATGCTACGGTCAATTCCTCAACACCTGGACGATCTGCAAATACAGTCATGTAACCTGGTAACACTTCAGGAATACCGCCAACTTTAGTAGACACCACCAGTAAACCACACGCTGCTGCTTCAACAAGAACTGTACCAAATGCTTCTGTTAATGAAGTATGAAGATAAATATCACCAGTCAAAAGTAGTTTGTTGACGTTTTCGTGCAATATCGGTCCTAATAAATGAACTCGCTCGTGCAATTGATGCGTGTCACGCATTTGCTCCAGAGCAACTTGTTTGGGACCAGAACCTGCTATATGGAATTGAATGTTTGAGTATGCTTCACAAATTCGCGGAATCAACGCTGACAACAAGTCGATTCCTTTGTTTGCGAATAATCTTGATATCACAATGATCTTAATGATTCGTTTACCATCTTTCAGTCGTAGTCCATCACTAACATGACTATGATTAATAGATCTGTCCATTTCTTCAGGCTCAAAATTTTTTGCTACCACAGCATTAGGAATAACAGAGACTGTCCAAGGATCCAAAGCAGCTCTCAAAACAGTGTTTTCTTTGCAAGTATGGCTGACGCAAATGACATGTCCTACATCACTTAAACTGAATCTTAGTAGCTTATTTCCTAGGATACTTCCAGTGTCTGCAAAACCGAAAAGTGAGTGATCTGTGAACACCGTTTGTAATCCCATAGTCCTTCCATGCAAAAGTGCTTCATGGCACAAACTACTCAAGCTGGCATGTCCATGGACAATTTGAATTTGTTCGCGAATGAGGATCTGCCGCAGAAGAGGAAAGAATGAAAACACTGACGGAAACGTAGACTCGCGGTACAGAACGAGATACGGAACGTAATATACTTTAAGACCATTCGTAAGAGTTCTGACGCCCTTACGATTGCCATAGGCATGTGTGATGATGATTACTGAGTGTCCAAGGTTGATGAGCTGTTGTGAAAGATGGTAAACATGCAATTCAATTCCTCCAGGTTGAGGAAAGAAGAAATCGGATATCATACTATAAAAGAGTTAATAATAAGTATTCAAAAAAACACAAGAGACTCTTTCCATACGCGATATTATAAGAAGGTGATGTTGATTCCGACATATTAGTTAACTGTTTCTTTTATTCTAATATTTCAACTAAATTTAAATCAAATTTAAAACAGGCAAAAGGTCCAATACAACTAAATTTCTTTAAACCAACAAGCATTCAATAGTCTATTTAGCTTTGTTTACAGCTATAAAAATCCAAAGAATTGTCTGTACAATTTAGATATCTCCAAATCGCATATGGAGAAGAACATGGCATCAGGAGTATCTGAAATCCCATGGAGTATCAACTTGATAAATTTTATTATAGTTAGATACTTAGCCTAACCCTAGCCACAATTTTATTTCTTTTTGGGATTTGTTAGAATCTGGAGTAGTTGAGATCAGATTCATGAATATTCAGAGACGACATGTAATCTTGAACGTGAATTTTATATTTGTTGACGAGTTTTTTTTTCAAATTAAACTACTTGATAAATAAATCATTAAATTACTATCACAAATACCATTTCAGAATTATCATTCACAGTTACCATTTCATAATTTGATTCACAGTTATCATTTTATAATTTCATTCACAGTAATCATTTCATAATTTCATTCACAATCACCATACACAATCACCATACAAAATCACCATTCACAATCACCATTCACAATCACCATTCACAATCACCATTCACAATCACCATTCACAATTACCACATTTTAAATTTTTACATATTTATTTCAACATTCTGACTAAATTTCAAAATAAATTAAACTAAATAATTAATTTTAGCTTGTTTACTTGACAAAAATAAATCTTTTCATATATCACTATTGCTACAACAAGCTCTTCCATATTTTTGACTCAAATATAAATAGATGATAACATAACTTTTTTGTGGTTTTTGATCAATTTGTCTTTGTGAGTCAAACTCAAAATTTAAATTTTTAAGAAAATCTTATCATGTATATTGAAACAATTTTTACAACCAACCAGCCAAGTTGCCAAACGAGACAACGGGCTGGCTCGTTACAACCACCTACCACTATAAAATTGAAAGGAAAAAAATTATCATGAAAAAATGAATGATTAAATAAATAGGTTTAAAAAGATATTGGACCAGTTTACTTGAACCAACTATGAGTTAATGAATATGGATAGAAAATAGGTACGTAATGAATAGTGATAGGTGCAATGAATGTAATTTATAGCAATCAAAATGTCTTTTCCATGAAGCCAGTAAATATAGCCTAATTTTTTATCAAGCAGAAGATAGAAATTCGCATCTGTACCCTGGCAAATACCATTTAACATTGAAATCAATCGTTTCACATTCTTTAACGATAAGATTCCATTCATTTAAAGCACAGCCAAAGTATTTGAATAGTTCGTGGCGAACAAGAATTTCTCTCTCATTAATAGAATCCAGACATGGTCGAATTGCTGAGTAGTTTTTAGATTTTGGCTCTCCTTCGGAAGAAACATCAATTCCAAGTCCAATATTGTCCACTTTCATACCCTTCCACGTATTGAATCCATTGAGGCCTGAAACACTGGTCAAAATTGACTTGTACTCCTTCTCGTTGCCTAAAAATGCTTCACATTCAACGTCATTCCAATACCTATCAATCAAGTCTAGTTCTCTCAATCCAATTTCATTGACGGAGTGTAGAGTTGTACCTGATGTATTTGTAAATTCTGATTCTGTTGAAAAGTGAGCAGTTTCAGCTAGTGTTGCGGAACCTGATGAAGAAGATGACGATGCTGCCCAAGATTTCTCCTTCTTGTTTCTGGTTTCAAATGGCAACAGTGGGTATTCGATTTTTTCAAATTTGACTTTGGTTGTCATACCTTTACTTTTTGGCATTATTTTCTGAAACAACTCAACCATAGGCTGTCTTGCCGGGAGTTTTGATATTGATGTTGCTAAAGAAGTTGAGGATCCATTTCGTTTATACAAATTAAGGCGATCCAATGATAAGGACGAAGAGGATAGTTTCGAGAAACCGGCTGATTCCGGATTGTAATAAACATCAATAACATCGTAGCGGTTCATTTTCAATCTTCCTTTGTCCACAGCCATTCTATCCACAAAATATGAAATTTCCAAGTATCGATCAATCCAATTGAAAGCCACAAGTTTACCTGTTTCATTGTTGTTTGAAATGCCGTTTACAACTTGGTTATAAACGTACCCCAGCTGCTGTTTCAGGTTTTCACAGACTCCAAAAGAATAAAAGGCAACTCTATAAGCGAGTAATCTCAGATAATAACTCCTTACCATTCCATTCCAATGGCCCATAAATCGGAAAAACATTTGTTTCGAAAGAATCATTTTAATCAATTTGTACTTTGGATTTTCTTCAGAGTAGAAATCAATAAAATCATTAGGACTACCAGCGGCTGTAGATGAAGATGAGGAGGATGACGTAGACGATGTAGATGAGGATGAAATATAAGGAAAAATGTTGAAGATGACGGCAAGAGTCTTAATTTTCAGATTTAAGTTCTCTTGCAGCATCAAAATTTTGAAAAATACTAGAAACCAAAAATTCCAGTCCTTTATTGTTCCACCAACTCCATTACCATCTGTTCCATTTAAAATAAAGTGTTCCAAGAGACTCAGTAGATCTAGAGCCTTGTCGGTTTGGAAGAGATTAACTTTGACGGTGATCATTTTTAAAACCAATTCATTCAAACCAAGAAAGTTCATATTTCCGATATATCCCATCATTGAGTTAAATGTGGATTCAAATTTTTTAAGCAGGAATGCTTGAATGATAAAGTAACCTGGAGAACATTTTACAAGTGAGGGATCTAGTGAATGGTGTTTTCTATTTGCCTCAGAGTAGTAGTAGTTGAATGCATTAAACAGATCGTCTCTTTTCAACAAACCACCAATCGGGTCGACTCCCAGAGGAGCTTTCAATGGCCTTTGACAATCCCCTATTAAACTTTTTAAATGAGCGGGATAGTATTCGGTCATAATTTTAGCGTTGAAGATAAACTCATCGTTTACGAGAGTGCGCTTAACCCTTGTGTAGTACTTGGTTTCAACTTTGAGCTGTTGCAATATTCGGGGGGCTGCGTTAACCAAGTGAAAGTAGGCCACAGCTAGGACTTTACCCATCAAGAATGTGAGGGACCTGTTTGTGAGTAGCTGAAAGTTGATATTGACGACATAATCAAATGTTGCATTAAGAGGATCTGAGTATAAATGGGAGGAGGAGTAGTTGACCAGATCTAAGAGTCTTGAGAGCGACTCATAATACGCGTCGAGATCTCTCTTTTGGACTTTTTTACTTTTCAAGCAGGCTAAGATGTCCGTCCACCATTTCTTAACAACTCCAGGGAATTCGGGATTTGTGTAAAACATGGCAGCTTCTTGTTGGTTTGCATTTTGGAGATATCTGAGGAAAGATAGAAGCGAAAGTCGTAAGATGTTTGTTTTCTTGTTTGAAGTCGAAGAGTTGATAGTAATTTTATTAAATTTCGAGAGGTTTTTGGACAATTGTTTGATTTGTGACTTTACAGGTTGTGTTTTTATAGCAGAAAAAGAAGACGTAAAGGATGAGTAGTTGGTAATTGAGCTGGCGTTCGTTGAGAACCTAGTGAGGGATGACGAAGATGAATTGAGAGAGATTTTAGTGCTATTTGAGCCATTGTCGACCAAAGTAACGTCTGAGCTATTAGAGAAGCGTTTTATGGAAAAACGTCTAGATGGCATGATGAAGGGTATAGATGATAGCTGTTGTCGATATAGACCTTTAGAATATTTGTACAATACCAAATGCAAGATTCAACCGCGGAAAACGAGTGATTCGAGCTATACTTGAAGGTTAGAATGTTCCCAATAACAGCAACAACTAACTTACAAATCGTGAACTCTGGTCGAGAGGAAAAGTTGACGAAACAATATAGGATAAGAAGATAACAGAAAGAAGAAGGAAAGGAAACAAAAAAAATTAAATAAAAATTAAAATAAAAAAATAAAATTCGGAAAAAAATTCAAAAAATTCAACTAAAGCCGAATTTCTTTTTCTTTTAATGAGACAAAACAGGCGTACTGTAATCATGTAATTCACAAAATGTCCCATTACATCAACTATTTTGTAGTTAAAAATAAACTTTTCATTTTTTAAAAAAGAAAAGGTAATCGGATTATTGTCCCACCGTTTCAAATGTTGTTGCTTCTTTACAGGTGTTGCTGCAATGAGAACATGGCGAGTTTTTTGATTGAATTTCCGATTTAGCACAAAAATCAGTTTGGGAGGTTTGATTGACATATTGTACCCGCCAGCCAGTGTGAAAGGCCAAACCTTCGTGAAAATAGTTGAAATGGTGTGTTTAGACTGTAACAGGGCGTAAGAAACTTGTGGCAAGTTAAATTTGTAGAGTCTGTAGTTGTGCTGGGTTCCAGTTGAGTTTTTTGTTGGTATCTTTGGCTCAATTCTGGGTCAATTCCATGTCACTACTTGAATCCCAGTTCTATCCCAGTTTTGGCTCAGTTCTATCACAGTTTTAGTTCTAGCTCGTCTTTAACTACATTTGTTCCATCTACGCTAAATTGATGGTCTATCCTATTTGCCTTTCAATTAACCATTCACTCGTCAAATTATAGTAAACTGATTTTCATGTCGCTCTTAATTTCAATTTTCATGCCATTCCCGTTGTTTAAACTCTTAAAAAAGGGTGTTTCTTCAGTTTTGTTTCACCATGATCATGTTTCACTCCTTTTCAAAGATAACAGTTATTAATGTTTTGGAATGATAGTTCATCAATTCGTATATTACTGGCAAATTCTATTGGAAATCTTTCGTCTCACTTTTGTGATTTTCCTGTTTAGAATTCTTGTACTTTTTCATCATGCAACTGAACAGAGATTTTTAATGTAATGCAATCAAGATTGACAACTTTCAAGTTTACGCCACAATTTCCAATGGAATGAAAAAAGTGCCTTTTACTAGTTGCCACTGAGAGCTTATGATTAGAGTGTAATGAAAATTATTGAGACTATAGCGACACTAGAAATATTATAAACACTAGAAATGTAGAACATTGAATGATAGAACCTAGAATACGTTGAAAGTAATGTATATGAACTAATCAAATTAATTTTTGGATTTACTAATATTTAATCTTTTATAAATCTATTTTCAATTGATTTTCTCGATCTACTTATATTTAATCTTTTATAAATCTATTATCAATTGATTTTCTCGATCTACTTATATTTAATCTTTTATAAATCTATTATCAATTTATTTTTGTTTATTATCTGCTATTAATTTATTTTCGTGAATTATCTACTCATGCCAAATTATTTTTGTAAACTATCTACTCATGTCAAATCATGTATATAGATCATCTACTTGTATAAAATCATGTAAATAAATAATCTACTTTAATAAAATCATGTATATAAACCATATACTTGAAAAAATTATGCACCTTTCAACAAATATCGGATAATTGAAAAAACATTTTTGTGACACAATTGTAAATTAAACTTATAAAAAACTCTAAACAAAAATTTATCATGACGTACTGAATTACTATATACTCAAATTCTCAACAAGTCTATCTGTACATTCATCCAACTTGTCTTGATTAAAATGGTTCCTCAAATGGATCTTCTTCATCATAATCGTCATCCTTTTCAAATTGATACACAATTGCACTTGTGTCTTTATCAGTACCTCCAATAGATTGTGCACTCAAATATGGAAGATTAAGAACTTTGTCCTTTTGTCGTTTTTGAGATTCAGAACTAAATAAATTAAATGTAGACATGCTTTGGAGTAATTTTTCTTCCTGCTCTGATGGCTCAGGTGCAATCGCTGAAGTGCTTGGAGGAGGTCGATTCAGATCAGCAATAAATGAAAGTGAGTTAGAAGAAAATAACAGTGCTTTTTTGCGGGTTTGTAAATAAACCAGTATTTCATCTGACGCTACTCCACTAGCCAATGTAGCCTGCTCATAATCTGATGCTGATACTAATGTTATTTGAGTGAGGAAAAATGAATTAATAATTGTGTACATTGAAGGCCCAAATCCTCTATTTCCACTCGTCGAAGTTTTAAAAGTGTAATCCGAATGATACTTTGCCATCACTGAAATTTTTAAACCACTGTTCCCCGAGGAATACTTTTGAATCAAGTTAATGAGATATTTGCAAACGCGCACAATCTCCTTCTCTGCATTTCCGTCTTCCAAGGCCAAAAAGTATAAATAATTAAGACAATTTAAATAAATCACCAACTTTTTCACTCCAGCCTTACTGCTCTGCTCTTTAACCAAAGTCTCTAGTGATTCAATGTTTTCAATTCCACCCTGAGATAACTCCCAGTCAACAACTTTATGGTTCTCTAATTCTGGTAACCTTGCACTTTGTCCAATATTAACATGAATTACTGATGTATCTGTTCCTGAAATGTACTCTTTCAATAAGCGGTCCTCAAACAGCGGATTTAACGTCTTTAAATCATCAACCAGCAATAAAAAAGGCACATAATCCTTCAGCGTAACAATCCGACGAAGAATAGCTGAATTATGTAACTGTTCACCTGCTGCCATCGTGTCTATTTAAAGTGGTGAAGTTGATGATACAAAAAAAAATTGTATTTCTCACCTTCATTGGGACTTTGGAGCTGAACCTCTCAAAGCACACTTTTATACACCCAAAATTTAATATCAAAAGCTTCAAATATAAATGTAATCCATGATCTTTACTCAAATCCTCTAAATGGTCTTGCTGTAACCTCAATTCACTTTAGCAACCTATCTTCTGCTGCAAATGTCAATTTACTGCTGTAAATTCTTGAGTCACGTGACTCAATGTTGAAATTTATATACAGTGAAATTTCAATTCAAACAAGCTAGGTCATTTAGATGTTTCAATAATCAAAATGAAAATGAAAATCGGTCTACTCCAGTTGAATCCCAGAATTGGGCACCTTCAGAATAATATCAAGAAAGCTACTCAAATCCTTCAGTCACATAAATCACAGCTCGACAACTTATCCATCTTACTCTTACCGGAGCTGGCATTTACAGGATACGCATTTGCAAATCGAGCAGCTATAGAAAAGTATCTGGAACCACAGTGCAAGAATGGAGAAGAAGCTCTAGGACCGTCCCAAAAATGGGCCAGAGAAACTGGTGATTTGCTTGGTTGTAACGTTGTTTTGGGATACCCTGAAATCGATGGCATAGAAGGAAAAATCTATAATTCTGCTTATGTCTACTCACCTGGTAATGAAGGAGCATCAGGAACTGGATGGCATTATAGAAAATCTCACTTGTATGAGACCGATGTTCAGTGGGGGTGTTCCGAATCACCAACTAAATTTGGTACATTTGGGCAATTATCGAAATCATCTTCTAAGCTGATTACACAAGTAGGAATTTGCATGGATTTAAACCCGCCAGACTTTGATTTCAATAAAGCGGAAGATTACGAATATGCCTCTGCTACTATTGAGCATGATGCTTCTCTGGCACTTGTGCCTACTGCATGGTTACATCCTTCTTCGCCTTCTGTTACCAAAGTCCCAATTTCTGACTCTGCTCTTGGATCTCCATCTGTTCCAGAGACCTCAACTGTCGAATACTGGGTAAGTCGAGTAGCACCTATGATTGAAGAAGATAAACGACGGGTTTATGCTGTATGCAACAGAGTAGGAAGAGAAGAAGCTGAAGAAGGTGATTCAATATATGCAGGAAGTAGCTCTTTATTCGTGCTTGGAGGAGACAAAGAAGTGGAGTATTATGGATCTCTAGGTGCTGGTGAAGAGGGTCTTTTGATCAGAGAAATTGATATTTGAATCACTTTACTCAATTTTTGTTCGTTATTGGACTTGTTGATACATTCTTAAGGCATGCTTTTTTTTTCCATAATTAATTTTGCGAGTATTATATCTCATTTTGGTATATCACAAAATTATATTCAGTGGACAAAATTCTTAAATATCTCAAATGAAATTCTCAATCTGTATTAAAAAATCTGTTTCATCTACAGTTGCCATTCTCACATTTGGTTAGAGTTGGCGCATGGCAAACTTCTATTGATAGGCAGTAAGTATGTTATTAGCGCAAAGGCAGCGAGTATTGTCTGTATTCGCTGGGTATGGCAGAGTTTGTACGCATCAAACAATTCTCCGTAGCATCTGCACAGTTCAAATTTTCAAAATGAAGGCAATCACGAACGCCCAAAGTACTGGTGGCATAGTGCACTTAATTGTAAGCACTCAGTCGCACTGGAATACCATGTTCAGGGGCCTGGATGCACAAGTATGTTAGGTAACAGCATTGTTATCAGGCACACACGCATCTTGCCAGCACTTAATTCATCAATTGGACGTTGGTAACCGCTCATTTCTAAAAACTACCTCACCAAAGAGCTACAATGAACAAGAGCTTTATACAACTAGACACCAGCAATCAGCTGTCACCCAGTACCTCCTGTGTAGAATTTTTCATCCTACTACACTATCAAAATTTTTATCCTTTGTAGACACAAATTCCAAGCCTTCGCTTAAAAAAGATCAGCTAAGAGGTGGCTTCGTACCCGTATCTTGCCCGCGTCGACCGTTGCTTGGAAGTAGCACTCCAAAATCAAACAGGACTTATTTAGATCAATCATTCTTTCGAGTAGTTATCAAAACAGCTTTGTTCAAATTTGTCAGTTCAATCGTCTCTTTTGAGTTTAATCATCCCTTTTGGGCACAATCGCGAGTAGTTTGCATTTGAAGTCGGAAAGGCTCGAAGGAAACCATGCAGCACATTTCTCTGAACAGCAAAGTGGGAATCGCTTCTAAGCATTTGACCCACGTAAAACATTAATTGATCTTGCAGTTTCAAAAGCCAACCTCCTTTTCTTCAGGCAAATTTTGTTTCGCACGATTTGGCTGCTATTTGTTAACAATTTTGGGAGCCATGGATATCCCTAATTTTGGTTCTTTCAACTAGCTTCAGTAGTTTTTTCTAAAATTTTACCAATATTATTACTTAATATTGATCCCCAATCGTTCTACTTGAATACGGATTTTTGATCTGTGCATCATGTACTTCTATGTTTGTTATTTGGTCTCCGTAACTGACCCACCTGTCAGCCTGAAATTCTTCTGTGGGATGATTTAAAATGGTTCTCAAGATGATAATATTTGAACGTAAATCACTGCTCATACCCAAACTTGGGCACTTTGGAGACAAATACCAAAACATCAGTACTAATATCACAAAGCAGTGCAAATGAAAAATGGTGATCGTATAAAATGATTTTTTCGCAAAAATCGACAATGTGGCTATACCCGTATTACTCAAGTTGTCGTCATGTTCCTTAGATAGATGATGATAGATTCATTTTAACTACTCAAATACTTATCGCTTTATATAACAATTTTCACTATATAGGACAACCAAGTCGTACTATTAAAGTACAACTTCTATAATTATAAGAATTTCCCATTTGTTTCTTAATACAACAGCTTTCGCTGGGTGGTTCAAATTACTTTAATTTAAGGTGAGGTAGTGCTTTGGAGTTCCGCCTTGTGCTACCTATTGTAGCAAGAGGTACCGCGTTAAAAACCATTATGGAAAACCCACGGTGAGCGAGAACCCCGTCATGTTCCTTACTCACAAATAGCAACTCAGAAATTCGAGACAAATTCATCAATATTTTTAGGAGTTATTAGCATGCCTGCTAATCTGGTAAAAAACTGTCAAATCATTGTTGTCTAGTACTTCGAATAACAATGAGCGTTTAGACTGAAATAAAAAACAACCATAAACATTTTTTTATTGTGATATTTCATGTAGTGCGTTTTTCAATATATGAGCATTCTAAAAGTTTTTAAAATAAAAATTTTAATTTCCAGTCTATTCACAAAAGATGTTTCCTGCAATTGTACATGATTTAGCTAACTTTCTTTCTCATCAAGCATTAATGTTTTCTGGAAACTTGCTAAACATCTTCACTTGAATACTGATTTCTTCTAATTTTGTGAGCTACAATACTAAATAAACTAGTTAATTTATTGTCATACAGTTAAGTATTATATACTGCTTGATAGTTGTTGAATTCCCTAAAGCTGCGGATGGTCAAAGGATGCAAAATAGCCACGATAAACAAAGAATCTATCACCACTAATATAATCAGCATTACTTTGCTCAAAATATGGCCTGAACAGAAAATAGAATCTAATTAAATAATTTTTTACTTGTTGAGATATTGCCCTCTCTTTCCAAAATCATTTTACATTGATTATTACATGATAAGCTCTTCAGATTTGCTGTTATATTGCTTGAATAATGTCAAATGGTTTTGATGGTCTCGTAATTACAGATCTTGTGAGTAGAGATATTATGTTATATATATTTCACAAAGCAACTGCTAACTGTTTCGAAACAAGAATACATTTGATGAAAACAACTACGAACTTTCTGATCATAAAATGAACACCCGCCATCATCAATATACTATATTGACAGATGATGAGTCAAACGATTTCTCGGAAAACGATGATCTATATGAAACAGAATACGATACTGATCATGATCTGGCAGAGCCGTTAGATGAAGAGGCCATTTCAAATGGCAGAGATGTGTTCAACGATGGATTAGACCATATTGTCAGATTAAGTTTTGTTGAAAACAGAGAAACCCTTGTGGCTGTTATGATTCATTATTCGTCGGGCCGAACTAGATATGAACGGTTTGACACCTAGTATAATCGAAAACCATATATCCTATAGATGCTAGGCATTTGGTGAATGTGAAAATGTTTTGTGTTATTCTTCATTGTAGTATTAACTAGTCTTCAGATTCAAAATACTTTTCTACCATTTCCAAGGTCAAACGATCATCACTATTGAATAATTCCCATAGTTCTGATCCAGCCCCGATGTCACCCCCAATATTCTTGTAGTAGTCAATGACCGATTGACAAGCGGTCCAATCTTCTTCTTTAACCAAATTAGCAAAATCGATATTCAATGGACTGTTTTCGTTCTGCTCAGTACCCAGAAACTCAAATAAATGTGAAATCAAACTAGGAACTGTGAGAATTGGTGACCAATTCTCGGTGAGAATATCTAAACAAAACTTGGCTGCCTTCCCTGGCAATATTCGACTTTTGGTTTTATATCCTGGAGGCTTGACAAGCTCGATATTGCAATGGCAAATGGGGTTAAAAAGACGAAGAGATGGGGATTTATTAGGATAAATATCAGGAAATTGAATAATCATGTAAAGAAGTTGATTATCATAATTAAGATCAGACTTGCAAGTCGGAAACGAATCTTCCATGTACGAACGAGTAGTGTTCACTTTTAAAATAGCTTTCCAAACAAAAAGATTATCAGAATCCATGGGTTTCAGAAGCAAAACCTGGTTTTTACCAATGTCAACTAAATTATCGGTGCTGTTCTGGCCTTTGTTTTTGGACTTGGATTTTGCCTTAGATTTGGATTTCGGCTGGTCCTTAGGAGCTGATTTGGAATCACCGAGAGCCACAAGCTCATTTGCAAGCTTCAGCTCTTTGAGCATGCGTTTAACTGTTGCCGAAGACATTATAAGAATAAGCTATCCAAACGGTATTATCAATAAACTTAGACGATTAAAAATTCAACCGAAGAAACGATCTTGTTCATGGTCAAAAGTATAATGCCGGCTAACCAAATTAATTTTCATGTGGGGGATAAGAGATTTCACGTGATATATATGTCTCTAAAAACAACTTGGCGTTGGTGAGCGAGTAACCGAAGCTTTGCTAGTGAAAGATGAGTCCGTGTAATCTGTAAAACGTTTAGCGGGTTGAGATGAAGGTATATTCAAGAAGCCTAAAGATGAGAGTGGTGTTCAGCCTGGGTTGACTGGCGGACTTAAAATACTGACACTTACTATTAATCATGAGACAACTATCGCGTAATCATGTTGAATACTTTAAGATTCAAGACAAGCCATGGATTTCTGTGAAGAAATGATTTGACAGTTGATTCATGGCTGAGTGAATGATTTTCAACTGCTCTAAAAGCTTATTTTCAAACAAATCAATCAAAATGCTCAGATGGATTTAACAACCTCGGAACTTATTAACGTTTTTGATAGTCGAAGATTAGTTAGGAAAGGCTCATCTTGTTGGTATATAAAAAATGGCAAAAGTCCCAATCACTTTCCATTCGTAGATATATACTTGATCATTAGCAAACTTGGATTCTCTATTAATATTAAACATGGTTGCACCAATTGAAACACAACTGCGACTAGAAAAATTCGAAGAAAACCTCTTTCGAAGTACGGAAAAGCTATGGAAACCAGTAAACGCCAGAGGCGTTTTTGGTGGAGTGGTCATCGCTCAAAGTCTGATGGCTGCTATCCTCACTATTCCCCCAGATTTTGACGTCCACAGTTTGCATTGTTACTTCATCATGGCAGGTGATAACGAAATTCCCATTGTTTATCAAGTAGAAAGAGTTAGAGATGGCCGAAGCTTCATCACTAGAACAGTTAAAGCTATCCAGAAAGGACGATGTATCTTCACTACTTCGCTATCTTTTCAACACAGATCTAATTGGAAAAAGAGCTCTGCAGTCGTTAGCCATCAATCAGAGTATCCTGGACTGCCAACACCCAGAGAGGTAGGCGCAGACAATTTCATCACAACACCCTACAATATTCCAAATGAAAATGGGATTGAAGTAAGACTTGTCCCCTTTGAAGGTATGCTATATGTTATCTAGTCTTTAGTACTAGGGCGGAACTTTTTGAAATTGTCAAGTACTAATTTGATTTTCTTCTAGATGGGTGGGATAACCAGGTTCCTTCTGCTAGAAGAACTCGTCACTGGATGAAATGTTCTGGTAAAATTGAAGATCCCAAGGCTCACGTTATGGGCCTGGCGTACTTGAGTGATTCTCACTTGTTGGCAGCTGCACTTCTCACTTCAGGTCATAATCTCTCTGATGCTTCCATGATGGTGTCATTGGATCATTCTATTTATTTCCACCATCCCCCTAAAGTTGATGAATGGCTGATGCAATGCGTTGAGTCTCCATGGTCTGGCTGTGAGCGTGGGATCTCAATTGGCAAGTTCTTTAATCAAGACGGCATTCATATTGCCACTGTTGTCCAAGAAGGGGTACTGAGACTGGAAAGAAAGTCCAAGATTTGAGTTGAGCGTAGTTATTATTGAGAATTAATGCCATATTAAGGCACTCACAAAATATCTACATGAAGCAACACATTTTATTGGCATTGGGCCGTTGCTTATCTTGGACTTTGCGTTTCAGATGCGTACAAAGATCATTTAGTAACTCATCCCTGAAGGGACCTACTTGGCTTTTATTTATAAATAAAAATGCCGTCTACGATGTAAATCTGTCAAGGCCTTTATAATTGTACACAATTCTATGCTGAAATCTTATACAAATATATTTCTTCAAGAAAAAACATCCAAGATTTGACTAGGTTTTATTCAAGAACGCCTGTTCGTTTGTCAAGTTCCTCGACAGCTGTACTAGCCGAATGGATTGGATTCTACATCATAATTTTGGAAGTTTTATAGATGCAAAAAATGCCAAACATCTTGTACTTGAAGTGCTCTTCAGAAAAATATCAAAAAAACTTGGATAATTATGAACGGATTCTCGCATTGATCAACAAATTTACTCCAGGCTCCTATTTTTGTGGGGAGCATGAAATCGTTTGTAATTTAGGAGAACATCTGAAGTATGGCTTTATCTGTTCCAACATGGATTTAGAAAAAACAAAGGGCGATGACATTTCAAGACATAGATCCTCTGTTTATAATTCTATTTATTCATCTTCGTTGTTCTCTTCTGCCTGGTCTCCTAATATATCTTCTTCTTCATCTGCTGCTACATCTCATTCACCTTTGATTAAAAACTCTCCTCGGTGTGTTTTTGGTTCTAAGAAAAATACATTTTGTGCTGCTATCGTGAAAATGGAACGTACAAAATCTGCTCTAACTACGAGACGGGAGATCGACGATTACGAATCTCTATTTTCAATACCAATTTCCAGAAACTCTTCATGCCCATCTTCTGTGGGATCTGAAGAGCACACTCTTTTGAACCAACATTTTGAAAGCGCAACAGGTAGAGTGCGACCTTTACATGAATTGAGACATGAATCTATGATAGTTGAAAATACCCAGCTGCAACGAAATGATGAAGACACATACTTTTGGAATGATAGCAGCGACGATAACGAAATTGATATTGAGGTTGAAGAAGATGAAAGACCTAGAATAGGCTCTTATTATATTCATCCCTCACCTACCTGTCCGTCTACAACAGCTAAAATCAAACAAAGCATATCTTCTCTAGTAACCCGCTTCAAAAGCAAATTGAAATTCTTTAAACTTGAGCGTGCTGAAAAAAAAGATATCAAAACATTCCGACGACTTCCGCTGGCGGAGAAACGAAGACTTCATAATGCTACAGAGGCCACCTTATTTCAAGCTAAATTTCGGAATCAAACTAATAGAACTGATGTTGAATTTCCACCGAATAAATTCTTTAAATAATTAATATTGTACTTTTAGCTAAATTAGTAAATTCAATGTATATTTCATATCTTAAAATATTTTGCACTCATTTGTGACTTTTTTTATTGATTCCATCTAACCAAATTGCAAATACTTTTTTTTTTCGAAAAGAGACGTCAAAAAAAAGCGTTGATAATTCAAATTAATGAAATGAATAGACAAAATTCAATTCGATTGATAACCAGGGCAGTCCCGCTTTGCTTGCTGTGATTTCGAATCTTGTTTTCAGAGTTCTAGAATCATTGGAATTATACTTAGACCCAGTTTAAACTTTTCTTGAAATTTCTAGATGGGCTTTACATTGCTTGCCTGAATGATTAGCACTTAGCTCAATAGGAAGTTTATAAGTTGATAGATTCATCAGACACTCTTAAAGCCAAATTTTCATAGGATTAATTTCAGTTAAAAGCTGTTTGTCTGATCAATTTTAATGCAAGAATATTTATTCGATTTCAATTCTATTTTTTTGAGTGTATAATAAATAAAAAATAGATAGTAATACCACTAAAACTCTAAAATTTTCAATTTTGTTTCTGGTTTTTTTGTAGTCTATAATTCTAATAATGTTAAATTCTATCATGTCTATCGTTTTTTAGTTTTTACTTTGTCTGATTCGCGGTCCGTAATTCCAAAACAGAATTGGAGCAACTGAAAGAGATAGCACAATAAAAGCCAAAATTAAACAAGCCCATCTTGGAGTTAACTTTTCAAACATTCGTCGACCAAATAAGGGAAAAACACCTGCCATGATTGATCTTAAAAACAAGTTACAAGCACTTGCACTTGCTGTAGCATTAGGATATCCTTCAAAAACGTATAAAAATATACTGTTAAATACGTAAAGACATCCAAATCCAAATAAAGTGGAAATCGCTATTGGAACCATGAAGTGAATTGTTGGCTTGATAGTGAAAGTAAAAATCAGCAACCCAATAAAAGCAATGACTGTACCAGCTAACATTTGAGGCAATCGATATTCAGGCTTACTCATACCTCCGTTTTTTTCAGTCAATCGATTGTACAATTTTATCCAAATAACCCGAGTGGGAATTGTAAAAATCATGCCAACAGTAATACCGAGATATGTAAAAGAGGTATCAAGAGGTGTTAAATTGTGCATACTTTCAAAAATCAACGGAAATGCCACAAAGAAAAGATAAATTGTGGCTAACAAAATACCAGACATTAGAGAAGTAAAAAATATAATTGGATCTGTAGCTAACATGATTAAAGGCTTTTTTGCTGTTAAAATAAATGATAGGGCAACTTTTAACAATTTCACAATTGAAAACTTGCTTCCTTCAGTTTTTTCAGTTTTATTTTTTTTCAATAGTCTTGATTGCAATGCCTTCTTTTGTGTTTCTGGAACCAGAATTGTTACCAAAATTAGAAGTATGCCAGACCAGATAGCCATAACCTTGAAAATCCATCTATATCCTAAATGATCATTCACTAATCCTCCAATTACTGGGCCAATACCAGGGCCCAAAAAAGGTGCAATAGAAAACATGAGAGTAGGAATTCCCATATCTTTTTGTTCAAACATATCAGCAAACGTTCCGGAGATGACAGTTATAAATATACCTCCTAAAAACCCTGAAAATAAACGACCAGTAAGCATTAATGATAGATGTTCCCCAAAGCATGTCATGAGTTGAAATAAGCAGTAAAGAGTAAGTCCAACTAGATAAACTGGTCTTCTGCCGTACATTTCTGAAATTGGGGAAAACATAAGTGGGCCAATACCTTGACCAACAATAAATAAAGTGACTCCAAGTGTTGCAATTGTAGAACTAATCTCATACTCAATTGTTACTTCTGCGATTGCTTGACTCCAAACTGTACTTAAGCATGTTACTTGAAATGCACAAGATGTAAGAAGACAGGTGATAACGTATTTATGAAAAGTGGACATATTTCGGGGTCTATTTATGAATTTAGATTCCAATGTTTCTAAATCAGTAGAAGATTCTTGAGTAAAAGTGTTTGAATGAGATGTTTCTTCAATTTCTAAAGCTTTTTCATCCTTGCTAGGCTCCATGATAACAAGACCTAAATGATTAGGTATATCTGAAGTATCATCACGATCTGTGATACTATTAGAGCGGGAGTTATCTGTAGAGTTCACAGCAGTTTTTGTATCATAGAGTACATCTTTTTTATCATGATTATTTTTGCCAGTTATATTCTCGTTGGTATTTTCTGTGTTATCGGTGGCTTGCTGGTTAAAAGTATTTTTCATATTTGTAATTTCTGTATTGGGATGTTATTGTAAAAAATTAACTAATTTGATCAATCAAGTGACATGTGTGGACTTATATAGATTCCAACATGCTGAGACTTGATATCAATATATTGCCATAATATCAAACTTATTCTCTACCCGTCAATTGTTAAAGATTTCTATGCCCTGAAGCCAAACATTGAGCATATTTCATGCTGATAACGATGGAAATGAATCACGCCAAGAGTCAACACACAAGGCATAGTAAAGAATCCTTGGAATTGACTTTACGAGGCTCAGTGGTGATCTGTGCATCAAAGGGCCCAAAATACCATAACCATTGTATAGCGAAATGATATTGAAATGGCAATTTTAACTGATTGCACATGAGAAGTATCTCTTGCTGACGAGATTATCGTGATTTATACAGCCTACTTATTGACAAATATAGAAGTATTTTGCCACAGTAAATCTTACACCCCTTGTTGCTATTCTAAGACGATTCCTAATTGGACTTGTAAAATAACAATCATTTCAGGGTGAGTATCCCACGTTTGCCAGGAGACTTATCCACCTCTAGTTTACGCTTACGTTTGATTACCTTGCTAAAGTGCAATGTAACGTTTTCAAAATCCAAAAGTTGTTGTTTTGTTTATCACAAACTTATTCATCTTATCAATTGCCTGCAACCACCATAAATAAAAACTAGTTTCTGTTGATCACCACAATATCTGAACATTTTTTTAAACAAGCTTTTTTTCAGTGAAGATTGGCAGATTGACATGTTGGCAACTCATTTCCCATAAACATTGATCATTCAAAAATGCTTTTTCATCATACCAAAGAACTAGAACTAACCTGGAGCATGGATCCTTTGATTTGGTAATATGTTATGTTTTTTGGGACTTACAGACCATTGTTGTCTATATTGTTGAAATCACAGATTCTACCGAAATGATTTTTGGTAAAGGATTCTGGGTAGATGATGGATTAAGAACCTTTGAAATGAGTTTCAATGTAGATTAATATTACACAGCCTCTCATTCAAGTTCATAATTCATTTATTCATTACATTCTAATAACCATCTTTATATTGCCAATTTAAATTTTTTTTATAAAACATGTCTTTCGCCAACAAACCCGAGACTACTTTTTGCAGATAGCTTTTCAACGGTATTTACTAGATTTTCGGGTCCACATGCTACAACCCAGGAATCTTTATTATGCAATTCAAGAGTTGAGGAAAATTGCATGATAAGTGTTTCTAAGTTAGGACGACCTTTGCAAAATTCGATACGGGAATGTGTGTTGCCATGATGTTTATAGATATCTTGACTAAATGTCGAATCTAACGGTGTTCCATCTAACGTTGTTGCATTAGAAAATTGAGAATCTTCTTTTAGGATAGGCTGACCCGAAGATGATTCAGAAACGATTTCTGTCATCCTACCAAATTCTTTATCATCCTCATCATCTAATAGCTCTTCTAACTCAAAAGCATAATCATTAGTTGAAGAATCGTCATTTTTAGTTTTGTTGTTTCCAGTCAAATAAACTAATGCTTTTTCTAAACCAAGAAGTTCTAAAGCTCGGGCTTCTTCTTTTGATTTAATAATCCATACTAGATTGATGTTTGAAACTCCATTGAAATTTAAGGCCTTGTAGATTGCAGTCGCATAAGAAAGTCCAGTACCTCCTGCTATGATGAGAACATTATTAGCGGAAGTCAAGAACTTTTCATCGAGTTCAGTAGGAAATGGTCCAGATAAAGAATATTGCAACAATGGATTAAATTTAAACTTGTGCTCCCTTACTAAAAGTTTGACCTCAGATTCAGATGGATGTGACGCAATTGAATATGGATGTGTGGGGGACACCCAAGTCAAAGGAGATGTTAATGAATGAGAGATTCGGATATGAGAACCCACAGTGTAAAATTCAGGCAGGGTTTTTCTTGGTAAAGTGACTATTTTGAACGAAGGTGAGATTTGATCTTGAACATTGAATGCAACTTGCTTTGAAGTCATATACCGGTAGATCAATTGACTGAGTAGTATAGCTACGCACCAAAATGTCAAAAAGTTCACACCGGGTCGAGCATGAAAAGTACCAAGAATTACTGTCAGCCAAGCTAGAGGATAGTGAAAATAATAGAACAGGGCATAAAATCTTCTTCTAAAGGGTTTCAAAGAAGTTATCCCAAGTATTATCATGAAAGTCATTGCCATGACACCCAAAAAATTTAAAAATTTGAAAACTTTCCATAGAGATTTTTTTTGAGCAAAATGAATAATATAAGTGATTGTGTGTACCAAACCAACCAAAACCACTAATCTTGAGACCCATTTGTGTAAGTAAATGGTCTTTAGGTAAATAGTGTTTGGAAGTGGTGATGGTCTCAAACCCAGGAATAAAACGAGTGGAAGCATAGCGAAGCATATTCTACAGTAAGTGTTAGTAACATTCTCAATAACCAGAATGATGCTCACCTTCCAGTTCTCTTTGCTAGTTTATTAATTTCATGTGTTTGAACTTTGAATAAACAAAAAAATAACAAAAACAATGACCACACAACTACTACAACCCAAGTAGGAGGATTCGCCAATCTTCTGTACCTTGGAGACAGGCTTCGCGAAGCTGTGTTTTTAACAGAGATCAAACTCACTGCTACTGCGGTAGCAAAAAAAGCATAGTATCCATATACTACATGTTCTCCATGGTGGGCTCCATGTCGGGTAAACAGCAGATTACTTTCCATCATAGTGCTAACGGCATACAAATCTTCTACGCTTGATTGATCAAGCCTTGAAAGTGAATGGGAGTAAGTCAAAAGCTCAACCATATTGAATGAAAATAACTCAGTCAGTGTTTAGAGCATGACAAAGATTTCCTATTACGTACGCCTACAAAGAATAGATAGACACCAGAATGAGACATGGTGAAGACGAGATATTTGGCATTAACAAGAACAATAATAAAATAAATCTAAATAAGAACTGACGATTTAGATAGAAGGTTGACGCCAAAATGGGGATTCGTGATTTCGATGTCGATGATGAAACAAATGATAAATGATAATGTGTTGAGTTTACTCTTTAACTAATCCGAGAGTTTCAATTGAAAATTGTTTACCAACAACGTCCAAAAGCTTGCCTTCTTCGTTTTTACGCTTAAACATCTCATTGGCAATTAGTACTGATCTGGCAATTTCCTTCTTATGATGAAGACATTCGTAGTAGTCGGCATTCTTAGCAGCGCATTGCTGAGGATCGGAGGTTGATTTGGAAGAGTAGCATTCCATGTAACTTTGCCATTCTAATACTCCAATTAGTACTCCATCAAGCACTCCTCATAAAGTAGAATTACTTACCAGCAAAACATCTACCAGAACCACCGGTCAAACCTGTTGCAGAAACCATTTTTCAGTATCAATTTATGTGTAGATAAGAATCGACAAAATGCAAGTTTTGTTGGATATATTAAACAGGAAACTTTCAAGAATGGAGAAATTTTGGGAGTAGGAAAACAATACTATTTGGAACGCTATAATTGGCTAAATATTCTTAGTCATATAAGAACAAAATTTACGTAATCAATATAAAGTTTAGTATGAAAGCTGCAAGGAACAAGTAATTTTTCATTTATTAAGTTTGTCTCATATATACAAATTTCATGATTTTTGAGCAGAAGTTTGAGAAAGCTTCCATTTTCTTGCATTTTCAAGGAATGATGTGAATGGTTTATCAGCTTCATCTGTAGGAAAGACGTAATCGACATACTGAATTTGTGAGTTAGTGAGTTTAGACTTGGAAAAGTTATATCTTACCTCTTGTAACGAGCCATCTTCCAGCTTGCGAGTCTTTGTGACTGTATAAGGATTCTGTTTTTCCACTTTAGATAGGTCTTCAGGTGTTCCATGAACCTGTTCAAACTGCTTCCAGGAATCGTTAAGAATAATACGCTATAAAAGTTAGTTTCATTATATATTAATTTGGGGAAAAACATACCTCTTCTTTCTTTCCAGCTAATTTGAAATAATCCCATGCTCTTTGATATATTTTGCGGGTATTTGCTTTAGCTTCTTCAGTAATTTGTAGTTCAACGTCGTCATCCTCTGGTATATCTTCATTTTCATCCGGTATTTGAAGTTCAAACATTGCATAGGATATCCATACTTTGACGTGACCTGTTTTTTCAACCAACAATTCGTAAAGTTGACGGGCTCTGGAGTATTCTTCTTCTTCTGTTTCAAATTCAATATACTTTTTCCAAACAAGTTCTGGCATTTCCATTTCAGGCTGTCCAATCGCTAACTCAAAAATTGCTCTTGCACGATCAATGTCTCCCAACATCTGTTCTAGTTCTGCGAATTCAATCCAAGGCTGTGGAAGTTCGGGATAATTTTCAATATATTTTTCATACAACTTTCTGCAGCGATCAAACTCTTTCAGCTCTTTTTCAATCTCAATATATCCTTTGAAAATTTTTGGCTTACCCGACAACCCAACACCTTGACCAAGTATTTTTCTAGCTGTTTGTAGAGTTCCATGTCGAATTTCAAATTTGGCATAGAGTAACCAAATCTTGTCAAATGAAAGCTTTTTGTGAGGGATGATTTTCACGCACTGTTTATAAATTTCTCTAACTCTGTCAATATCACGAGTTTCTAACTCTTCATAAATCGCATAACGGATCCATAAAAATATATATCTTCGCCAGTATTTCTTTTCGGCTATTTGAGGAATATTAGCAATTGCTCTTTCATAAACATCTCTAATCTCCTCTGGATCTGATGATGCCTCTTCAACGAGAGTAATGTAGGAAAACCAAGTATCGTAATTAAAAGAATCATTTTTGATTTCTTCTTCGTATTTCACTCTTCTTTTTGACAGAATAACATTTTCAATACCATCTTTATCACCATACTGCTTTTCAAATGCTGTGTATGCATCATATAAATTCATACTTCGACTTTTTGATAATCTTTCCAAGCCAAACTTATAAATTGCCCGTGCTCGTTCCCATTCCTGCTCATGTGCTTCCCATTTGGCGAAAGAAGCCAATAATTTCTCATCCAGTGCTTCAAGTTGGCCAGTAACATCTTGTGTCTCAGCAGAAACCAAAGAATCAACTGCTACAGTGTAAACTTCTCGCACATTATCAGCAGAACCATACTCCTGTTCAAACTTTGCCCATTTTATCCAATTTTCAGGCTCGGGATGTACTGAAGTGAATCGCTGAAAAACGTCCCTGGCGCGCTGAGATTCATTGTGTCGTTTCTCTAAATTAATATAAGCTGTCCAAGCTGGAGCTGAAGGATGCCACTGCATCCATCGTTCAAATACTTCACGACAACCATCAACATTCGTCAGCGTCTCTTCAATAGAAACATAGTTAAACCATAGTTTGTCAACTCTAGGAAGCACTGTCACCGCTCGATCCAGCAAGTTTCTAGCGTGATTGATGTTTCGAGTTTTCAACTCGCACTCCACATATCTGATCCATAAAGGAATATTGTGAGGGTCCACGTCTAAAGCTCTTTCAAAAATTGATCTTGCTCTAGCGTACTCCTGTTGATCAAACTCCCACTGAGCATACCTCATCCATTGTCCAAAATTTTGTCTATTTCTTCGCAACGCATCTTCGTACTCACGACGCTTTCTGCCTTGATATTCTTGTAGTTCCTCTAAATCAGCGAACTTCTGTAACGGTTGCTTCAAGGGCTCTTCTTTCCTTTCAAAGGCTTCGAGCAAAATTTGCTCTGCTGAAATTTGTAACTCAGCAACAGCCTTATTCTTGACCTTTCTATTCACAGACATATTGAACTGCTCTTAAACAAAAACGCTAATAGCTCTTAAAGATTTGGTACTTGGGAGTTGACTTGGCCGCAAAAACAAACTTTAGCATCACAACCCTAAACCTCGTAGGTCCCTATTTCTGGCCTCTCCATTCAAACACCTAATACTTTTTACATCAAGTAACGACTATGAACATATCACCGCCTTCGATACTGAGGTCAATGTCTCCTCTGCCATTTTTAAAGTCTGCTGAAAGTATGTTGTATCAGCTTGTTGGATCTTCAGCCTGTTTTTAACGTGTTTAGATGACCCCAAATTCAAACGGTACTCTGGAAACATTGAGAAAGCCTTAGCAGGTTGGGATGGCGTAGAAGAGTGGGCAGACTACATATCATTCCTTGGAAAGCTGCACAAAGCGTTGAAATCATATTCTTATCCTGAGATCCCGCACTCGTCGCTAATTGCCTCCAGGTTGTCGCAATGCCTCCATCCTGAACTTCCATCTGGCGTTCACCAAAAGACGATTGAACTATACAACACCGTTTTCACGATCTTGGGTGACAAAACTTCAGATTATATTAACAAATGGGTCCCTGGATTACTCCCTCTCATGTCCTATGCAAGCA
This sequence comes from Geotrichum albidum, assembly GCA_003707475.1. Classification (NCBI taxonomy): domain Eukaryota; kingdom Fungi; phylum Ascomycota; class Dipodascomycetes; order Dipodascales; family Dipodascaceae; genus Geotrichum; species Geotrichum albidum. The sequence goes on from PPJE01000030.1 coordinate 122,407, forward strand.
TCAATGTTAGACCGCTTCTAATAGACTTATTCCAAAACCACATTCTAAAAATTTCATCTCTAAGAAGCATTCTGTTACCACTTATTTATTCATTTTTACCAGGAATTGACGATGAATCCAGTGAATCTTTTGACGCAGTCTTTAAGCTCATTGATGATGTTCGGAAAAGAGTAGACGATGACAGTCATTTCTGGCAATGCTTCTTTTTAGTTGTCATATCGTCTTCAGACAGAAGATTAGGTGCATTAGTATGGGCAAACAGAAGATTACCAAAATTCAACTCTATTCTTCCCGCTAACAATGATCCTCCTACTGAGAAATCAGGTGCATTCCAGGCTCTATCATTTGAAGCTCAAACTGCAATTATTCCAGAAACTGGGTTGTTAATTAGGGCGTTTTGTAAGGGGTTAGAAGATGACCAAATTCTCGTCCAAAGAGGATTCTTGGAATTGCTGGTGAAAAATATTGAATTGCAGTCGCCAGCTCTTCAGCTTATCACTACTAAAGAGGATTTAAATCTTTTAATTGTGAGTGCCTGTTCTACTGTATTGCGGCGAGACGTTTCTTTGAATCGACGACTTTGGAATTGGCTGTTGGGACCTGAACCAGTCGAAGATGCTGTTACACAAGTTTCCAGAGCAGAATATTTTTCTAAATTTGGTTCAGAGGAATTGATCACTGGACTATTACATCTCATAAATACTGATAGCGTAAAAGCTTTTAAACTGTGCCATAGCATTATGGATCGTTGGGAAATTGGTACCACTGTTGTTCCCCATGTTTTACTACCAATTATCACAAGTGTGAAAAATGCTGAGAACTCTGTACAATTTCATGAAATTCTGCGAAGTGCTTCAGCTTTTTTTGATGTTGTCGAAGCCATTAATATTTGGTCTGACTGTCTGCAACTAATACTAGATGGTAGTGAAGAAAGTCTAACTCTTTTTTTGTTTGTTCTCCAAACTTTTAACGTGCAAGAAGAAGAAATGTTAATTCATCATTTACCTCTCATGTTGGTAGTTCTAGTTGCCCGCTCTCCTCAAAATGCATCACATATTTGGCTCAAGGTATTCAAAGAGCTCACTGACCTTATCCCTGAACGAGCATACCTTCCGATTGAACATGCGGATATTTCGACAGAAGAAGCAAATAATGACAACGCTATTATTGAGCAAATCAAACAGTATTACCAAAAATCTCCAGAGGATTCTGACTCTGTACCTTTCAGTCCAGCGTCTCTTTCATTGATACTGCAAACTCGCATGACTACGCATACCATATCTTTTATCAAAGAGCGTAATGAGGAACTTGGCGCCCATTTTTGCAGATTTCTTTCGCAGCTTCTTGGAAAAATTCCTCAAGAATCTACATGGAGAAATGATGAGTTGGTGAGAGCTATAGAAGGTTTGGTGTCTACTAATCAAGGAGCTTCTTATCGATTTGTATCTGCTATTAATACCCTTTTTATTTCAATGATTGATGGATTGAAACCTCGCGAGGTGGATTGTTTCATTAGTATGATTGCCAAGATGTTATGGGTTTCTCTCACATCAGTATCTGGAGTACATGAAGTTGAAGCTGTAAAATCTCTTTGGAAATTACAAGAACGCATTCAAGATAGAAGAATTGAAGCTGTGTTGGCTAAACAGTTTGTTAATTCATCATATAGTGTTGAGCAACGTGGACGTGCCATTGCAGCTTTATGGAGTCATTCCAGCGATCGTTCAAACATTGAAATTATGTTAAACAGATCCATCTTTTTGCTTATTGAATGGTTAAAATTTACTGGTAATATGGAATATATTGTAGCTAAACATTGGGTAGAAATGGTAGTAGCAGGGGGGAGTGTCAATCGTCTTCTAAGTGTGATAACTGCGCCATTATTGGAGCTGGATTTTATCCAACGTGAAGGAGAGTTAGTTTTTAAAGCTGATGACGATTTAGAAATTTTCGACTATTATTTGAAAGTTCTCATAAGTGTGTTAAAGTCGCATCCTATTTTAAAGAAAATTTTCATGAATGAGTTTGTTCCAATGGACAATCAAACTGGATTGGTTCTATATCAACAAAAAGAAGGAAAGTCAGCAGATTCAACTTACTCATTTTTGTTTAAGCATATGCTTTTGAGATACTTCAAGTTTGATATTCCACAACCTGAAGATGATTTATTTGTATCTCACGAAAAAACCTTGGGTTCATCATTGGAGCTTTTACAACTCTTACTTGGGAATGATGCTGAGGATACATTTGATGTTGTTTCAGCTCTGCTCAATCTTCTCAAAAAATTCAATGGATTTGATGTTAAGAACGTTTCCCAGATAAGAATTATAGACCTTGTTGCGAATTTGCTTCAACGGCTTAATTCTGATTTACAAACACCGGCTGGTGAAAATATTAAATTGGAAGATTTAGTAGATTGTTTGATTAATGGTATTTCTTCTCATACTGAATTGCATACTGTTGAAGCATGGACTAGTCTGTTGATAAAGTGTATTCCGTTATTTGGTGATTATATTGTTCAAATATTGTTGCCATTGACTGAATGCTTATGCTCACAAATTACCAAATCATTTTTATTAGCAAAAAAAGCTTATGAAGATGGTACTGAAAGTATTTCACTTTCAATTCTTTTCTCATATTATAAAGCCGTGGAAAAGTTGTTGAGTGCTGCTCATGATTACTTGTCTACTGAAGAAAATAAGGCATCTTTGACCAAGGCTAGTACTTCAGAACCAGGGTTTTTTGGTGTTGTAATGTCCGGTGTTTTTACTGTTGAATCTCCAATGGCTAGATCTACTGCAGCTAATAACCGTTTGACAGTGCTGCTTTGTTTTCAAGACACTGTTAAAGTCTGCTACATTATTTGGATTTGGATAGAAGAAAATTCTACGAAGCAAATCATAAAATCCACTGCTGGTGACTCTCGACCTTATCACGCAGCAAGATTAAAATTTTGGACAAGAAAAATTATGGAGAGTTTGTACTCAATGGAAACCTTAGAGACTTTGGAAACATTTATCGAAATTGGAAAGTCTTCACCACATATTTTTAAAGTGTTACATGGTCTTGATGGTTCAAAGCCAAAGTCAACTATACCATATCTGATTAACAGTATTATTAGTAGAGTTAATCCTCCACATATTGACACTTCAGAAAAATCCACTCTAACGACAGACCTCTCAGATGTAGATTTGATGGGATTTTTAGTTGAGTATTTGAAGTCACTAGAGAACGATGCTATTGAAGAAATATGGAACGATTGTATTGGGTTTTTGCGAGAAGTACAAAATAATCATCTTTCTTATCGTCATTTGCTACCAGATGTAATTCGATTTGTTGGAATTATTGGTGATAAGGTAGACACTGTCAATTTTGGAGAGTCCAAAAGAGTTCGAAGAGAGTTATCCGATATTTTCCTACGTCTTTTCAATGTTGCCCTTTCTAATCGATCAATTGCAATTTCTGAACAATCTGGCCCCTTAGCATCTACAGAATATCTTCATGATTCTGAACCTACAAATTCTGGAAAGAGTGGACAAGAAAGTTTAGCTATTGCTTTGAAAGATGTGATTCCATCTTTACGAACTATTCTCAAAGACAACGATAAGGTTATCACTGCATTAAACTCGATAGTTACTACTTTGATATCCGCTGCTGTGAAGGCTAAAAACTATCCCTCAAATTTTAGTACGCAGATAATTGCTCTTTTAGATATCATTACAAAACAACCCCAGAGTCAAAAGGCTTGGAAAGTTGTTGTTGGAGATGCTATTTTAGATCAACGGTTTTTAAATATCACACATTCACAGGCTGTCAAGTGGAAACCGTTAGTTGCTAAATGGGCACAAGCTGATAAAGAACGATTCCAAGATTATACAAATCGACTTTTGACTCATGGATCTAATTCCAATGTGTTGTTTGGTTGGTCGGATCAAGAGTCGAATAATAGACAAAGAAATTTAGCTAGACTTTCATTCATTTATTTGAGTGGGAACAGTGATGGTTATCTCTTAAATATGCGAACTGTTGTTGACAAATTTGAGGAGATTGTTCTTACTGATCCTGCTTTGAAGTCTGATGTGTTTACCTGTTTAAGAGCTATTGCCTTAAAAGTCGACGATTCACATCTTGTGTCAATTTGGACATTTGTGTATACAGAATTGGAAAAAACATTTAATCATTTTATTACATCTCAAGGAAATTTGACAGACGAAGAGTTAAGGACCCTTATATCTGCATGTAAACTTCTTGACACATTGCTGGTATTAAATTTGGAAGATTTTAGAATGGATCAATGGTTGTTTATCTGTGACAATATGGATGCCATTTTCAAGAATTCTGATTCTGCACCAGCAGGAATTGTTGATAAAATTAGTGCTTCGGGCTTGTTGAATTTGAGACAGGATGAATCACTTGATAATTCATCACCTTCTAGCGATAGTTCCAAGTTACGAAAGCCATATTTATGTGATAAGGGACCTATAAAATCTCTAAATGAGCTCAAGCCATTTTTCGAGTACATTACAATTTACACTTATGAAGGGATTTATTCAATGAAAGCTCCCGATATTGATGCTGTCGAATCTGAATTGATCAAAGATATTTTCTAGTCCAAAGTAAATTTGCTGGTAACAAAATACCCAAAAAAAATAGCACATTTACTTATATTAAAGTTATTGCATAACAAATGAATTGACTTGAAGTTAATTTTCTAATATAAAATAATATCACTTTTTATTTTTTCCAAACATATATAGATACCAAGAATAGAAGTTTTCCAAACGTATATAGATACCAAAAATAAAAGCTATTAAAAACTTATAACTCAACGAAAAAATGGACGAATCCGGAGTTGAACCGGAGACCTTTCGCATGCTAAGCGAACGTGATAGCCAACTACACCATACGCCCCTAATTGACTTTTAAATAAGTTGAGTAATATTAGTGTCAACACAAGAACGGAAAAAGGTTTAGGGTAGACAATTTTTTAAGTGACAAATATTTAAGTTGACCAATGCAAGTCATGAAAAATTCATTAAGGGAAGAAATTTAAATATATGTGAAATATATATCAAGTTTAGTCGAACAGACCCATACCCATATCTTCATCAGACTCTTCTTCAGCAGCAGCTTCTTCCTCAACGGCGGCTTCAGCGGCGGCACCAGCGGCGGCGGCACCAGCAGCGGGAGCAGCACCACCAGTGGGGACAGAAGAGAGCTTCTCGGAACCTTCAGCAATGAGCTCTTGGACGTTCTTGCCAGAAACCTCGGCAAGAAGAGCCTCAATGCGGGCATCTTCAGCTTCAATACCGACAGCGGAGAGGACCTTCTTAATGTCCTTAGCGGTAGGAGCGGCGTTACCACCGGTGGTGAGCAAAAGATAAGCGGCGAGGTACTTCACTAGAAGAGATGTTAGTTTTGAATGGTGGTAATTTAAGTTTTACTTACTTTTTTATCTGTGAATTCTGTGGTGAACAGCGGGAAAAGAAGAACTGGACGAATAATTCTTGTACCAGGGAAAAAAAAAAAAATCGTAAAAAGTTTTCCACCATAGTAACATGTTGACTGTTTTAGGTGACTTTTTTCATGTGCGGCTCAATTTTGTGAAATTCAAACACCTTAAAGTTTTCATGCTCATAAATATCAAGGTGTGTAAATTTGAACATGGTTAAAGGGTTGAGCCCTAATTTTTTGTGTTCTGAGATTTACTGATGACAAAACAATTCACATGACTAAAATTGATTTTGTGCAACACAAAAGCTTTAAGGGTTAGGAGAGTTTTTTTATTTTGAGGAAAGAAATAAAAAAAAAAATTCTGGGAAAAAAAAAAAAAAAAAAAAACTTTTTCACTTCCATTTACTTTACGACACTACACGTTAAAATGTCTGACGCCCAACAAGTTGATGCTGGTATGTGATTATTTGATTTGGATTGACGGATAAAAGTTGTTGTTATTTGTGAATTGAGTTTTGGTTTGAGTGGTGGTGGTTTAAGTTGTAGGGATGATAAAGGAGTGGTAGTTATAGGACAGTTAGTTAGAGAACGGTGGTAGTTATAGGACGGCGGTAGTTATAGGACGGTGGTAACCAGAGAACGGTGGTAACCAGAGTTTGAACTGGAACTGGAATTTGATTTAAAATGAGAGCTAGATCAAAAATAAGAGCTAGATCAAAAATGAGATCTAGGATTTGAACTAGGATTTGAACTAGGATTTGAACAAGATTCTTAACCAGATTCCTAGCCAGATTCTCAGCTAGAATCTTAACTAGAATCTTAACTAGTATCTCAACTACAACCAATTCCACATCCAATTCCACATCCAATTCTACATCCACAACCAATTCCTTTAAATAAACTTGTCTAACAATTTTTTTAGAAACCCGCAAGAAGAGAACTTTCAAGAAGTTTTCTTACCGTGGTATTGACCTTGCTGACCTTCTTAAACTCGATACTGAAGAGTTCTCAAAGGTTGTTCATGCCCGTGCTCGTCGTAGATTCACCCGTGGTCTTAACAGTAAGCCTATGGGATTGATCAAGAAGCTCCGTGCTGCTAAGGAAGCTGCTCCTGCTAACGAGAAGCCCGCTGTTGTCAAGACTCATCTCCGTAACATGATTATTGTTCCTGAAATGATTGGTTCCGTTATTGGCGTTTACAACGGTAAGGCATTTAACTTGGTTGAGATTAAGCCCGAAATGACTGGTCACTATCTCGGTGAATTTGCTATTACTTATATTCCTACTAGACACGGTAGACCCGGTATTGGTAACACTGCTACTTCTCGTTTCATTCCTTTGAAATAAATGTTTTTGTTTTTGTTTATTTAATTTCAAGAGATATTTGGATTACAATAAGATTTGTGTTCAAATTTGTAGTATAACGCCTTCATTCCATTCGTATATTGTATTTTGGACTAATTGAGAAGAGTTGAATGGGTTGGATTGAAAATGAGATTTAACTGAGATTTAACTGAGATTTAATTGAGAATCAACGATTGAAAATCAAGAATCAACAATTGACAGTAAGCAACAATCGACAATCAACAATTGACAGTAAGCAACAATTGACAATCAAGAATTAACAATAAACGATTGACAATCAAGAATCAAGAATCAAGAATTAACAATCAAGAATCAACAATTAACAATCAAGAATCAACAATTAACAATTAACAATCAAGAATCAACAATTAACAATTGACAACCTTCAACATCAACAACAATCACAATTACAATCAACAACAATCAACATCAATCATCAACAACAATCAACAACAATCAACATCAATCATCAACAATCAACAATCAACAATCAACATCAACAACCAACAACCAACTCTCAAAATCCAAACATTCCTCAAATCAGAAACAATTCTTTGTTTGGATCCAAAACTTTAAATCTTTTACCGTAAAAACATCCAACTCGCAGCATATGAAACAAAACTTACCAGTCTTTATAAAAACATTTACTGTTCAACTAATTTCAAGCAAGTTGCAAATCGATAAGCTTTGTGCACATGGAGTTGAATCAACTTCATAAGCACCGCCATCGCTATCGCCATCACCATCACTATCTTTGCTATTATCTTTACTATCATCCTTACTGTCATTAACTTTGCTTCACCTTTGCTTCACCTTTGCTCCACCTTTACTGTTGAATCTACGGCTGAACTCTCTACCTAACTTCAGTACTAATTAGTACTTATTAATCCTCATTAATTCTCATTTTCTCTATTTTAAATTTACTCCCACCTTCACTTTCTTTAGATCACCATCTTTCAACCAATCACCTTATTTCCCCTGAACTCCGTGTCTTCTACTGCAGTTCAAAATATCCACCGTCGCTTAGCTCAACCTAACCAAACTTGGGTAATCTTACCCAGCCTCACTTTCCACTTCGTTACGGATCTAGGTGGTCTAACACCAGGGTTCTCCTGTGTTTTTATTTATTTCACCTGCTTTTTCTTTTCTTTCTTCTTTTTCTTTTTCTTTTTCTTTTTTTCATCTTTATATTCATCTTCACCTCCATCTTCATCTTCATCTTCATCTTCATCTTCATCGTCATCTTCATCTTCATCTTCATCGTCATCTTCATTGTCAACTCCAACTTCACCACCACCCATATCACCACCCACAACCCACAACCCACAACCCACCACTCCATATCTTGTTATGTCTAATGTCGACCCTCTATTCAAACTCTCCACCTTCTTCTGTGCAAGGCTCCTTAACAGATTCCTCTTCAATGTTTTCACACTCCCTGGTCAGTAGTGATAACACTTACCTCCTCCTGGATCCAAAACTTAAAGATATCATGCTCTCAGATATCGGCCTGGAAACTCTGGTAAATAGACTCAAACAATCAATCACTTCAATCAGAGATTTCGCAACTTACATTAAAAAAAGAGCTGCCCTCGAATCTGACCGTTTAACTGACCTGAAAAAATTATCAAAATCTACTAAAGATATTGTAAATAAACCAGAATCAGGAAGACTGGGAAGCTTCGCTGCTCAGTTCTCTAAAATCATGTCCATCAATGATAAAGTCTCCGACGCTGGTCACACTTTTGTCGCTTCTCTACATGCAATGTATGATGAACTCGCTGAACTCTCTAGAAAATGTGAAAAAGAACGCAAAACTCTGAAAGAAATCACCCTCAGACAGGAAAAAAACGTCCTCGACGCTGAAAATGCTGCAGATAAGGCAAAACTAAAGTACCTGGCCTTTTGTGATGAAATGGAAAAACTAAAAAACCCAAACAGTAAAGCCGTCAAGTTCGGCTTCAAGTCAAAAACTGATATTCAGCTCCAGGAACAAGACATCCAGGCTAAAATTACCTCTGCTGAAGGCGACTATAGACAAAAAGTCGCAACTGCTTCTAAACTTAAACTCACCCTAATTGATCAGTTTAGACCTCAGTACGTAAAACAGCTAACTGACTTGATCCTGGAATGTGATACCGCCCTTTCTCACTACATGATTAATTACGCAAGTCTCAATGAGACTCTATTAATCAACCAGAGTTTCATTGTCGCTCCAGAAACTCACTCTAATACCCCTTCTTTAAAAGAAATCGCATCAAAAATAGACAACCAATCTGACTTTTATACAGACATTATTAAAGCACCTGCAAACACAAAAAAATCAATCAATAGATCAGAAACTCAGTTTTTACAACATCCTTACATGGCTGGATTCAGCCCAATCGCTCCTGCTCCCTTTGAATTAGGTAAAATTAGTCGATCTTCTTCGCCAGTACGCTCCTCAGCCTTTTCAGATTATTCCTCAGTTAAATCTCAACTAAACCTCATCTCTAGGCCTACCTCTACTCAACAAAGTCTCGTTCGCTATTCCCAACCTCATTCACACTTAGCTAGTTACGGTACTCCTCTCGACAGTTTGATTGAAGCTGAAAACCTTCCTGATCCCATTCCTGTTCCGTTGGTTGTGTCACAATGTGCTTCAGCTCTTGACAGATTCGGTCTTGATGCTGAGGGTCTTTATCGTCATCCAGGTACTCCAACTCAAATAGCTGCTTTGAAGCAAGCTTTTGATAACGTTCCAGGAACAATCGATCTGACTCAACCAGTTCGTTACGGAATTTCGGACATTCACGCAGTGGCCGGTGCGCTTAAACTTTATTTTCAAGATTTACCAGATCCGCTCCTAACCACTGCGTTGCATCGCGACTTTTTGGCAGCAGTTGCTAATTCTACAAATGAGTGGGATAGGCGTGATCGAGTTCATGAGACTGTGAATAAGCTACCTGATAATAACTATGCGGTTCTTCGGTATTTGATATTTCATCTTGATCGTGTAGCTAAGCACGAAAGCATTAACCGAATGTCGGTTGTTAATTTGGGTAATATGTGGGGGCCATTACTGATGGCATCTGGAGGATCTGGAAATGTTGCTGAATTGGCTTTACAAGCAGCTGTAGTTGAGACCATTCTACACAATTGTGATCATATTTTTGAAATGGAATGAGAAAGTGTTTTTTGTTTATTTTGCATACTTGAAAAATAGTAATACTAATTTGTATATTGATAAATATAGAAAAATATTGATTTTTAAATCTGATACATGTTTGAATTTCAATTTGTGAATATTTAATATTGAATTTTGTGAATTTTTAATATTGATAATATTTAAATCTTGATTTCATAAATACATCTAAATTTTGAAAACGATATTTAATCTTTAGAATATTATCTTGATAATTAAATCTTGATTTCATAAAAATTGTTTTCGATTCATTAAATGATAACTTGTATAAGCTAAAAATCAACTTTTGTGATTTTCCTATTTAAGTAAATTACTCAAAAAAGGCCTTCCTTCTAGCATTGATATACTCATCAACACCTCTATCATATCCGTGTCTAAATGCCCAAATTCTCTCTTGTCCATCATCATTATCTCTACCATGTTGAGAAATATGCTCTTGTTCTCTAACTCGTCTCCAAACAGCCTTTCTACCAAGCTCTGAATGCCAAAAGTCTTGATCAAAACTCTTTGAATCTTCCCAACCTTTGCGGAATCCATCTTCATATCTCCAGTGTTGCCAATCGGTTTCGGAATCTTGCTCATTCCAATAATTAACATGAATGTTGACATATTGATTGAATCGCTCATCAAACTCAGAATTGTAGAAATCTTCATCAGGTTCTTTATCACCTGGGAAACGATCATTAGAAGCACCAAAGGATTCATTAAGAGCACCTTTTTCCATCATTTCACGGAAACACCATTCACCTTGACCGCCATAACCAAATTTGTAAGTCCAAAAGTAGAATCCAGATGCACGGGAAGTGAAAGTCCAACATTGACGTTGACCATATTCTCTTACGAGATCATCTCTTTCACCTTCAGCATCGACATCATAATTGTCCCAAGTAGCAGAGTCAAGTACGCAAGAGAACTCACCGACAACAAGATCGGCTTCTTTACCAGTGTCGGGGATAGAATCTGAGATGGAGTCAATATTTTGACGAGGAGAACGAGATTTGCATTCATCAGAATAACATTTAAAGACGTGAGTGTCAATTACAACACCAAGAGAGACAAGTTCTCCAGCAGCTTCAGATAATTGTGCTTCAGTTTCCTTAACAATTTCAATCCATCTGTTAACGTCCCAACCATCAGAAATAATAAGAGGAATGGATTTGTTAACTTCTCTAATAGCGTTGATGGCTTTAAAGTAGAATTCTTTGTGATTTTCCTCATCGGGGTGTTCATAAGAAGCCTCATTACAAATTTGCAAGCCTACAACGTTATCATGAGGATTCAATTCGTCTGCCAAAAAGTCGAGAATGTTGATTGCTTTTACTTTGTACTCATCTGAGTCCCACAATTCGGCTTCACCAGAACTTGTACCAGAGTGGTCGGAGGCATTAGCTGAGCCTGGTAATCCATGCAAATCGACCACAACACCAATATCATGCTCAGCTGCTTTTTCAAGGACTTGTTCTTTAAAGATATCCCAAGCAGTAGAGTAGACTTCTTGAACGTCTTCAAAAGGAGTGTTTTGGCAGTAAGCACCATTGTCTACGATCCAGTATCCAATTGGGACTCTAACAGCGGTGACACCGACTTCCTTAAGCCAACTCCAGTCATCGTATTCCATCCATGATCTCCAATGATCTTCAAACTTTTCTCTGACGGCCTCGACGTCGCCATCTGCGTTTTGTAAAGCAGCTTGGACTGCGTCGAGTTCTGATGTTTTTTCTTCTTCTCCTTCAGGAAACATGCTAGGGGTGATCCATCTTTGTAGGAGGAACCAAGAGCCAATGTTGACACCGCGGTTCAATCTTGATTGAAAGAATTGGCGTGTTGTAATTGACTCACCTGGGGTGAAGGGGGGTTCAGCAGCAACAGGGTCAGCGCTGAGGTCGCTATAGTCGTTAAATTTTCCCATTATAAAAGTATTTGAAAGATGTTAGATTTAGAGATTTGAGGATAATTAAAAGGCCTTTTATATTCTACGTGGAGATAAAGTATTGTGGCATTATTAGCTAGAATGTTACTTTTTGAAACGATTATTGGACCGTAATGATTGCTTGATGTCATCGTGTCCTTTTTGTATGTAAACAAACCAGACTTTTAGAAGCATTGGCAAGCAGGAGAGTGGAGTAGGTTAAAAAATAATATTTCAAACAAGTTTTTGCTGCAAGTTTGTGTTTAGAAAGTTGCGTTAACTGGTTGGTAGCGAATTTTGTCTGGGGTTTGAAGTTGGTTGAAGTTAGTTGTAATTCAGGGGTAGAAAGATTCGATATATTAGAACAGGTAGAATGATTTAGTCAATTGTAAAAATGTGAATTGTTGATGAATTGTTGATGAATTGTTGATGAATTGTTAATGAATTGTTGATGAATTGTTCAATTGTTAATGAATTGTTAATAAATTGTTGATGAATTGTTAATCAATTGTTAATGAATTGTTAATGGATTGTTGATGAATTGTTAATGAATTGTTAATGAATTGTTAATCAATTGTTAATGAATTGTTAATGAATCGTTAATGAATTGTTAATGAATCGTTAATGAATTGTTAATGAATTGTTAATGAATCGTTAATCAATCGTTAATCAATTGTTAATTTATTCTTGATAAATTTTTAAATCTATTGTTAATCAATCGTTAATCAATCGTTAATCAATCGTTAATCAATCGTTAATCAATCGTTAATCAATCGTTAATCAATTGTTAATCAATCGTTAATCAATCGTTAATGAATTGTTAATCAATTGTTAATCAATTGTTAATCTATTCTTGATAAATTTTTAAATCTATTCTTAATCTATTCTTGATCAATTTTTCAATTTATTATCAAATCAATTATTAAAACTTCAATTATTTTAAAAATAATTAATACTCAATTGCTTTGATATTGTTTAATTGCTCATGACTTTAATATCGACTTTAATATTCACTTTAATATTCACTCTAATATTTACTTAAATATTTGCTTAAAAATTGTTCCATGGCTTGAATCGACAAAAATGCTACAATGTTTTAGAGATTATCGAAACTTGGCACTATCAAATAGTAATTAAACTTTTAGCTAAAAATTAAAGGTACACTTGAGGTTCATTTTTTAGTAAACTGTTATATAAACTTAGCAGCCAATTGAAACTATTAGTGAAAAATTCAGCCATTATGACTTTTGTAAACTATCAATTTATACTCTTGTTAACCAGATTAATAATCATGACGATAAAACTATTTTGATCAAGAATCATGTCAATATCAAAGATTATTTCAAGATATCAAGATCAATATTGAAAATTATTTCAAGATCAATATTGAAAATTATTTCAAGATCAATATTAAGAATTATATTTCTTAGCACAAATGTCAATACATACAACTATTTGAATACAAATTCTGTCACTGTTGATTTTCATAATATCCCATTTGTTTCTTCCATTGAATAATTCAATTCACTTAATATGAAATAAATTGATTTAATAATCTTGAATAATTCAAATTACCCAATATGGATAAATTGATTTAATAATTTCATGATAAATTTAATTACAATACTTTCTTCTAATTGATTACAGATTAAGATTTATGATGGACAAATTCATTTCAACTATTAAACTTGTCGTTTTATAAAACAAATTTCACTAAATAGGACGACAACCTCTATAATTATAAGAAAAAAAATCAATCAATCAATAATTTTAACTACTCAAATACTTAACCCCCTGACCCCCTCTGACTTATCGTTTTATATAACAAATTTCACTATATAGGACGACGAAGTATTAAAGTACAACCTCTATAATTATAAGAATTTCCCATTTGTTTCTTAGTACAACAGCTTTCGCTGGGTGGTTCAAATTACTTTAATTTAAGGTGAGGTAGTGCTTTGGAGTCCCGCCTTGTGCTACCCATTGTAGCAAGAGGTACCGCGTTAAAAACCATTTTGGAAAACCCACGGTGATTGATTACAAATTAATTATTAAGCAACTTTTTACACATCAACTTGGAACTACCCACTCTAAAGGTTTAAACGTAACAAGCCTTGCTAGCTCAATCGGTAGAGCGTGTGACTCTTAAATATCTATTAAAGTCATCACAAGGTTGGGGGTTCGACCCCCCCGTAGGGCTTCTTTTTTTCAACATGTCAATAATTAAATTGGGTTAATGTGTCCGCATTAAAACGGCACAAGATAAGATTTACAATTCAAGGGCATTAAACTAGAGATGATTTAATTGAGATTAGATTTTTGTGTCAAAATCAAAAACCTCCTGATTTTGAACAAAGATTGCAATCGGAATAGACGGTTAATAACTATAAGAGTGCTCTGAGATGCGTTATTGACGGTTCCGGCTCCCAGTTCCAGCGTTGACGTTGACAGAAACTCGCGTCTACGTTTGTGATTTCCAGCTTTTGCCTAGTTTGTACGTGATGCGTTACCTAAGAAAGCTAATTTTGTTACATAATTATCCTCTAACGTATGCACAGTGCAGTTTTGTGTGGTGTCGCTTGCTTCGCTGGTAAATTATTACTGTTGCCTTTTTTTTTGACCTGCCTTTTTTTTTTCTCTAGTTCCTCCTCATTTTTACTCCCTTTTTACGTATCGTTTTTTGATTCTTTTGGGTCTACCGTTTTGTGCTCGTTATTCATTGATTGAGAGACAGTTATTAAGATCAAAACAGACTTTTAAACAAACGGCAGCTAACACATTTGCCGCTGTTCTTATCGCCTCGAACGTCGGTTGATTTGTTACTATTGTGGTTTTGACTTTTAATTTCTAATTTAATACGCAATGCGAAGTATAAAATGTGTGGTTACTGGTGATGGGTAAGTTTGAGATGAATTTGGTGTTGATGATGATGGTGATGATGATGGTGATGGTGATGGTGATGTTGATGGTGATTTTGAATTGAGATGTTGACATTTAAACGTTGACATTTGAACGTTGACATTTGAACGTTGACATTTGAACGTTGAAGTTGACATTTGGCACCAACTTACATTGTCATTATATATTGGTATTATATTGATGTTAATGTTGGTATTATATTGATGTTAATGTTGGTATTATATTGATGTTAATATTGGTATTATATTGATGTTAATATTGGTATTATATTGATGTTAATATTGGTATTATATTAATGTTAATATTGGTATTATATTGATGTTAATATTGGTATTATATTGATGTTAATATTGGTATTATATTAATGTTAATATTGGTATTATATTGATGTTAATGTTGGTATTATATTAATGTTAATATTGGTATTATATTGATGTTAATGTTGGTATTATATTGATGTTAATATTGGTATTATATTGATGTTAATATTGATATTATATTGATGTTACATTGATGTTAATATTGGTGTTATATTGATGTTAACACTGTTATTGGTATTATATTGATAATATTGTTATTGGTATTATATTGATAATATTGTTATTGATACTGATATTAATATCATATTAATACTAATAATCACATTTTCAACACGTTGAATCTACCACTCTTACTAACTTTTATAATAGTGCCGTTGGTAAAACTTGCATGCTCATCAGTTACACAACAAATGCATTCCCTGGAGAATATATTCCAACTGTTTTTGACAACTATTCAGCTAATGTTATGGTGGACTCTAAACCAATTAATCTAGGTTTATGGGATACTGCTGGACAAGAAGATTATGATCGTTTGAGACCGCTAAGTTACCCACAAACTGGTGTCTTTTTAGTTTGCTTTTCGTTGGTTTCACCACCTTCGTTTGAAAACGTAAAAACCAAATGGTATCCTGAAGTGTCACACCATGCTCCAGATACTCCCATTATACTGGTTGGTACAAAGTTAGATTTAAGAGAAGACCAACAGACTGTGGATAAATTAAAGGAAAAGAAACAAAGTCCCATTACTTATAATCAAGGTTTACAATGTGCTAAAGAAATTGGTGCTGTTAAATATTTAGAATGTTCAGCTCTTACTCAAAAAGGTCTCAAGGCTGTTTTTGATGAAGCCATTCATGTTGCTTTATCGCCAGCAATAGCTCCTAAGAAGAAGAAGAAGTGCGTGATTCTTTAAAGTACTTTTTTTTTTCTATATATTATTATTGTTAGTTTCTTGGTATTTTTATTTTCATATTTTATGCTTCTTTTGGTTTTTGATATTGGATTTGGTTTTGGATTTGGTTTTGGATTGTCATGATTTGTAGTTTTTAGTTGTGATTTGTATTTATACCATGTTGTAATTTACATTAATATTGTCCATTATTTTAATTTGTATTTTGGGTATGATTTGTGTTATTTTATTTTCTTGTTTTATTGATTTATTGATTTATTGATTTATTGATTTATTGATTTTTTTGATTTTTTTGATTTTTTTGATTTTTTTGATTTTTTTGATTTTTTTGATTTTTTTGATTTTTTTGATTTTATTGTTTCTCTTGTTTCTATTGTTTCTGTTTTTTCTATTGTTTCTTTTGTTTTATTATTTTCATTATTTTTTTTGTCATAAGTTTCTCCGTTTTCTCTAAATGCCCAAGACTCAATCACCTGATATAACTTGACATATTTGGAAATTGGGACCAAAAAATTCTCTTCCTTCTTTTCATCACAAAAGACAAAAATGGCAGACAAAATCGATTCTGAAGTCGACAAAACCGACTCTAAAGTCGATAAAATCAGTAAAGATAAGATTAGTTCTGAAGACAAATCCAGTTCTAAAGAAAAATCCAGTTCTAAAGAAAAATCCAGTTCTAAAGAAAAATCCAGTTCTAAAGAAAAATCTAGTTCTAAAGAAAAATCCAGTTCTAAAGACAAATCTAGTTCTAAAGACAAATCTAGTTCTAAAGACAAATCTAAAGATAACGACTCAAAAGATAACGACTCTAAAGATAACGACTCTAAAGACAATGATTCCAAAGTCAAGGACTCCAGCAAAAAATTATCTAAAAAAGAGAAAAAGGCCTTGGAATTCAAAAGTAGGCAAAAAGGCATTGTAACTGAAAAAGCACTCGAAAAAGAAGAAACCAAACAAAAGAGGAAAGCTGAAGAACTTGATCCAAAACCTGTTGAACAAGATCAATCAAAAAAACAAAAGAAAAAACAAAATAAATTCATCTTGTTTGTAGGAAACTTGCCTTATGAGTTTGACGAAGAAAAACTAAAGGAACACTTCAAAGGATGCGCTCCTTTTAATATCAGAAAAAGAACTGGTTTTGCTTTTTTTGAATTCGAAACAGTCCAAGATTCAAAAGTTCCAAACGCTTCAACTCGTCTAAATACTGCCCTGAGATTCCACCATTCTCAATTCATGCGTCGTCGTATTAATGTAGAACTCACTGCTGGTGGAGGTGGTAACTCGGAAAAAAGAAAACAAAAAATTCAAGATAAACGTGAAAAAGTCTCTGAGGAAATCATTCAAAGAAATAAAGAAGAAGCAATTGAACGAGAAAAGAAACAAAAAGCTGATAAAAGAAAAGCCGACAAAGAAAGACGAAAAGATCGTCAAGATATACAATCTGGAAGCACTGCAGTACATCCTTCAAGAATGGCTAGAATTGCTTAAATATTGTGTTTGTAGGATTCAACATTTTATTTGAAATATTGTATTCGTTCAAAGGATTTGACATTTTGTTTACAGGATTTACCATTTCGTTTACAGGATTTACCATTTTGTTTACAGGATTTACCATTTTGTTTACAGGATTTAACATTTTGTTCAAAGGATTCATCATTTTGTTTAAAAGATTCATCATTTTGTTTAAAAGATTGCATATATTGTTTGCTTATACTGTTTTCTTATATTGTTTAAAGAATTTCACATATTGTAAATATCTCACACATTGTAAAGATTGCATACATTATAAAGATTAAACATATTGTAAAGATTAAACACACTGTCGAAAGAATTTCAACGTCTGAATATCAGCCTGTACATCAGCTTCAATATAATTGTCTGAATTGTCTGGCTTTCAACTATTGAATTGCATTCAACATATCTTGTACTCTAACAAACTTCTCTCTCTCTTTGCCAACCAAACTACCTCGCTCTCGTTCCTTCCTATCAATCTTCTCCCAGTCCTTCCAATCAACTACTTGAGATAAAATCTTACTTTCTACTCCCTCAAAACCACATCGATTGTCTTGTCCAATCTTACCATCAACATAATCCTTAACAACATTCTCTCCAACCGCAAATGAATCAGACATTGTATGCGCAATCACTCCAATAGGCCCATTTTTGAGCCACCCAGTAACATAAATACCATCTGCAGCACGTCCTTCTATGTTTGTAATCACCCCAGAACGACTGTTAAATTCAACTCCTAGTTGATCCTCTAGTCCAGGCAGCGCAACGGATTTATAACCAATTGATCGAAACAATAAATCATTAGGTTGAGTCTCATAAGTTCTAGTACCAATTGCTTTGGCAGGAGATTTTAAATCTGGCTGTTCCAATCGATTAATTTCAAACTTTGTAGAGTCCAATAAATTAGAATTAAATCTATTCGAAAAAATCTCAACGGGACTTCGCAAGTAGTCCAAAGTCCATTTTTTGTCGCCAACAGAACCTGAAGTATTTCCCTTTTGCAATACTTGAATCATTCGTTTCTTTGCTCTTTCCAAAAGCGGGACAAATGGTTTGATGAACTCTAGATATTCTGGTCGGAGAGGTTCCATTGATACACCTGGTTCATTTATAAGTTCTCTCAGTTCTTTGGTTGTGAATGCGCTTTGTAAAATACCTCTGCGCGCAACGATTCTCACATTTTTAATCTTGCTATGTTTCAACTTTTCATAAGCATGCTCTGTTATATCGGTTGTCTTTAAACGGTTACTATCACAAAGCAAGATTCTAGCAACGTCCAAAGCTACATTTCCCATTCCAACGATTGTTACATTTTCAGCTTGATCTAAATGAAAGTTTTTGTCTGACAATTCTGGAATTCCATTGTACCAACCAACAAACTCTCTAGCAGAAAAGACTCCGCTGTTTTTCTCACCAGGAATGCCTAGAAGCTGATCTTTTTGAGATCCATAAGCCAAAATCACGGCATGATAGTTTTTTTTCAGTTCAGCCAATGCGATATCTTTTCCTACGTTGACGTTTCCAACGTATCTGACTTGGGAACCGAATTTTCCAGGGAGTTCAATGAATCGGTCTTGACATGATTTGACTTCTGGATGATCTGGGGCTACACCATAACGGGATAGACCAAATGGTACTGGAAGAGATTCGTAAATATCAAGTTTGGGCTTTTGGTTAGGGAGTGTTTCTAGTATTCTTAATGCAGTATAGAAGCCAGCGGGACCTGAGCCAACGACAGCTATTTGAAACGGGTTACCAGATGAGTAAGTTCGTCGAAATATAGACGACAAAATGTTTTTATTCATTGTTTGAAAATAGAGGTGAATATAAATTAGAGATATAATTAATATGAATATATATAAATTAAATGAATATAAAAATAAATAAGATAAATATTAATACGAATAAAATAATATAAAAAATATAAATAATAAGAGTATAAATATAAATATAAAAAATATATAAATACAACTAACACAAATATAAATAATATATAAATAAAAAATATAAATATAATTAAAATAATTCAATAAAATAAAAATAAAAATAAAAAATAAAAAATAAAAATAAAAATAAAAAATAAAATAAAAAAATTAAAAAAAACTCTGTTATACAATTTAATATTGGGAACCAGTTTTCTCACTTTTTCCCTCAACACCACCAATTTCCAGTTCAAACCTTCCACCAGCTTTTTTTTTCTTTCAAATTCAACCTCCAATCAATTGAATCGCCGTCAAATAGTATGGAAATCCATGATTCAGTATACAAATTGAATGCATCGGAAGATGCCAAAAAGGTATGTCTTCATTACTCTCTAATAACTCTACTAACCGTCTAGGCCAACAAAAAATTCAAATCACAGAGTCTTAATACTCTGTTTAAAAGTTTGGGCAATAACAGTACAAGCAAAACTAATCATGTTCCAGTAACTAGAAATCAACCGGAATCAAGTAAAACTGCTTCTACTTCTCTATCAACTGCAACTGGACTGTTCAAACTTAACCCAATGAAACGTGCACCATTCCAATCAGGCCCTTCTCCAGGCTCAAAAAGCGCTTCTGCAAGCCCTTCTACCGCATCTGCACAAATTGCCTCCCTGGCACAATCTCCATCTCAACTAAATGAACCAAATGAATCATCTGGAAACGTATGGCATATCGCTGAACCACCTGAAAAAGAAAAAGAAAGGGAACCTACAGAAGAAGAACTCGTAAAACAAGGTATCCATTTAACAAGAAGACTGTCAATAGAAACAAATAATGCAAGAGAATTCAAGTGGGATGAAGATGACGAAGGTGACTTAGATATACCATGGATCCCTATAAACTCTCGGCCACAAGCTCTTGATTTCTGGCAGCCTAACCAACAACAACAAAGCAACAATACAAATAATTCAACTAATAACCTTCCATCAAACCATCAGTTTTCAAATCATCACTATCCTACCAATCAGCATCAATACAGTTTTCACAATCTACAAAAAACTGAACCTTTGGACGATAAATACAAGTACAATGACTCAGAAAAGCGGTATAAACCAAACACCCCAAAACCAAAACCAGATTTATTCAATGCCGCAAGTGGTCAAGTTGAAACTATGCTCAAATTTAAGACTCAGTTAGAAGAACAAGAAGAGAATATGAGACTGGCGCGAGAGAATGCTAGAAAGCGGAAAGAAGAGGAATTTAGAAAAGAAAAAGAGAGGCAGGAGTTGGTTAAGAAAAAAGCTGAAGAGTTGATTGCAAAGCTAGAAAAGAAGAAACAATTACAAGTTTCTGAAAAGGAAAAGGAAATTACCAAATTACAAGTTATTGAATCTGTTCCAATAGAATCAGCAACTGAATCTCAGTCTATAACTCAATTAGTTTCTACTGAATCCCAGTCAGTTTCTATTGAATCCCAATCAGTTTTAACTGAATCCCAGTCAGATTCTATTGAATCCCAATCAGTTTTAACTGATTCTGAGCCAGATTTAAAGCAAGTTTCTGAGCCAGATTCAAAGCAAGTTTCTGAGCTAGATACAAAGCAAGTATCTCTGCCAGTTTCCCTCTCAGATTCAAAGCAAGTATCTCTTCCAGTGTCCCTACCAGTTTCCCTACCAGTTTCCAAGCAAGTTTCTCAACCTCTTACTCAAACAGTCTCTCAACCTATTCCACAAACTAGTCCATCTGTTCAAACACCTCAATTACCTCAAGAACCTGCCGTACCTACTTCTTCATCAGCTCCAGGATCAACATCTGTATCTGCGTCTACATCACAAACCAAGTTTTCTTCCAAACCAATAATCCTGCAACCTAAACGCCGGAAAAGTTTTGATGATCCCTTTGCATCAACATCAGGAGAGTCATCTTCACATCACGGAATTTGGAGTAAAAACACATTGTGGTCTACTACCACTACACCTGCGAGATCAGCATCAGCAACAGAAAATAGTGGTCTATGGGGGCCTATTAGTGGAGTATTACAATGGGACAATACAAGAAAACAAGGGGAGCCTGTTACACCCCAGCCTCAGAATCAACAACCAAAACCACAGCCCAGTCCACCATCAGCTTCAGCAACAAATGGCAACAGCATTAGAATGTCACGATTTTTCCCTAGTTCTTTAGTACCAAAAGAAGAGAGTGAAAATGGAAGTTTGGGCACCAAAGAATTTGTGGTAGTTAAGGAATCAATGGATGAAGTAATTTCAAACATTATGACACGAGAGAAAGAAGATGAAAATAAGGTAAAGATTGCAATTCCTGGTAACAGAGGCAAGTCAATAGTTGTTGAAGTTGAGGACAAGACTCCATTGTTTGGGAATGCTAAGATTGAAACGAGTAAAGGAGCAGTAAAATATGAAAAGATACTGTTTCCTCAAGCGCATGATAAGAAGAAGACGATTGATTCTGACATCATGTCTAGATTAGTATTGGTTACACGGTTAGATTCACTAGATGACAAGTTAATTCCTACACTTGAAGCAGAGCTACAGATTAAGATTAATAGGATTGAAAAGGAGTTGGAGCTTGTTTCTGGTCAGGTTGAAGAAGAGATGGTTATTGAGCCAGTAATTAGTAGGGAATACTATACGCTGCCTAGTGAAGAATCTGGTGAAGACTCTAAACGGAGTAACAATACTTATTATCGGGAATTTCGTGTCAAGAAGAACATGAGTGTTTGGACGATTCTTGTTCCTGGTGGGACAAAGATAAATATATTCAAGAATCCAACTGTTGTACCTAGTGGACGAGGAGGTAACAAAAAGAAGATATTTGTTGGCAAGAGAAAGGTGAATATAGAATAGACTTGTCATATAAGTGCTTATAACAGTACAATAAACATCATTTACAAAGTTTTCACGTAATATCTAAACACGTGATATGGACACGTGATATGGGTTAGGTGTCTATCGCAAGAGTTGCTGTTTCAAGAAATATTTTTTTTTAATTTTTTTCAATTTTTTTCAATAATTTTTGAATTTATTTTTAATTTGTGATTTTAATTTGTGATTTTTATTTGTGATTTTTGTGATTTTTATTTGTGATTTTTATTTTGTGAATTTGAGCACACGATCAGGATAGTGGGAACGGTATCTATAGGAAGACAAGAATCAGTAAAACAATAAAACAAGCATTGACATAAATATTAACATTGATATAAATATCAACAACTCCAACTTGACATCTCAAACACCAACTCAAACTCAAACACCCTACCCATCTCAAACACCTTACCCATCTCAAACACCTCAAACACCATCACCATCTTCATCTAATACACAATGGTCCTTGTATATAAAAGTGCTCACCAATACAAGTAAGTTTTTATTACTTTAAAAACTCATTTACTAACTCACATAGCTACAACTTTCCTACCGTTTCTCTTGCCTACTTCAACCGGTATCCAAATCCCTACAGTACTCACGTCCTATCTAGTGACACTCTTTCGGTAAACTTGGACCCTGAAGATGGTAAACTTTACATTACCAAACTCTTGAGAAAAGCTGGAAGACTACCCAAGTTCATGCGTCCTTTATTAGGAGGCAGTTTAGATACTTGGATTGTAGAACACACTGTTGTTGATCCCAATTCTCGCGTATTGGATACTTGGACCTGGAACGTTGATCATACAAAAGTGCTTAAAGTAACTGAACGTGCTCGTTATGAAGGTTTTAACAGTTCAACTGGAGACAGTTGCAGAGTTGAGAATCAAGTTTGGTTCAATTCAAATTTCAATGTCTTTGTCAAGTCTAGAATTGAAAAATGGAGTTATAAACGCTTTGTTAATGTAAATCTTGAACGTTCACGAAGTGGAATGAAATTTGTTATGGAGAAGCTACGAGAGAATAGATCTCAACGCGAATTGATTTAAATCTTTTTAAGTTGGTTCTTTTCTGTTCTTTGTTTTGTTCTAAAGTTGGTTCTGTTCTGTTCTGTTCTGAAGTTATTTCTGCTTAAGTTGGTTCTGTTCTTGAGTTGTTTCTGTTCTGAAGTTATTTCTGCTCAAGTTGGATCTGTTCTTGAGTTAGTTCTATTCTAAATTTCAGTCTGGTTCAATTCTTCAGGGTACAAAAGGTTTCTCAAGAAACGGTTTGTGTCATGTATATAATATATCATATTGATATTGTAAAAGTCATGAAATTATTTGTCTTTCTAATCATTCAATCTTATAGTTTTACAGTTCCATTTCAAAAATCATATCATCGTCATCGTCGTTAATTCCATTATCGTCATCATCATCATCGTCTTCTGGGTCGTTTCTAAGAACTGATTTCATTTTCTTCATTCGACTGATGGGATACAATTTACATGGTAAATCAAAATTCATTTTATGATTTAGAGATGATTTGAATATTGGAGATGATAAAGGTGAAGAAATTTGAAAGTTGAAAGCAGCAGATTGTTCAAGAGGGTTGTTTTTGTTCTGGTTTTTGTTCTGGTTCAGGTTTTTGTTCTGGTTCAGGTTTTGGTTCAGGTTTTGGTTCTTGTTCAAATTCTTGTTCAAATTCTGGTTCAAATTCTTGTTCAAATTCTGGTTCAAATCCTGGTTCAAATCCTGGTTCAAATCCTGGTTCAAGTTCTTATTCTTGTTCAAATTCTTGTTCAAATTCTTGTTTAATCCCTGGTTCAATCCCTGGTTCAATCCCTGGTTCAATCCCTGGTTCAAGTTCAAACTCTTGTTTAAATTCAAATCCAAATCCTCTTCCTCTAATCTATCCAAATCTATCAAAACTTGATACTTTTCAATAAATGTATCGGACCTCGAATCTATAGAATACTCTGAATTTGGAGTATAAAAATGTGATAAACACGATCTTGACGACGCTGAAAAACAATTGGAAGGAAAAGAAGATCCTGAACTAATCATTTCGTATTTATATTTATCCTGTAAGAATCACAACGCTGCTGAATGACCCGTTCCCTTAAGTGAGTGTCCCGTGGGTACCGAACCAGTGAAACGACGGGTCCGAAGACTGACTGACTGTAATCCTGTAATGCTGCAAGGGATCAGTTACAACTTGTTATGTAGCAACTTCAAATTAAAAGTAATGTTTAAAGATCAAAACATTCAAAATGTTGTGAATTTCCCCAACTTTATATATTTCAGCCCAAATCTCGCACTTATCGTCTTATCTGTAAAACCCTTATCTTTATTTGCGCGTCACGTGTTTTGTAATGTTTAGCCGTGTTTTGGGTTTGGGTTTGGGTTTTTAAATGTCCCAACTGAAGAAAAAATTCAATTTTTTTTTTAATTTTTTAATCATTTGCAATTGATAATAGGTAAAATGTCTGGTTTGTTTAATTTAAATAGCTCGAGTTTAGACTCTGAGATGAGTTTATTGTTTGGTAGCAGTAATGCACCAAACAATGCAAATTCCAAGGTTACAAAGGTGAAAGCTGGTTCTAAGGGTTCAAAGGTGAAAGATGGTCCAAAGGGTTCAAAGGTGAAAGCTGGTTCCAAGGGTTCTAAGAATGAAGAAACAATATCTGATGATACGAAACCTGGAGAAACCAAATCTGGAAAAACCAAATCTGGAGAAACCAAATCTGGAGAAACCAAATCTGGAGAAACCAAATCTGAAGAGTTGGAGTCTGAATCTATATCTGATTCCGATTCAAAATCAAAACCAAAACCAAATTCAAAATCAACTTCAAAACGTAAACGTACTGATGATGATGATGATATTGAATCAAAATACCTTGAAAAATTAATGGCCGATTCCCAAGCTTATGAACCAGGTCAAGAAAAACAAACTGATTCAAAAAAATCAAAATCTTTAGAATTGGTTCATGAAACTTTAATCAAAGATACTACAACTGAATTGGAAAAAGCTGAATGTACAGTGTTTGTTAACAACGTTCCTTCAATCGTCGCTACAAGCAAAAAAGAATTAAAAAAATTCAAAAAACACATGATGAAACCTTTTCAATCAACAGATGAAGAAAATTCAAAACATACAATCGTGAGCATTAGATTTAGAAGTATCGCGTTTAGCGAAATTCTCCCTAGAAAAGCAGCTTTTGTTTCTGGGAAACTGCACTCAGATCGTTCAACTCTAAACGCCTACGTCGTTTACTCTAATCCCAAGCATGTTTCAAAAGCTTGTAAACAACTCAATGGAAAATTGTTTGAAGATCACCATCTACGCATTGACAGTGTAGCCCATCCTGGTCCTCAAGACAATAAACGATGTGTCTTCATTGGAAATCTCGATTTTAACGTCGAAGAAGAATCTATCTGGAAATTCTTCACCCAATCAAAAGAAGAATGTCCTGTTGAATATGTCCGACTCATTAGAGATTCTAAAACAAACGTTGGAAAAGGATTTGGATACGTTCAATTCATTGATCCCGTTCATGTTACTAAAGCACTTCTTTTAGACGGTCACAAACTCCCTGATGGCCGTGCCATGAGAATCACTCGCAGCAAAAACATTCGCAAATCTGATGGTCCTGAAAAGCGTCAAAAGCAGTTTAAAACACCTTTTACAAATGAACAAAAGACTGCAATTGGAAGAGCCAAAAAGTTTGTTGGTAAAGCTGGTCGTGCCAAAGTTTTAGAAGGTGAACGAGCAAGTAAACAAGACACCAAATCAAAGCCTGGCAAGAAGTTTAGAATCAGAGAACGAACTAAAAACTTCAAAAAGAACTTGAAGAAACAAGTCCAATAGTGCGTTGATTCAAAACCCTAATCCTGTATAAAAAAAAGAATAGCGAGTTGAAAAAAATCCAATATTTTTTTTAATACCCATGATCACGTCTTTTTTCTTTCCTTCTTCATATCATAGAATAAATCATAATCTTTTTATCATCGCATAGAAGCAATGACAGAGCCAATACCTCATCCTTCGAGTCTTTCTCCGTTATCTAGTTTGAGTCCTTCCGAAGCTGAAACTGATCGTTTACCTTCGCCAACGCGGCCTTCTGTAATCCAGACTCAAACAACAGTTCCAGCAATCTTCGACCATTCTTTAAAAGATCAATCTACTGAAGGTTCGATTGATGCTGCAACTGCAGCAGCCGCTGCTTCTGCTGAAGATGTTGAAAGTACTCGCGAGTCGGCACTATCTTCTCTGACGCATATTGAACACGACTTCGCACGTTTAAGAGATTTACTTCATACTCATAAACTATCTCTTTCTACTCTTCATCTTTCAATGTGTCAAGACGGCACTCATCCTTCATTGTCCACTGCTTTATCTCAACTGTCTTCGCGGCGCGCTTATCTTTTGCATCGTGCACGTCTGCGACGCGGATATGAGCGTAAGGATATTGGCAAAGTAGTTAATGCACGAAGAGTTCAGCTTCATCAACAATACTTGAAAGGAGCAGGTGAAGAGCGAGAGCGTATGTTGGAAGAAGTGACTAGAGAGTGGTATAGAGCAAATCGAGAGAGACGGGAAATGGACTGTGTTGTTGAAAGATTCCCACTTTCTGGTAACATGGTTGCTAGTAATGGTTTAAATGGTTTAGCGGATTTGATTTCGGGCAAAGAAGATTTGCAGCATGCCAATTCTTTGGTGGCTTTGGGAGGTAGGAGTAAAGTTATCAGTGTTGGAAGGACTTGGAAGAAAGAAATTGAAAAGTTGGAAGAATTAAAAAGAGAAATTGGGTTTCCTTGTGCACCTGGTGTTTTATCAGGAAGGCAAGATGAAATTGAAAATGATTTAAGAGAATTGCGAAGAGGGTGATAACTTTTCGAAAAAGTCATGGAAAACGATTTTTTTTTATGAAAAGACAGTTTTTATCGTTTTGGTAATGTCGTTTTATGCATAGGATGTTGTGAATGTTTATTATGAAAATAGCTAATAAACATCAAATGATTCCAGGAAAAGTTTTTGCAAGAAATCGATTATTCTTGTTTTTTTATTTATTTTTTTCTTCAAAGTTGTTTTATTTATTTATTTTTCCAAGTATTGTTTAATGTTTTCAAATATACTTTTATGTTATTTCAATGATTTCAATGTCTTTGCAATTGACAATGAAATCTTTTGATTAGTGAAAATTTGGTGATTACAAACTGTATTTATATTTTTGGCATTTGTATTTATTTAAACCAATTCTATTTATTTTATCATTTGTATTTATTTTATCATTTGTATTTATTTTATCATTTGTATTTATTTTATCATTTGTATTTATTTTATCATTTGTATTTATTTTATCATTTGTATTTATTTTATCATTTGTATTTATTCTATCATTTGTATTTATTCTATCATTTGTATTTATTTTATCATTTGTATTTATTTTATCACTTGTATTTATTTTATCATTTGTATTTATTTAAACCAATTCTATTTATTCTATCACTTGTATTTATTTTATCAATTGTATTTATTCAAACCAATTCTATTTATTCTATCAC
The DNA here is from genome assembly GCA_003707475.1 of Geotrichum albidum. NCBI lineage: Eukaryota > Fungi > Ascomycota > Dipodascomycetes > Dipodascales > Dipodascaceae > Geotrichum > Geotrichum albidum. The sequence goes on from PPJE01000030.1 coordinate 150,333, forward strand.
TTGTATTTATTTAGACCAATTCTATTTATTTAAAAAATTTCAATCATTTCTATTCAACCCTTTCTATATAACAATTCATTTCTTGATCAAATCTCATGGATGTATTGTTAACAAAATAATTCAATGATAGAGTTTAATTGTTACTTCAGACATTTTTGAATTGTAAAATACCATGAAGTTTAACAAAAAATCTTGATCTTGATTCAAAAAATACTACATGCAATTATTAAACTTTATATTTCCATTTTATGAATGCTAAAAAAGACTTCATTTACATCTCACTGTGAAAAGATCACTCATATAAATTATGCAAGATATCCTTTTGATTCAAAAAAAAAGCGGATTTTTTGGGTATCTTTGTTTGCTTCTATATTTTGGAATTCTTTTTAATAGACTTGATGATCATTTGAAATCAATTATTCTAGATGAATTTATTTAAACATGTAATTTGTTAATATAATACTCATAAATCTTTTAGATATAATAAAAAGTTGAATTAAATTAAATGACTTATAGCATTTAAAGTAGATTGATGGAGATTTGTTTCCATAACTATAAAACTGCGTTAAATTTTAGTAGTTTTAAGCAGACTAAAGAATTTTTTCTGACTAGCAATGTGTAAGTATCAATTCTGCAGTTTCGTGTAACTATCCATTTTTTCAACTTTGTACTAATTCATAAATTCACGTACAATTATTTACTCCGTATACAAAATTAAGGGTTCTAAACTACCGAAACAGAAAAAGCTTCTTAACTCAATCCCCATTCAAATTACATTCCAGATAAGTTAAATATATTAGTTTCCCATATTATTAAAAACTGAATATTAAACTCATCAAAGTGATTCAAACTGTCCTAATCTTTATAGCAAATTTTGTACTCAAAGAATTAATATATAAAACCCTCTCGTTTTCCAATCTAATTCAATCTTTATTCAGTCCTCTTTTATTAAAAAATCCAGAGACAATATTAATTTCATAATAAAATCCATCATAACAAATGTGTACTCGCGGAAATTCCTTTTCTACCGAAACAAATACCCTGAAAACTTTGGAATATTTTCGTGCCATTGAACATCAAGATCCAAACTATGATGGTATCTTTGTATACGCTAATAAATTACGGAAAAAATTCTATTGTCGTCCCTCTTGTGGATCTAAAGCCAATTTTAAAGGAATTGGAAATAGCTCTGCCCTGAAAAAACGTATTACTATTAAGCGAACCCCAAAGACTGCAATTTATACTCGCAAAAAATCTCTAAGTAAAGATCTCTATGTGTGGTATGAATCCAAGGAATCAGCTGCCCAAGACAATTTAAAGCCTTGTTCTCGTTGCAAGCCTGACAATGATAATTATATTCCACCTCAAAGACTCATTCCAGAAATAAAAAAATACATTAGATCTTACTTTCGAAGTAACAAAAAAGCACCTACATTATCAATTGTCGCTAAACAAGTCGGAAGGTCTGAGTATCATCTTCATCGATTGTGTACCAAATCTGGATTCAACATCAGACAGTATGGATTAAAACTAAATTTCCCAAATAAATCAGACTCTAGTTTGAGCTCAGCTAATATAATGAGTGTTGAAGAATTTTCAACTGAACCCTTAGAATCGAAAGAAAATGATGTTTACAACAACCCATATGATTCACTCTCTTGTGATACCTATGGAATTGAGTATTTATCTATAACTCCGAAAGAGTATAGTCAAAAACTTATGACTACAAGTTCTGTTTCTGATTTATTTCCTCAAAGCAACCAAGATATATTTTCCTTAGATTCTTTGGATTTTTTCACTCAAAAAAATTGTGGCTCCGAAATTACGTCTATTGACGATGATCGGGTTCAATTTGAAATAGTCAATGCTGGAAAAACCCCATCTTCTCCTATGTCTCTACAACAAAAAAATCTCAACCCTTGGACTTATTTACGAGAGGCCAATTCAGATTATAAATTTGAAGAGCCCAATGAAATTTTTGAAAGCTTTTTTCATGAACTATCGTTCCAGGAATAATTTTACTTGTTCAGTTTATGTAATAGCTAGTCATCTGCAGGCCAATTCAATTACAATATCAGCACTTTGTAACCCATTCAATTAATCAGATACTAAACAATATAAGAACGCTTTACAACAAGCATAACTAAGCACACAAAGATTTTTCATTGTTTAAAAAAATGGTCCCTAGCAGGATCGAACTGCTGATCTTGGCGTAAACTTAGCTTTGAGACTCTAGTATTAGCACCACGCCTTGACCAACTGGGCCAAGGGACCTTTGTGTTATCTAGGTTTAGTGTAATCTTTCTGTGTAGATCTAGAAATTTGCTGTCACGTGACTCAAATAACTTTATTTTGAGAAGTTGGATTGATGGATTGATTGTTTTGGATGATTTCAATTTGGATTATTGAAATTTTGGGTAGTACAAGGAATAAAATAATAGTTAAGGTAGTTAAATACATGTATATAGCTTTCATGAAACCCATTATTATGTATGGCATTGAAACTTTCCAACATTGTATAGACTTTATACAATTCCAAATGGTATTTACTCTTTAAAATGTTGGCCTTCGTAAAATGCTTGGTACAAACAAAAAAATTCCCATCAAAACCAAGAAACTAGAAACAGGTATGTTCCGTCTATAATTAAACCAAAGCGTGCCACAGCAAAGTGATAATATTGAAACATGGATTAAATATCACCAACCCAATTAGGCAATTGGCAAATACCAATGAACAAGAGTCGCTATCGTGAAAGGTGGAAAAAATATCACTGATTCCTGAGAATTCCGGATTCAAAAAATAGAGAAGTTCACTTTCGAAGTATAATCCTCTTGAGTGGATTAAGTTGGAAGAATCAAATTTCAGAATTCAATTGCACAAATTTGGAAAAAGCACCAATTTCGAACTCTAAACATTAAGCAGTTGGCAATTTTAACAGCGGGACAGAGTATCAATGGTATTGGAACCTAGTTTTAAATGCTAAATGTAAGAACAAAGTTTCTCAACTTGTCACTAGAATTGTACTGAGACACGAATCCTGAGCCATCATGAGTAAGATCACTTAATTTCGAAAAGGTTATGACCCAGTTGGAGAATGATTGAAGAAAGTTAAGGTTGAACAAAATGCATGCAAGTGCTATTGTGGATAGTCGGAGGGGCCACGCAAAAAATTGAAAATTAAATTCTGGCAGGATGAAAAATCGTTTCTAGAATTCAAAAGATGTTCTATGATATGCTATAGTCATGTTTGTCAATTAATGATTAACTGGAGCTTTAATATTTTTTTCAAGTAAACTCAATTTAAACTGTCCAGCTTTTCAACCATTCTCCCATCTATTTCGGTAAACTGTCTTCACCTCAACTTCATTGTAGGATCTTGCACTATATTTAACTAATTTCAGAGAGACTGCTTTTAAAATTTAATCTCTACCGCCTCCTATCTGTATAACAAGCTGAAACATTTTAAATTTCCGACTAAAACATGATTTTCATTCTTGCTCTACAGACTTTTGCTCGTCTAAAAAGATTCTCATAATTTAAATATATTATTCTGAAAAAATAAAATTTTTAAAAGATTTTTATCATTCCAGCTTTAAACAAGTAAAAAATGAATCAACAGAAATTGATACCAGTACCCGCAGTAATATTGCAGTAGTTTGGTCAACGTTTTAATGCTCTAATATATTTTCAATTGATAAATATTAACAAACTACTACAAAATCAAGTACTAATCTTCAACATCTCATCTTTTATTAAATTAAAGGTTATCATCAAGTAGATAAATATTGTAAAAGATAAAAAAAATGATTCACACAAAAAATTACAAAATGTTGTTTTTTATTCCTGAGATTGATAAATAAGTAGTGATTTTTTAAACATTAGAATGCTGTATGGCCAAGAATAATTAAAAAAATCTAGCAACCAGCTAATGCTGATTCGACGGAAGCGCCTAGTTTCATGGTAGTATTATTTCATGTCAAGTTCAATGGTTTTGAATAAAAACCTCATGGAAAGCAATGTGCTCTAATAAACATGAAAAAATAAATTGATCTCAGTAATTTCTAAAATCATGGGTTGAATGCTCTATTGGCCTTTTTTCAATTCTTTCAACAATAATTCTATACCTTGAGATGTCTCCATAAGAGAATCCAGCAGTGTTATCAGATGCTGATCAGTATCTGTGGAATCACTGGAATAACCTAGTAGTTTTTCGTAAAGATTCTTGATTTTGTTTTCTGTGACGGTTAATAAATCAATTTTTGAGGTGTTATCAAACTGTTGCTTTTCGATAGTTTTGAATACATTGCTGCATCGCTCAGCTTCCGCTGAGTACAATTCAAATTCTTCGGTTGTTAACTGAGCGGTAGCAATTATGGGAGTTTCAAATATTCCGTATGAGATGGACTCGTAAGCAGGTGGATCAGTGGAAGTTTCTTCGAGTTGACGTTTTCTCAATTTTTTCTCTTCGTCTTTTTCTTTGACCCAGTGAAAGATTTGAGTGAAGATTGAAGGTTGGCCTAGTGCTCTTCTTCTTGCTCTTCTCATTCTAACTCTTCGTTGACGGCCCATCATAAGCATCATGGTAGCAGGTGGAGGCATGGCAGACATTTACGGCAAAAACAATTAAGCTAGAAACAATAGATTTGTAGAATTAGATGTAGTTAATATTAGACTCTGGAGAGTTTGTAGGTGGAAAATATTGTTCAAGCCATGGAAGTTTGAGCTATATATACAAATCCAGTTATCTAACGTAGATGCATTTTCTCACAAATACCTAATATTGTACAAGGAGTATTACACTGCTCACATGATACAATCTTCAATTCCCGTTGTGTAGATTAAGGCTTAGATGAGGGCTTGAGATTTGAGTTTGCTACGGAAAAATGCGCAGTTCGGGTAGATTTTTGCAATATGCGGTTTAGTATGATGATCATATTCGGAAGCTTCCTTTTTGGTTTCTGTACTCGGTCCGTCTTTTATTACTTCGTATAGCCCAACTGTCTTCCAATCGGCACAAATTATTACCGAAGCTACTAACGGCCTCAAACAGTCAGAGAACCATGTTAGACGTTGAATTTGATTCAGATATTGGGCTGGATTGAGCTACGATAGAGTTATAGGGCTTATCCTTCCAGGCATTGCTTCAAGTTTCAAACTATGAAGTTAACTACGGGTTTCTTTATTGACTTCTCACTTAAACTCTCAATAAAATTGAATTAACATTCAACAAATCCAAGCTTTGTCAATTATTTTTATAGCCATCGGTCAACGTTACTGATGAGAAAGTTCTAATTGCACTTTAGAGTAGTTTTTCTGGCTTAAAGTCTGTCAAAATCACAAACTCAACTAAATCTAATGGCCTCCTATATCTCAAAACGATCAAAAATTAAAACTTTATTTAGAAAAAAATATGGCTTCCTTGCAATTGTTTATCTTCCAAAAATATTTGCAATAATCGATTGACACTTAGAGTTTACATTAAAAGTTGAATTGATAAACAAACGCCAAACTAACTACTACTATCGGTTGAAGAACCTCTCGAAAAGTTTTTTCTTGCTAAGATGTCTTAACGTTAATTCATTACAAACGAATGGAAAGGTTGAAAAAAAAATAGTGGTAATAAATAATTTTTAGCTATGCAAGAGAAGAAAGAAGTGAAAAGAAGAAGAAAAGTATCGAAACGTCCTTGGAGCTTCAATTTTGCAATGAAGAAAAAAAAAATCTACTCAAAATAAACTAATGAAAATAAGATGGGTTGCCATATTGATGAAAATTATTGCAATGATGAAATAGAGTCACTTTTCATCAAATGAGCCAATAACTCTGTTGAAGACCTTGTCCCGTTTTGAATGCCATTCTTGAGACTGTTATTGATATTGATGGGTGTAACGATGTTTTCATTAGAATGAACAGATCCTGGCGGTGAACTTACTGGAATCAAGTCTTCACGATTTGGTCGACGGATCACAAGTTTTGAATCCATATGTTTGTCGACGCCAACGGAAGAATCAAATTCAGGAATCAAATTAGCTGAAGAATTGAAGGGTCTTTTTCTGGGGAACAGAGAGTTGTATACATAATCAGGGACAAATTCATTTTGTTTCGACTCCATTGTGGAATTGTTGGACAAATTTTGTTGATTCGAATTTGATTTCAATGAAAGATTGGCAAATTGGTCGAATGAAGAAACCATTTTGGCATCATGATCGCATTGAAAATAGAAAAAATTTATTAACGCTGGAGACGATGGTGGATCAATTGAAAATGCATAGTCGGAGTGACAAAGAAGTTCCATACTAGAATCGACAAACTGTTGCACCAAATCTGGCTTAGGAACACACTTAGGCATAGGGATGATGTCTGGTGCTACTTGTGATGTAGCCTGTGGTTGGAGCAGACTAGTGAAAGATTTGGAATGTGCAATCGTAGGTGTTGTAGGTAATGCAGGGAATGATGGTAATGGTGGGAAATTAGGCTCATTAGCAGAGGGAACATGAGTTGAAGTAGAGGATTTTGATGCCCAAGACGCAGAGACCGGCAGTAAATTTTGTGCAGGAGGTTCAGATGTAACTGGAGAAGTAGAGACGACAGGTTTTGTTACTGCTGAGATAAAGATTGGCGAAGGAGATTCATCTTCAGTAGAAGTTTCATCACCATCAACAATTTCGTGCAAAAACAAACAGTGCTGATTTTGACACTTGAGACCCTTCAAGAACATTAAACAGTATTTTGTTGTACCATAACTAGCTTTGATATACTTTCCATCCATCACAGACCCGTCAAGATCTTGAATACACTTGTCAGCATGATGATTTCGAGTGAAAGTAACATAGACAGCTAAACCAATTACTTTATTATTCGGAATGATGTGCTTGACAGTTCCATATTTTCCAAAAAACTCGTCCAGATCCAAAGATTCAGTCAATCCAATCACATAGACAAGATTTTTTTGCAAGATTTTCACTCCAATAAGGTCTTCACGCTTAGCTAGTTCGCTTCCACCAACACCAACACCCACAGTAGCAGTTCCAGAAACTTCACAATTTGTGGGTTTAAGCTTTCTATTTTTCCTTCTATTCCCAAGTCTTTCCTGTCTGATCTCTTCTTCAGTCATGTCCAACGTTAGCATTTCAGCTTTGTCATAGGTACGTCTACAACCTGGACATTTGTTGTTCATGTTTGTCTGGATATTGTTGTAGCAAAACTGGCACAGTCGAAAGTTACAAGGACATGGCTTGAATTTGCGGTCACTCAAGTCCATAGGTTCCACGCAGATTGGACAAATTGTAGTAGAGTCTGAGTCCATCATGTTTTCTGATGTATTTCTGAGGAGATCTGATTCTATATAGCTTGAACGAAACCGAAATAATAGCGACCAAAAAAATTGTTAAAATTAAAAAATAAAGGCAGGTATCGTTGAAGATGATTGTTAAAATGGAGAGTTAAATGATTGTAAACAACGAGTTTCGTGAGTGAAATATTTTTTCTCTTATATTTTCGTGGATCAACAAGTCAAAATTTTTTATATTTTTTTATTTTTTATTAACTATGTCGGGACATATTCAGAGCTCCTATTTGGGACAAAAGTCACGTGAAAACTACATATAAAAAAGTCGATTTTAAAACAGACCCTTTTGTTCAGGGACAATAGATTTAACATGGCCAGTTTGTAAAGCAGTAACAATGTTTTCAATTGTTTCAAGTTCCATATTTTCTCTAGTTTGCTGAGTGTAAGTCCCTACATGAGGGAGCAGAATAGCCTTGGGGTTGTTTAAGAGCCCTTCGTGGATCTTGGGTTCATTCTCAAAAACATCTAGTGCGACACCTCCAACTTGGCCAGACTCAAGAGCCTTGACGAGAGCATCTTCATCAATGACAGGACCACGAGCAGTATTTGTAACTATAGCACCTTTTTTAAGCTTCGCCAATTGTTCGGCATTGATCAAATGCTTAGTGCTAGCATTCAATGGAACGTTAACAGCAATAACATCACTTCTTGTAAGCAAATCATCCAGGTTCTCGACATATTCAGAATTTTTTTCGAGATCTTTTGAAAGACGATGACGATTGTAGTAAATAATTTTGAATCCAAAAGGGAGTGCCAGATCTCTTAGAACTTGACCAATTCCACCCATACCAATGATACCCAGGACTTTACCTTCAGGATCTTGTCCAACTTCTGTTCCTTTGACCCAATTGCCATTGCGGAGACTGATGGCGGCCTGACCAAAGTTTCTGAGAGCTCCTAGAATGAGATATAAATGAGTAATGGCTGTGGCATTGATCACAGAACTGGGCGTATTGGAAATTTGGATACCCCTATCAGTGAAATGATTGACCTTAATCATATCATAGCCGGCCCCATGGTGAGCAATATATTTGACACTTTCTGGTAGGGCCTTAGCGATTTCTTCATCCAGAGGGTCTAACTTTTGGAAGAATCCATGATATATAGCCTTGACGCGATCGTATTTTCCATTTTTAGCATTCTCCAAAAACTCTTTTCTGTCTTTAACATCCAATTTGACGACCTCACCATGCTCAGATAATTTGGCTTTGATACCATCAGTGAGCTTACCAGAGATTAAAATTTGAGGCTTTGTGGATTGGACAGACATTGTTCGCGAAATGGTTGAGAATGATTTAAGATATCTCGACATTGGTAACTGGGAGAGCTAATGCTTTATATATATTTTCAGCTGAAGAGACTTGTTCTAATAATCTTAAATAATCATGTCGAGGGAAAAGGTTGATTTATAATTTACTTTGAGACTACAAATTACGTTTTCAGATATATGAGCCGGCCGTGTCTTCTGACTGACCGACTAGTTATACTGCGTACTCACAGTGATCGACCAGCTAATATTAGGTGTTTAAAGCAGCGCTGTTAGGGCTGCCATCGAAGCCCAATTGAAACATGTTTTAATGCCACTCTCATTCCATGTAGACAATATTCTGACTCTCAGATTGACTCACTATTCTTCTTGATACTTTATTAAACAAACTGTTTATATATCTTATCATGTGATATAATACAACTTCAGTATAACTAGTTTGCGCCAAAATCTTGCAATATGTGGAAATTTCTGCCAGCAAATAAACCATAAACAGATTCGATTCTGATTTTAGTTCCATCGTTGGAGATATGAATCAAAGACGGATCACGTGTAAGTTGATATTATATCCTGAAATTTAGCTCTTTAGAAAAGAGATGCTTATGGCTGAACCATGTTAGTTAAAGTTACGTCTTCAGCTCTGAAGACTCAACTGAACAATGTTTTTACGTCATTTACGTCTTCACCAAAAGTCATATTTTCCAAGTCCACAAGTCCAATTGAAAATGAGTTACTAAAATCAGCAATTTTCTCTAGAGAACTGAAATTTCCGTGTTTGCTTGTCTACAAGTCCACTCCGTTTGTATCTTTGGGAAGACATGGCAATCCATGGTTAACAACCAAGCTGGGAGTGGTCAGTGAGCTTGAGGTTCCAATTTTGAGGAGACGATCTGGAGGGAGTACTTTAGGGTTTGACATTGGTGCTGTTTCATACGCCAGTACAATCAGTATGAGTATGGGGGTTGTGAATTCAGTTAACGCTATGGGTTCTAGAGTGATAAAAAAGCTCAAGCTTGACAATGATAATGAATTTGAAGACTACGGAGGTTTGGACAGTATTTTTGGCGCGCCACTAGCCACAGATCCTTTGGGAGTTGGTGGTGTCATTTTAGATGAGGGTGGAGTTGACGTGAGTGTTCCAGGTCCAAAAGGGAAGTTGCGACTTGAAGCAGGAAATATTGTCAGCTTAGTGAAAGAGAATTCAGGTAGAAAAGTAGTAGGATTGGAGTCTAAATTTCAATACCAGTTCTATGAGGGTGCTTATTACCTGAATTCCAATATTTCTGGTATTGAAACTTTTCTCAAGTATCCCTCGGAAGATGGACTTTTAGAATTCAAAATATCAAATTTAGAGCTTGATTCAGACGTTTTTGTCGATACTTTGATTACAATTTTTTCCAAAGAGTGTAATTCTACGGACACTACTTTACAAATTGAAATTGATGATAATCCACTAACTACTGGATTATTTCCAGAATTTACTAGCACGTCACAACCCGATATTATTACAGTATCTTTTGACAAAATAGATTCGTGCAATGACGATCAAGTATTGAGTTCTGTATATGCATCAACTCCCTCATTTAATTATCAAATGACGTATCCTTCAAGATACTCAAGTGACGAAATCGAATTGTCACTAACAATCGAACATGGCAAAATTAAGAATATTCAAATATTAGAGAATTCTGAGCATATTTTTGAAGAATTTAGAGCTCAAGGATGGCTTCAAGTCCCGTTAGACGGTTCAATTCAACTTAAAAAGTCTGATTTGGCTAAATTTGTAAAATCTGACACTTTAAACTTGATTGATGGAATTGTGTAAAAAACGTTAGAATTTTGCATATCAAAACAGTTAGGGCTTGCAGTCATACCAGATATAGTTTACAAACCGTTGAATATCTTCCGGTATAATGAAAACTTGATTTTTTTTGTTTTCTATCTAATTCATTTTGCCATTTACTATAAGGTATATGAAGATATCAAGTTCCTGTTTTTGTTTATTTATTTCGTAGTTGTACAAAGCACTTGGAACAAAAAAAAGCTTTAATTGCAACTTATTTAGTTTAAATATACCAATTATTAAAAGCCAAAAAGACCATTCCCGTTGATTAATGAATCAACTTGAATTACACGGATTTAATTTTATCCAATGAAAAAAAGATGGTCCCTAGCAGGATCGAACTGCTGATCTTGGCGTAAACTTAGCTTTGAGACTTTAGTATTAGCACCACGCCTTGACCAACTGGGCCAAGGGACCTTTTTGTTTTGTAACCAAATTTAGGAATAACCACATCGATTGAGGAAAACCGTAATTTTTTTTTTTTACGATATACAGCGGCACAAAGCACGGTATGACGGATATGGCAGTGAGATGCATGTATCTAGCTTGTGTAAAACCCATCATCATGTATGGCATTGAAATCTTCCAACATTGTATCAATTCGAAACAACTTCACAAGATAACGATTCTTCAAAATGTTGGTCTTAGAAAAATACTCGGTGCGTTTAACACTACTCCTATCGAGACAATGGAACTAGAAACTGGAATCCCTCCGTTCACAATGGAACTGGAACGCGCTACAGCGAAAAAAATGATAAGAGTAAGATATGGACTAAATATCACCAACCCAATTAGGCAATTGTCATTCTATCGTGAATTTGAATCGCCAATGTACAAAGCATATACAAAGATCAGCAACTTTGATGAAT